>JAOQGH010000051.1:28416048-28441728 GCA_025769975.1 Gallinago jamesoni | reverse complement strand
GTAGGGCTGGTTATTTCTTGTCTCAAGAAGTTGTCATCTAGGCACTCTAAGAGCTTCCAGGATTGCCTGCAGCCAGCCGTGTTGCTTTTCCAACAGATGTCAGGGTGGTTAAAGTCACCCAGCAGGATGAGAGCCTGTGATCATGACACCTCTTCCAGCTGGAGTAAGAAAGCATGGTCGACAGGCTCCACCTGGTTAGGTGGCTTGTAGTAGACTCCTACCACAAGGCTCCCTTTATTGTCCCAATCTCCTCTCTAATTCCTACCCATAAGCTTTTGACTTCCTCATGACTATTCTTTAGCAACAGTTCTTCACACTCTAGCCACTTCTTTATACATAGAGGGCAACACCTCCACCTCTTCTTCCTCTCCTGTTCCTCCTGAACAGTTTGTAGCCATCGATGGCCACACGCCAGTCATAGGACTTGTCCCACCAAGTTTCCGTAAAAGCTACTATGTCATAGCTTTCCTGTAGCAGGATAGTTTCCAACTCCTCCTGTTTGTTTCCCATGCTGTGTGCATTGGTGTAGAGACACTTTAGCTGGTCTGCCGGCTGTGTCTTCTGCTTAGAGGGGCACTTCACTGGTCCCCCAACATGCTTTGTGCCAACTACCCTTCTGTCTCCTGTTGTCTCAGGGGCTCCTGGTCCATCTCTGCAAGACCTTGCCTTTGTTACAGTGTTCACAGCATGTGTCAGTGCAGCACTGCTATCACTACATCCTGCCAACCCTGATGTGTTATCCTGCCACTTGCCAGGGACCCTTCTGGCACTGTTATCATGTCCTGTTTCAAGTGAGGTAGCAAGCTGATGGCTCTCCTTAGGCTTGTTTTTGCTGGACCTGTGATTAACCCACTCCCCCTTAGAGCCTAGTTTATATAACCTGGTGTGTTTCAGTAGCTGGCTCAGGTGTGAGGGCCTGATACTGCTCTGCAGGAGACTGGTGGGATGGGGTCAGGGCAATGTGTCCTCTATTCTGGAATTGGGAAAGGCAAAAAGTGGAAGAAATCACCTACTTAGTGGAAATACAGAACACAGGTCAAAATATGAACGGGCCCAGATAAAATCTGCCTGCTTTAGGATGAACTGAAAGGACACAATGAGATTCAGCAATTGAATACTTTCCAATGTGTGTATGTATCTCTTTCTCTCTATTTGCTCACTTTCCAAGTTGTCAACCAAACCGACTTTTTTTTTTTTTGGTGATGTGACGAAATCCATTCACTACTCACTAATAGCAAGGATTATTCTTAGTAAAATAAAATAAATTTTATTTCCCCCCCAGCATTAGAGGGCTTGAACGTGTGAAGATAGACCTGTGATTCAGCACTGCTAGGCAGTGACCTGTGGTCTAAAAGAACAGCTCAAAAGCAAACTGTACATCTTTTATCCTGTGTTGGAGACATCCCTTGGTACTTGTCAGAGACTGGGCTAGAGACATTCTTTGATCATGTTGTTTATGATGAATAAAATTCATAGGTGGACCTCATGTTTTTTGTTTTAGGGCTCATGAGTAACTTGTGGTTGAAATGGAGGTGAGCACCTAATCTATTGAAACTCAACCTCTTAAGGGTTATCCAACCTCCGCTTCAGACTGAAGAGGTTGAGGGCTGCAGAAAACAGACAATTCATGTTTGTCAATTTAGTGGCTGCACCTCTGTGAGGCAATTCACCTGCTTGTGAATTGTGACGAATACATTTCTAGATCTGTATCTGTGTTCCTGAATAAAAAAAAAAAAAGTTCTTTATTGGGGGGAATCTGAGAGAGGATGGCTGGAATTTGAGCTAAGATGGAACTTTGCTGTAAAACTGTAGCAGTATGAAATTTGAATTGTTCTTAGCTGCCTTCATCATGCAAAAGTCTTACCCTTTGGGCAACTATTTTGACTGATACATTTATTTTTTTTTTTAACCACTAAAGGCTTTTCACCCTAATTTTATCTGATCTGAAGTACTTCGTGTTATATGGACACAGTGTATGGATCAAATAAGAGAAACGGTTTTCATTAAGAAGGTTCGAGTAGGCTTCATTCTAGGTGTTTCTTTAGGGATCAAAGCTGTACAACTACTAAAATCCTCACTATTGTGTTAACTGGAAAACTTTTGCCGTTTGAGATAGTGGCACGTTACAGTGACTTGCTCATTTTCTTTCTTCACCACCTAAAGATTCAGAGTGGGAAGGAATATATGGTATGTGAAACATACACATGTGTTGTGCTTTTGAGTAAGTTGCATAAATTGTCTGAATTTTGTGCATGTAATTATTAAAATTACATTTCTGTGAGGTTTTGCATGATTTAAATATTTTTTTATAATCTAGTAGGGTTTTAGATTAGAGAAAGTCTAGTCTAATCCTGCACTTAGTGAAATTAACTTCCATACATTGTAAGTGTGTTGAATGTACCAGCTTCGTGATTTTTTGCTCTTTCAGTTGGATTTTGCTGTGAAGAACTGTTTCATTGTCATAACACTGTAATTGATGCTTTTAGGTATCAGATATCTGGTAAAATAACCTAGCTCTGAACACTATGCTTTTGGAATACTTTGGCAAAGGTGATTCTGAGATTTTAACTTTTCTGCAGCAGGGATGAGGAATGGTAAGAGACGAAACAAGAAGTTAAATTTTTAATTTATGAAGTATTAACATTGGCCAGGGTAATCCTCAGTCTCTTAAGTTTTCTGCATATTTATGTGTATCTCTGTATCTATCTGTGAATCTCAGAGGTTGATCAGCCAGTCCTTCAGGGCCATGCTGTAAACAACTTGTGCAATTCTCCTTTTAATGTGATTTTTTTCAAAGTCCTGGATATATATATTTCTTTACAACTTCACTACTTCTCCTTTCTATTTCACCTCTGCCATACTCTGCCATATTCTATTTTTAATGCAAGTTGGATTCTTCTGCAAGATAAAATATTCCCTTTGCTGTCCTGTTCCAATATGGAGATGGTCCTGGTTAAAAACTTTTTTTCCATTCAGTGTTACTTTCAGAACTTGTTATATCAGAGCTTGGGGTAGTCTCAACCAAAGAAGGAAAGTAGGGAGGGTTTGGGCAGGAGAAAAACAGCAGTGCTTTGTTGACAAGCGTATGTAATGTTTGCACTGAGATGTACCAAGAGGAGATTTTATTTTATTTTTATTTTATTTTATTTTACATGTATGCTCCCTTTATCCATCAAAGTGAAAACAGTCATGCCCAGGCTTTGCAGTGGGGTGCAGAACCCACCCGGGGCTCTGTGCTGCTGCCAGCAGCGTGGCCCTGCAGCCTGTGCCCCTTACAGGGTAGGAAGGCTTGATTGTGGGACGGGCAGTAAGGCTCCTGTTTGACAGTACAATGAAATAAGGTTTTGTTTTGGTTGCTTGAGATTTGTGCTAGAGTTGATAAATAATGATCTTGCCTAGCACTTCTGCAGGTAAGCTGGTTATGTTGGTCTGTGATATTAATCAGGTACAGAAAGAAAATGAAACACTAGCTCAAACCACAGGTTGCTTAGAGCTAATACATGGTAAAAATTGTTGCTGACCCAAATGTCTTACCACAGAAAGTATCTTATTTAAGCGTGGTGTAGTATTTTTGTCAGCGTTCTTCTGTTTTGTTCGTCTGCATGCTTTCTCTCCCTAACCAGAAGCTACTGGTACAGTTCTTGGTGATGCCAGTGTCAGAGGGGAGCAGAGATTATACCCTTGGGCAATGAAGCAGTTACTACACTTGCAAGATGAGTTCATCAAAATGTAACTTGTCTCCATAAGTGTGTTAGGAGTGTGAGGAAGAGTAAGGAGGTAAAAAAGCCTGTGTCTCTTTCTTGTATCTCCTATAAGAAGATGCTATCACAGGTTTGGACTTTTAAGTTTCCATTTTTGATTGTTTTCTGCGTTTGTCAGTCATATAATTTCCTTAGCACATGACGATAAAACTAGAGTTAAGAGTATTTCAGAACAGAATTTTGAGTATTAAGTGAATGCAGAAGATTGGATCTGAATCTTCTCACCCAGATTTCAATTTTATTTTTTTTTTTTTAATGTTCTGTAACATAATGACGAAGTATAGTGGCAGTAACTAGTGCCAGCCACTTAGTTCCATACTAGACAGACTGGTAGGTCAAGTTGGTAGTCTGAATGTGCAGTCTGCCCTTCTGGGACTGATTGGAAGTGTATGTGAGAAGCAATGTAATTATATTGGAAGCAAGGCTGCTTGCTACGTGTTTACATAAGAGTTGCTTAAACTTCCTGTGCTGTGATGAGTGTTTCGGGACATATGAGAGGAATTAAATGAGCTCTTGGTGGTGGATTTGCAATACATTGTTCTTCTATCAGTTTATAATGGTATTAAATGTTTGGGTTTTTTGAAGTGTCAGAAGCAGCAGGTTATACAGAGTCATCAATACTTTATGGTGTAACGTGAATCTGATTTTTTCAATTCCTAACTCACCTTTTGACAAAATATTACTATTGTGTATTTAAGAAGTAATTACAATAAAAAATGATGATATAGTATATGCATAGTGTAAATGATCAAATTCTGCTTATTTCTTTAAAGTCAAGCTAGCTTTCAGCAGATGAATGTGAATTATGTAAATTATGTAAAATATACTGCTACTAATCTTTGATTCTACTTATGGAAGCAAGTGCCTGTTTTTTCAATGGGTCATGAGCAGTTTCATTGCCTGTTATACATTATTTTCTGCCTCTTTAAAGACCTTATTTCAGAAGCTGAGAACTTAAATCTCTTGATTTAAAACAAGGTGTAGTACATTAAGCATCTTGCACAAAAATGGACTTTATATTATCATAAAATCATAGAATGGTTTTGGTTGGAAGGGACCTTAAAGATGATCTTGTTCCAAACATCCTGCCCTGGGCAGGGACACCTCCCACCAGACCAGGTCGATCAAAGTCCCACCGAACCTGGCCTTGAACTCCCCAGGGATGGGCGCCCGGCTTCTCTGGGCAACCTGAGCCAGGGTCTCACCACCCTCACAGCAAAGGATTTCTTCCTAATCTAAATGTACCCTCTTTAGGTTTAAAGCCATTAGCCCTTGTCCTGTGATTACATGCCCCTGTAAAAAGTCCTTCCCAAGCTTTCTTGTAGGCCCCATTCAGATACTGGAAGGCCACTATAAGGTTTCCTCGGACCCTTCTCTTCTCCAGGCTTCTCTCTTAGCCAGTTGTCACAGCAGAAGGGCTCCAGCCCTCTGATTGTCTTTGTGGTCCTCCTCTGGACCTGTTCCAACAGGTCCATGTCCTCCTTATGTTGGGAGACCCAGAAGTGGATGCAGTCCACCAGGTGGGATCTCACCAGAACAGAATCACCTCCCTCACCCTGCTGGTCACACTGTTTCTGTGGCAGCCCAGGATATGTTTGGCTGCCTGGGCTGTGGGCACACATTGCTGGCTCACGTTGAGTTTCTCATCCACCAACACCTTTAAGTCCTTCTCCTCAGGGCTGCTCTTAATCCATTCTGTGCTCAGCCTGTTGATACTGGGAGTTGCCCCTATCCAGGTGCAGGACCCTGTACTTGGTTTGGTTGAACTTCCTGAGGTTTGCATGAGCCCACCTCTCAAGCCTGTCCAGGTCCCTCTGGATGGCATCCTTTCCATCCAGTGTATCAACTGCGCCACACAGCTTGATGTCATCAGAAAACTTGCTGGGCTCAGTCCCACTGTCCATAACTCCGACAAAGATGTTAAACAGCACAGGTCCCAGTACCAGCCCCTGAGGAACACCACTCATCACTGGCATCCAGTTGGACATTGGGCTATTGACCGCAACCTTTTGAGTGTGGCCATCTAGCCAGTTCCTTATCTACCAAGTGCTCCATCCATCAAATCCATGACTTTCCAATTTTGAGACCAGGATGTCATGCGGGACAGTGTCAAACACTTTGCATAAGTCTGGGTAGATGCTGCTCTGCCCTTGTCTGCCAATGCTTTGGCAATATCGTAAAAGGCCACCAAATTTATCAGGCTTGACTTGCTCTTGGTGAAGCCATATTGGCTGTCACCAATCACCTCCTTATTTCCCGTGTGCCTTAGTAGAGATTCCAGGAGGATCTCCTCCATGATCTTGCTGGGCACAGAGGGGAGGCTGACTGGCTTATAGTTCCCTGTGTCTTCCTTTCTCCCCTTTTTGTAAATGGGGGTTATGTTTCCCCTTTTCCAGTCAGCAGGAACTTCAGCAGACTGCCACGACTTCTCAAATATACTAGAAAGTGGCTTAGCAACTTCAGCTGCCTCAGGACCCGTGGATGGATTTCATCAGGTCCCATGGACATGTGCACCTGCAAGTTCCTCAGCTGCTCTCAAACCTGGACTTTTCCTACAGTGTGTGGTTCTTCATTCTCCCAGTTCCTGCCTTTGCCTTTGGTGACCTAGTCTGTGTGGTTAGACCTCTGGCTGGTGAAGACCAAGGCAAAGAAGTCGTTGAGTACTTCAGCCTTCTCCATACCCTGGTGACCAGCTCTCCTGTTTCCTTCCAGAGAGGGCCCACATCTTCCCTAGTCTTCCTTTCATCACTGACTTCATTATATAAGTTTGTCTTGTTGCCCTTGATGTCCCTGCCCAGATTTAATTCTGTCTGGGCTTTAGCTTTCCTAATTTGGTCCTTGGCTGCTTGGACATTTTCTCTGTATTCCTCCCAGTCTACCTGACCTTGCTTCCGCCCTCTGTAGGCTTCCTTTTTGCTTTTGAGTGTGTTGAGGAGCTCCTTGTTCATTGATGCAGGCCTCCTGGCTTTGTGAATATGAAGTATTTACATACTTGAGGATTCAACACATGCTAGGAAATTTAAAAAAAATAAATAGTGAATTGAACAGATTTATCCTCATTGTATCCGTCAAGAAAATACTTGGTGTGGGGAAAAAGGCACAGTGCAGTTCTGTAACAACTTTTTTCCTGGTGTAACACAGCATTAACTCTAAAACAGCAACTACTAACTTGTCATTTAACCATCACATTCTTACATTCCGTACAGCTTCTTAAAGCTTTTTGAAAAATAGGGCTGAAAGAAATCTCAGTATATCTGCTTCCTTCTCTTCCTTTTACCCAGGCAAATTGAGCTGTGCCTGTGCCATTCCTGATGGGTGGCTTTGTGAGCTGGTTAGACAAACTATCTCCAGTGGTGGAAGTTCCACAGTGTGTGAAGTCAACTGCAGTCTCTAGGATGAGTTTTTTCCCAGTATTGGTCCTTAGTGTTACATGCTGAAATATGTGAGTTGGGGGTGAAGGAGGCACTAAGCTGCATTGGGAGAGCTTCACAAGGGAAGGAAGAAAGTTGTTGTACTAAAGCAATTGGTGGGTTTTTTTGTGGAGTTACTTTGGCTGCTTGTTTTATGCCCAAGCTCAGTGTTCACTTCTTCAGTGCAGCCATCCTGAGAACCAACTTGCAAACTGTTATCTCCTCAGTTCTTTTTTTTTTTTTTTTTTTTTTGCTAAATAACCATCAAATTTTTCTTTGCCCTGAACTCATGCTATTTAGACTTTCATCTGCTCTTTCTTGTTCTCCTCTGGAGTATCTGTACGTAGTCTCTGTTCTTCAGCGCTTGTTGCCCCAAATTAGTCATATTACTCAAGTAGAGCTCTGATGCATGGAGAGTTGGACTATTATTTCATCTGTCCTGCAAGCTATGCTTTTGTTTATACATCTCAGTTTGATATCTGCCTTTTGCAGGGGAAATGTTGAATTCAAAAGCTGAATTTGACTTCAAAAATATACCAGTACTGTTACTGAAGAATTGTTACTTGAGCAAATTATTCTTTATTTCTTCAGTTGATTATTCCTATGGGCTTTTATATAAATATATATTGTATAAATATATATTATATAAATATATATTGTATAAATATATATTGTATAAATATATATTGTATAAATATATATTGTATAAATATATATTATATAAATATATATTGTATAAATATATATTATATATATTTATTATTTTTTATACATATATATATATTTACTCACACTCCTGTTTTGATATGTCCTTTAAAAAACCTTCTTGAATCTGAATCGTTGTAAAGGCTAAAATTCTATCTTTGCTTTCAAAGAATTACGTGGCTTTTGAGTAACAGAGGAAGGCCACAGTATGCAAGGATATTCTAGCCAAACCGGCCTGACCTCCAGTTTGCTTTTCTTTGTATTGCCAAAAACAAGCAAGCAGAATGTTTTGGAAGCCTTTACAGGGAAAGGAGTATGTAAGAACATTTAGTAATGAAAAGAGAAGCTTACAATGTGGCTGTGCTTTTGGCTATTAGCCTTCTATATTAGTGAGAATACCCAGTGCCTGATTTTCCTAAACTGTAGAGGCAGCATAAGATATAGAACAACTCTATTTTAGTCTTATGCAGGTAACAGTAAAGACCTGGAGAGAAATAATAGAAGAAGTTTGATTTAGTAAAATCTTCATTGGCTAGACTTTTCCATGCTCACTGTTTGGAGCAACTCCATCCAGTAGCTGTCTGTTTCATTAGTGCCTGTTAGAAATTCTCTCTGCTCTGTGGTGCCACGTTGGATTCTGCGACCTCTAATGGACAGCAGCTCCAACTGAAGAGGCAGAGCTTCAGAGACAAAGACTGAGGTGAAAGTGCATCTCTTGATGCACCTGCATCCTCTTCACTTCTTGTTTTTTGAACTGCAGGAAGATGCTTCATAAAATAAAAAGGTGAGATGGTAGGAGTCCCCTGTACTGTTCTTGTAGGGGGTGCTTTTTCAAGTACATTAACAATAGATAGGTGTGTTCTTTCCTTAAATTGCATTGTGGTAAAATAAATTCTTTATTTTCTTTCCAAAGACTGTATCTTGATTTCTGGTTGTTTTGTTGGTCTGTAATAAACTGTGGCATTCCCATAGATCTTATTTTCAGGATGGTTTGTTCTACAATGTGTATGTAATGACAGTACACTGAAAGGCTGTGGATCCTCTTAGGTAGAGGGGAAGTTTTATTAGCAGTCTCTCAAATGTTCAGTTTGAAACATCAACTTAGAAATACAATAGTATGTGCTATACACCATTAGGTTGGTGATGTTTTTTATGCTTGGTCAGCCTCTGAAAATACTTGTGTCTTTTGGCTTGCTTTGCCATACGTAACTGGTGTAAACTGTGGGCTTCTGAGTGAAGCCTCAGTGATTACTGGCCCTCAAAGTTTACTTTTAGTTCTTTGCTTGAAAAAGTAGAAGTATTTCAGGTTTTTCTCCCAGATAGTCTCTGAGTACTGTACTGAGCCAGAGCCACTTCCTGGTTTAGGAAAGCAATTACAGCCCATTTGGACACAGTTTCCCACTGAATGCAAGAAATTTGGAGAAAAGAGTTCAAGTGGGATGCTTGCCTATAAATAGTATTCAAAGGTGATTTGAGTTCTTCCTGCCTCTCTGTTGTGCATGGGGATCTTATCCTGGTGTTAGTCTCCACGGGAGTAAGGTACTTTTCTTCCATAAGCCTCAGGTTACTCAAAAAACCAGAAAGTAATTCCACTGTTTTCTTCTCCTACATCACCAAATAAGTGAGATTGTCGGTAAAGTAACTTATTTTCAAAGGTCAGAAGCCCTAAAGTAGATGAAACTTTAGATATTTGGCTTATTTAGAATGCTAAATGTCAAAAATAGGAATTTTATGCAGCTTTTCCAGCGTGAATAACTTTTTTTCCCTTTTTTTGATGTTTCTCTAGGGATACGTGGGATTTTTCTTTGCTCCTTACCTTCCCCGAGTGTGCAGTACTCTTCCCATGTTCTTTCTTTCCATGTTTCAGTAGCAGTCTTAGCTCTTTGAGGTATATCCTTCAGATTCTTGGAAGCAAGCAATTGTCAGACTTTAAATGAGAAAATATTAGCTTTTCTCTCTGATAAGGCATGAAAGGAAGAACTAGGAATTACGGAATAGTTGCCTACTGTTACCCTCCATATTTTCATGTAAAATAATGAAATAAACCTTGCAAATTTTGCCATGTTTGATGGCACAAAATACAGAATTTATATGGAAGCTTTCCCTTCAGAGCTCATGATTTTTGCTTCTGGATCACTCACAAAATTGTTGCCTTTATAGTTGTATGGGTAAATATCCTAAATACTACACTCTCAACTTAAATCCAATGAGTTCCCCAAGAGTGACTCGAGGGTTTAGCACTGCTTTGTGGAAGCAACCAGAAGCAATCTGAGCCTTTTCTCGGTCTCTAGCCTGGGTGCTTCCTTGAAATACAGGAGTGTCAGAGCTGATGTCCAAAGCTCTGAATTTGGGGCTGAGCTCCTTTGGCTCTTGCCAGGGTACTCAGTCGACCCTGCCAGCTCTTACCAGCTGGTTCAGCAATGAGCCATGCCATTAGGATGCTGCGCAGCGTGTGGGTCTGTCTGGGTGCTCTCACGCTTGGTATGACAGGGGACTGCCTGGCGGAGGGGACATGTGCTGAGCCTGCCATTTCAGCCTGCCTCCATTTAACAGCTAAACAAAGCCAGGCAAACAATTCAGCTTGTGGCTGAAGTTTTCCCTGAGCTAATCACAGTAATACTGGGAAGCCTGATACAATTAGAAAAGCATTTAAGTGCATAAATGTACTTGAATATTTGCTCTAGTGCTGCAGTCTGGGGAAAGATATAGCAGGATTGTTGCAGGAGGAGGTTGCGAGGGAGGGAAGAGAAAGCTGTCAATGAAAAAGGCATCAGGCACCCAAATGATTAGCTGTGATTTTGTAGCCGTGGCGAATCTTTCTGGGTGTGAATCAATGCCTTTTAACTATGTTTAAAAAACCTGAAAAAATCCCTGATTTGCTAATTCAAAAAAATTCACAAATGAAGTGATAAACTCCTATTTTACTGTAATGCACAGTACCTCCCATTTAATCCTGGAGAAGCACCAAAGCAAATTCATGTCTAGAGTAACATAAATGTTTATAAACATTTAGTGATTAATAGTGATTAATCCCATCCTTGCCCTTCATAAATTACATTAAAGTTAGAATTGTGTTTTGAATATTCCTCAAATGCAAGACCATACATTTTCTTACCATAAAGAAAAAGTTAGAAAGGAGGCCTTTAGTTGCCATAGATAAAAGTGCTTTTTTATTAAAAAAAAAACCCAACAAACAAAAGCCCACCAAAAACCCCAAACAAAAAACAAATGAAGAAGAACCACAGCAAAACCAAACAAACCGAAACAACCCCCAACAATTTACTGGAGCTGGTAGAATTAGCTGATACTCTGTGACTTGTTAAATACAATTACCCAAGTTGCTGTCAGCTCTTGTACCATAGTGCACTAACTGGAACTAGCTCATGTACTGAGGCAAGACAGGCAAGCAAAACACAGATAGTTCGAATGGCCCTCTTTTGTAGGAATCTATTGCCACACATTGAGAAGATCTAGTTTAGCTTCATCTCTTTTGCCCTATACTTTTTTTTTTTAGATATATATATATAAAAAAAAGCCAAGTTCCTTGAAGAAGCTAAACTTCTTTTTGCCAGTGCAGAATCTCGAGGCTGAGGACGATGCTTGTTTCTCCCCGCCTTTCTGTTTTACCTCTCCATCTTGTTGCCTCCTGAATGTGCTGAGCTGATGCTCTGGCCAGCAGAGATGCTGAGGAATCCAAGATGAAATAAAGGAGCAGTTACGTGTTGATTGAAATCCAGTGTTGGTAGAGAGTAAGAACTTCAGTCCAGGGATCCATGTGTGTCAGAGCTTTTGGTGCATACCAAGTAGTTTTTTTTACTCAGGTTATAGCATTTTACAGGTGTGGGGAATGTACTCACTAGATTTTGGACCAAGGCTTAATTCTTCCAAAGATACTTCAAAAGCAAACAAAAAAACCCCAAAAAGCAAGGAAAGGGAGAAAATGAGCGAACTCTCCAATCCAGTCTAGACAAGTTCAGCATTAATGTCTGTTCAGTTCATCGTTGTGTTAACGTTTTGCTTCTCTGCTAGAGGAAATACGAACACTTTCTTGTACTTGAATGTGATTCTTCATGCTTTGTGTTGAACTACAAGCGCTCTCGTATTCTTCTCTGAGCTTCAGATTACTTTGTTTAAAGTAATTCAGCCACTGAATTGCTGTTTAAATGGTCAGTGCAACAGAACTGGCTTTTTGGGTTTTTTATGGTATTATTGCTTTTGTCCTAATTGTAGCTGCTGCTTTATAGCATTAGGTAATCCAAGGAGCGGATGTGTCTGCTGTACACTTACCTGCAGTGAGATGGGTGAAAAAACTGTTTGCTGATGCTGAAGTACATCTGTAACTATGATGCAGGAATAATTCATGATGCTTCCATATTAAGTACATGTAATATGCATGGGGTCAAAGTGCGTTTGTTTGAGTGATCGACATCATCTTATGCATATATATGATGAATCATAGAATGGTTTGTGTTGAAAAAGACCTTAAAGGTGGGCAGGGACACCTCCACCAGACTGGGTTGCTCAAAGCCCCGTCCAGCCTGTCCTTGAAACCCCTCCAGGGAGAGTGTGATGAATGTGTCTGTAGGTACTGTAAGGAGTCGGCAGTGTTGAGGATTGTATCTGGGACCTTGTCATCTTGTAGTAAAGCAGATGGTTCTTTGCTAGAGCTTTCATAGAAACAAAACCTTGGAAAATGGAATAATTGGGTTTCTTTACAAAGATATTTGATTAGGAAACAAAAATTTGTACATTCTAAATGAGTGGCACAGGGGGAAGGTGTGTGAGGTGGTTGAGGGGGTTTAGTGGCTATTTGCTGTCACCATCAGGCAGGAATCTTCTGGTTTTGGCTGCACAGTTTTCTCTCCCTTTGCCTGTACTGGCAGTGGCTTGAAAGACCCTTTGCTGGTCAAATTCATCTTGCTGTACTGGTAGAAAGCTCCCTCCTCTTCTCCCAAGTGTGAATGCAGTGGGGTTGGTGTGAATGCCTAGGAAAGCCTGAGGAGAGGAGGAGCACCAAGGTATCTTCCTGGCAGTGGGCAAATGTTAGGCTGGCACACAGAGCTTATGTTATTTCAGCTCTAGAAAAGGTAATTCAGTTTTCGTACAGTGGGAGAAAATGGATGCTTAGTGAAAGCTTGAAAAAATGGCACTGAGAATAATTTAGACTTAGGCAGTTGCAAGTCTGTTATGGTCAGGAAATTAAGAAAGATGGATTATGAGGAGATAGTTATATGGATAACTTCTGCTATTATTCTTTCCTACATGAGCTCTCATATGGTAACAAAGCTCTCTCTTAAACAAAGTTTAAACCAATCTTTTATTTTAGTATTATAAATTAAAATATGTATGGCATACCATACCTGTCAAATATCCATATTCTTTCTTGCCTTTTGAAAACAAAGGGAATGGATGGATTGGGTTGGTGGAGAGGAATTAGGTGAAATTGCGGACTGTTTGGGGAGATGGGGGTTTTGCTAGAAATATCTGTAAGTCTATGTAGAGCTGTTTTTTCATTGCTGAACTTGCTTAAGGGGCTTCCAAGCTTTAGCAAAATTGGAAGTTGCTGGCTAATGTAAATTACCTGACTAGGTAACCTGGTATTGAAGTAACATGAGACTAATTTGAAATCGAATGAGGAAGCTCTTAAAAGAAATGTAAAAGTTAATCAGTATTGACTAATTAAGCAAGAGCTCATGTTTGTGCTGAAGTATAGAAAATTAGTTTCCAGACTTTTGAGGTATCTGAACCCCAAAAGCAACCCTTGTCATCAAAATGTTACCAAAATAAGAGTAAGAACTAATTGTAATTGAGAATGAATTCCTAGTTTTTGATTCTGAAAAAAAAGAAAGTCTCACTCTTACAGTTGACATACTGGAAAGCAGAGAGAATATAGTTGACATACTGGAAAGCCACATTGACATTTGTGGCTCCTGTTCTGACAACTACATTGAAATAGATGTAAATGCAAATATAATATTAAGAGTTTGCAGTGTCAAGCAAGTAAAAAATTAGAAGCTGGAATTAAGGGTCATTTTCTACCATGGCATGTGTGTGTTGTGATGGCTATTTTTTTTTTTTTTTTTTCTCTCCCAGACATGTCCTTTCACTTGTGGGCATTGCTGAAGTGGGTGGTTTCCTATTATTTTTAGGAGCAGGGATTTGCAAAGAAAAGAATGTTTTGAGGTTAAGACCATGGAATACAACCAGGAGAACAAAACTTTATTTCTGCTGTTGACAGAAAAGGCTTAGCAGATGATCTGAGCATAATTATTCAGATAGTGTTGAAAATGTCATTTTTGCAATTGACGGTTTGCTGTCAGGAATCTGATTTGTAGAAACTGAAAACTTGGCTGCTGTAAAAATCGGCGGGGAACTGTGACAGTGCAAATGAAATATTGTAAAATGCTAATTACTCAAAAAACCCCAAAAAACAACCCAGCTAAACCCTCAAGCTGTGGCTCTTAATTTCAGGCTAAATGAGTTTTATTTAGCATGTCCAAATATTAATTGAGAAGAATAAAAGTAAAAGTTGTAGCAAATACAGTCTGTTGATGCCATGCTCTTGGTGGTGCCTGGGGGGGGTGAGGGTGGTGGTAGGGAGTTTTATAGTGGAAATTTGTATCAAATGTATATAAAAGGATGAATTCTTGTGTTCAGCCTAGTTACAACAGGGATGTTAAGGGTACAAAAAATTTTCAGTACAGTGAAGGTAATTATATTTTGATATTAATTATTTTATAATTTGAATTTTGAGTATATTTTAATATATTTTGATTATATTACTTTTATATTTTTTATATTATATTTTGATATCTATATAGATAAAGACTATAATTTTGATATTCAGCGGTGAAGATTACAAAGGTGTCTTCTTGACTTTGGGGCTTTCAGTCTTTTCAGTGTAGTTTTTTTTTAGTGTTTTAGAATACAAAGCTAAAATAAACCCTGCTATATTGAATTTTTACTGCTGCCTAGGTTAGTCCCGGTGCTGGTTAGGCGTAGTGTTGGCATGACCAGTTGAAAAATGGAGAAGCATTCTGGTTGAGCCTTTTCTCAAAAAGAGACTGCACTAAAATGTCTTCTGAATGAGGACTTTGAAAAGACCAAACATCTTTTCCAGGGAGACTTAGCTAAGAAAAAAATACCATTGGGGAGGGTTGTGGGGAGAGGTAAAACTTCTACGTGGTTTAGTTAGCTGTGGTCTAAATAGTTCACCGTTACAGAATAAAAATGTTTGGTTTTGGGCTGTGGTTGCCATCTAGAGATGCTCTTGTCTTGCCTTTCCCTGCCAGGTTTTCTCTCAAATTTGGAATTTGCCACCATCCTCTTCTCTATCCCCAGTCAAACCAAATTTGTCTATTTTTACAAGCCTTTTGCCATCTTGAGGGAATGTTTCAGATGTGCCAGGATTTTAAATAGTGCGGCTGCCGTTAATTGTCTGATTGTTTCATCCTTTTGGGTCTGAAACTAGGCACAATATGAAGTTTCCTTTGCACAGTAATGAATGCTTGCTTTCTGCCACCGGTGTCAGTTCTGGTGTCACATTCAGCCAGTAGAACTATTTGCAGGAGAATTCTTTTATTCCCATTTGGAAGATAGCAAAGGAGTTAAGCTGAGCTTTCTGCTGTCAGGTTGGTACCAAGTGCCTAAGCCATGCTGGGCTCCTCATCCTGTTCGCTGGTGCTGGCCGTAGGGAAAGCAGTGTCTCCTCTGCTGGTGCTCTGCTCAGGAAAAGTGGGAAGCTTTTCTGTAGCTGTATGGGATTTCCAAACATACGACAGGAATTACTGGGTTGAACTGTACAGTGCAGGCTGAGGAAGACCAGCTCTTGTAGAAAATGATAAAGCTACTGAGACTTTGTGCAGTTTCTCTGTGCTCTGCAGCCACAGCCCCTCTCTGGGGTACCCCATGGGCTAGGCACAGTTGCTCAAACGCATCCCAAAAATGCCAAATTTAGTTAACGCGCATGATCCAGCTCTGATGTACCTGAGTAGTAGATATGCCTTCCCTGAAACAGAGATTATTCCTTGTGCTGTGTGAAGGTGCTTGAAGCTTTTGCCTGGCTATAGGTACAGGAGTGGAAATGACAGGGTTTGACTGCTGAGGAGCAGTTTTTTGATAGAGGTTAGTTTACTGAGAAATCTCTGCAAATAAATCAGTGGAAAGGCTGGAAGCATTAGGAAGGCTGCTAGCTTTTGCTGCACACAAGGTGATCGGGTGATACCTCTGCATGATTTTTGCCCTGTAGATTTTGTTTGGAGGTATTCCATGAGACAGTGACAGCTTGGGCTGTTGTAAATGGTTTCTGGAGTGCCGTTTTTTCAGTGTGACAGTCATGTCAGAAAGACACTTAGTTTACCTTATTGCATGATCTGTTTCCAGCAAAAGTGCTGAACATGACCTCCTGCCGAAGTCTCTTATAGTTTGAGTTCCCCCCAAAATCTAGCTCTTGCAACCAGAGAGGGAATAGCCAACACAAAGCTTGGAGCTTATCTGAAGATTTTTATATCTTAACCAGAAACTGGCATCTTACTGATGCATGATTTTGAGTTATCATGACTTTGGGATATCTGCCTTAACACAGTTGTTTTCCTTACACAGCAAGTAAATTTTCCTTGTAACTCTAATGTTCTTTAGCTTAGTGTGAATTAAGTTTTTTTTAATAGTACTTTATCTTAAAAGTTTTTAAAAGCATATGCATTTTAGGAAGAAGACTATACTGGAACGTATTATTAGTATTTTTCCAATTCCTATATTCAGAACTTTCCTCAACATGTGGTTTCTTTCTTGAGGACTTTACTTTGAGCAATCTGAATACAATAAAACACATTTAAATATTTTTAAATATTCAAAAATTGTAAATATATTGTATCCCTCATTCTGATGTTGTAAATTGGATATCTTGATGCAGAAACAGTGGAACTTGAAAATGGCTATTCCTTTCGATCTGCTTGGCTTTGGACTGTTTTCACAAGAAAACACAGAGCCAGCACAATCCACTCTCGCTTTAGATGGGCTGGAATAATTTGAGTTGCATTCTTACTGAGATTTGTTTTGCAAAACTCAAGTCTGGCTGTCCTTCCAAAAACTGGTCAATCCTTCTGTGCCTGTACCCTTCTCACTGGCAGAGGCTGTGCTGGGAGATGTGGTGGTTGAAGCCTGACCTGGAGAAGACGGGCAGAGGTCTGACCATGAGGGTGCTCCTTAGTGCTGTTGCTTCACCCACCCGGCTGCTGACTTCAGTTACCTGTTCAAGGCAACTAGAATTTTGCAAACCTTGCTTAGGCATTAACCAGGGGCAGCAGGTTAGAGCTGTTTCGTGCCAGAAGATCAGTGGCGGTCTTGGTGAGTGTGCTGGCAGTACTACACTCTGCTTTAGTGGCTCTGAAAATGATGTAACAGCCAGTGTTTGGGAAACACTTTGACAGCATCAGAGATGAGGGAGTGCACACTGTTTTGCTAGTTACATGGGGAATGAGAAAACCATTTTCTGTTATGTACCCAATGCAGGAAGTCAGGACACTGCAGAGAGCAGCAGCCTGCTGTTTGGTAGATGACTGAGGGAATCTCTGCTTGCTTCCCACACTGCTAGAATTTACAGAAAATAGTAGGTGGTAATTTTCTGCAGATGCTGCACTGTTCCTAAGTATTACGAGAAAGAAACCTGTAACATGTGGATTAAAAGGGTCTAAGAAGTCTCTTGTCTTAAGGAACTCTTCCCTTAGGTTCTACTCTTAGTGTGCTTGAACTGAATTCCTCTTGTGTGCTCTTAGGGGAGCCATACCTGTGTCCAGAATTGGAGTTAAGCCACCTGTGACCTTACAGAAGGGTTATGTGCAGTTCTGCCTGCTGCCTTCTTGTCTTACGGTAGCACCTGTGGTGATGTACTAGAACCAATACTTCTCTGGTAGAGTTACTGCTTGTTGGCACAAGACGGTAGCAGTTGCTTTTGACGGTCTAGAACTTTTCAACTTCTCTGAATGGGGATTCTGATAATGCAGATAAAGTCCCCTCTCTTCACCTTGTTTGATGGGCCACTTGTGTGCTATGCTGATTAAAACAGGTTCTTAACATACATTAAAAAAAAAAAGGCGTTTCTGGGCCGTGATTTTCATTTCTATCAAAACCTGCCTTTGGGAGGAGAAGTGATGTAAGACCTTAGGGAAACAGAGGATCCTTTTAAGTTCCTGGGACCAGCAGATGATGCCATATGAGCTGAAGTTGAGTTAGACTTTGTGATGAATATGAGATCATAAATTGGAAACTTCAGCAGGTGAATGGCCTCAAGTGTGTGTGCTGGAACTGACTACGAAGGAACATAATCACCACTGAATCTGCACTTTTTTGTGAGGATTGTTGGACATTACATCTTATGCTTTTGGATCTCTTTGGAACAATCTCTTTTGTCTTAAAAGCGTATGTTCACACCAGTTGTGTGTGGTATGAGGGACTTAACTGTGGGCTCCATACTAGAGTAATTTTTTTTAAGGTGTTCTAGCTAGTCACTAGAAACTACACTTAATTATTTTCCTTATCCTTGATACAAACTTTATCCAGTTAATGAGGGCAGAGCAACTGATGCTCCAACAAGGATGTGGCTTTACTTGGAAGAGAAGGGAAGGGAATGGTTGCCTAAGTGTGGGTATCTGGCTTGTTCCTTTACTGCAGTGAACTTGAAACAACTTTGGCCTAGGTTATTCATGTTGGTTCTTCGATATTTATTTGCGGCTTTCAACTTCTGTGTTCACATTGTGAAAATAGACAGGCATGGTTTTCAGAGAATGTAATCTCTGATTCCTCATGGGAAAATCACACCAGTAGTATAAGGTCCCGCCCTTTAGGGTTTTCCAAACACACAAACCTGTTCCAGTTTTTCTGTATCTTTGACTTGTTAAACTTAGAAAAATGACGCTGAGAGGTTACCAGCTCATTTCAGGTTGGCCTAAAACTTAAACCTTGGTTTAGTTTAGGAATATCCTGATGAGTTTGAAAGGCAACAAGGAAACCCATGCTTCAAATCGATCTGTTGGTTATTGGGGCAGAGGTGTTTACCTGATGAGCAAGCTGTTCTCTTGAAAGGTGATCTTCTTGTTCGCATACAACTTCAGGCTAATTTAAATAGTTCAGTAGTATGGCACTGACATGTGGAACATCTGGCATTATCTGCCACTAAGTTCAGTCATGCTGTGTGCCATAGTGGCTTTAGGAAAAAAACAGTCACCCTCTCTGACCTCAACCAGCAGTCAGTTGTACTGGACATTTAATCTCTGCCAAACTGTTGAATTGTTGACTTGATTAAACAGCTGTAAATGCCCTTTACAGATGCAGCCCTAATCTGTGTGCCATAGGTTGGTGGTTTGTGGCCCAGTAGAAGGACTAATCTGCTTGCAGATCTTAGAACTCATATTTTTATCTCTAATTTAGAGATCTACAGTCTATGTTTTGATGTGTTGGATAGGGAGGAGCTAGGTCATCTATTTTCAGTCAGGAGACACTACAGAATATTTTTTTGGTTGGAAGTGATCTTTAAAAATTATCGAGTCCACCTCCCCTGCCATGGGCAGGGACATCTTCCACTAGGTCAGGCTGCTCAAAAACCCCTCCAACCTGACCTTGAGCACTTCCAGGGATGGGGTATCCACAACTCCCATGGGCATTGATGATAATGCTGCTGGCCTTGTCCTTGCCAGGGTTTGTGAACACACTGGCATGTGGCTTCGACGGAAGGTGCTCGGCTAAAGAACTGCCACAAAAAAGGTAGACTGAGGGTGTCTCTAGCTCCCTGTGCCCTGTAGTGGCCAGCTGTGGACACCTGGGAGAAAAGCAGTACAATCACGGTAGAGGTGATAGTCTTTCCTCTCTCTGTCCTTCCAGTAGCCTCTTATTCAGGAATGTTCTTAAATAGTGGCTTCCAGGACCCCTGCAAAGCCTGTGCCTTCTATGGACCTATGTAATCTATTTTTAAATTCAGCTGTTTTGCCTTTGTGTGGCAGGTTGTGTTGTATGGACGCACTTTCTTTTGGTTTGCTTATGAACATTTTAGTGGTAAGTTGTAGCTTTGCATTGGAAACATCACCATCTCTGTATGGTTAATGACTGTAGACTGTTCTCAGTGACGACAGTCTACAGTGGCTCCCACGTTATCTTTTCAGACTTATCCTGCAGCAGTGATCAGTCCACAAAAAGAAGCACAGAACGTCAGACACTGGGGTTCAGTTCAGGCAGTGTCACATCAGTAATCTGTACCTTCTAGTGAGACACTAATAATGGGAGAAACTGGGATCAGTTGTGTGCAAGAAGGATGAATTTGAGCAAAGTGGAGAATGGTCTTAATGATGCTTTCAGCGAATGTTGGATGGGAGGAGACAAGCAGAGATTTGATCCAGCACCTGCTGCTGTCCCTTGTGGATGAGGTGTCTTAAACACTCAGGATAGTGACACAAGAGCAAATGGTTATGAAATGAACACAAACCCAATTAAATTAGAGATCAAAAGATAAGTGAGCATTAGACCAGTAAGATCCTGGCATAGCCATCCTAAATCATAGAGAAGGAAAAAAAGAGCAATTATTTTGATGGTACTGTAAAGCTGCAAAAGGGAAATAAATGAATGGGTGTTTACAGTGGTAATTCGTGTAGTTTGTCTCCCTTTTACCCCATCCAACCCAGCAAACGTCTGCCGCGATGTCTTCTGTGGCTGTCGATTAGTTCTGGCGTGTGCAATGTAAAAAAACCCATGAAATAAACAGCTGGGAATGGCGCCTGGGTTGAGCCCTGGCTGGTGAGGTAAATTAAAAGGCATCTTTGGCCTACCTTCCGAAGGGCCTCGGTGGGGTTATAGCAGCTTTTCTGGGACAAAGTCCGAAACTGTAGTGACCTGTATGTGTGCTTTCATGAGCTGGAAGGAAAAGGTTGTCAAGTCCTCCAGGTGACCATGAGCAGTAATCAATGAAAAGAGATCTTGTGGAGCAGGAGCTCTGCAGTCTTTACAGGGCACAGGACTTAAATCTGTGGTGTGACTTCTCTTGTCTCCCAAAATCCTGCGTATGAATGCTTCAACAAGCAAACTTCAGGCATGGTGAGAAGCAATAGGTTCTACTAGTCTATGTGACATGTCTGATCTTAGTGATTTGAAACAATTGAGATACCCACTTCAGTTTCAGATGGCCAGGTCATTTTGTTTGTGGTTTATTTTGTTTGCTTATGGTGGTGGTGGTGTTACTTTTGACTGGTTGTTTTATTTTCCACTGATGCCGGCAGTAGTGCTGTTCATCCTTCATTAGACTCTTCAAAGTGGAGGGAAACTGCTGTTGTACAGCTCCTTCTTAGCTAAATCTACAATTTTTTAGCCTTTGCTTGGGGGTCATTTTTCAAAGTCCTGTAGATTTCTCTCAAGTACTTTTCAACTTTGCTTACTGCAGCATTCAGCTCTGGTTTCAATGGTCTTACTGGATGAGGAGGGTTCAGTGCCAAGTTGTGAAGACTTAATTCCCTTTCTTTCCTTAGGCAGTACCTTTAGGTACACTGCAAGCAAGCATAAGTCCACACTGCCACCAGAATAGCCACTGTGGGGTTACTCTGAGCTGTCCTGGGAAATCATGTCTCTGTAAAAACTACCAGTTCCTCTGGGTTCGGTACTAAATTGGTGCCCTGGTGCAGTACTGCAGTGACTGTCCCCTGCTGTCCCACCTGCTGCCACTGCAGAGCTGACATGACTCCCATCCCCCTTTAAACCAACAACAAATTCAGTTTACATTAACATGTATGTTTGAGCTTGGTGTTTAGAGCCTCACTATATTTAACAGCAGGGGCTAGAAGGGTTGCAGCCTCAAGTGTAACCCTTGTAACCTCCAACCTCAGTTTGGAGGTGGAAAGGTAGAAATGTGGCTGGTAGCCTCTTTCAAGCCTGTGGCCCTACATTTCTCTGGTCTGGTTCCTGTGTAGTGCATTATCCAGTCTTTGACAACCACATCAGTGTGCCTGTAGCTAGAGCTGTGAAGCTTGGAATGTTACATTATTGGGAATTTAAGGTAACAGGTTTTGGGGGCTTTTTTCTTCTCTTAAGAAAGAAAAAGTGTATTAGAGCTAAGTCCACTTCATTTTGGGTGGAGTTGGGTGGGAAAGGGTTATTAACCTTATGTTTTAAATAGGAAAATTCTTCACATTCAGAAAATATTAAATGAAACCTGTAGAATAATACCGGCTTCCCAAACTTCTGTTTCTGGGCTTTACCCCTGGATTTACCTTTATTCTCCCGAGAGGCAGGGTTCATTTGGTTGTTTTTTTTTTTTTCTTCAAAGGTGTGAGCTGGGAATTTGGACAGGTAGTAAAGCTTCTAGTTGATAAAAAGTTTTCTTATTTCCATATTATAGTTAATTAAATGTTCAACTATTAGGCAAATGTTAACAGTTACTTGTAAGTAGCTGGTTTTCTGGCATGTTTGCAAATGATTTTTAACTAATAGTGCATGTGGCTGAAATCTAAAATAGTGTCTTTGCATTTCTTTTGTGTGACTTTCATACTAACCTGATTGATGAACGAACATACACTGAAGGAATTGGTAAATTGTCCACTGCCGATGGTAAAGCCTTCGCAGATCCTGAGGTTCTCCGAAGACTGACATCCTCTGTCAGCTGTGCGCTGGATGAAGCTGCTGCTGCATTGACGCGGATGAGAGCAGAGAACAATCACAATGCAGGACAAGTGGACAAGTATGTATTGATTGCTCCCCACCTCCCATTTCCCAATTATAGAATGTAAGTTTGTATTTTTAATTTCCATTTCAGTTAATTTTATAGTTGGAACTTGGTAACATATCTGCTCTACTACTCTCAGAAGCAAAGTTATTGTATCCAAAGGTGTAACTACTGTCCCATCAAGTTACTGGCTTCAAAGTGTAGGAGAAAAATATGAAAAATGTTTCTTTCTCACCTGCTGCTTTTTCTTGTACTAGACAACTGATTTCTTTTTCAAAAACCAGTTAAATTCTTAGCTGTAGAAGAGTTGGTAATAGCTCTCTAACTACTACCCCAGCATACTTTGTTGGAAACTAATGATTCTAGTTCATTGCAGAAGTTGGAAGAGAATACTAGTACTTAACAGGGCAGCAAATTTCCCTGGGGTCTTGCTCAGGAACTTAGGGGAAATGAATGTGTATTATCTGGTAACTTTTTGTAACTGATAATTAATGAGGATGGCATTTAATTCCCATGGTGACAGAACTGAGGATTTGTCCTATGTTGTCAAAAGCTTTCTTCTACGTGGTAATTTCAAACCATCTTTAGGGGGCCTGAAATATTTTCTACTCTAACAAGTGATGCAGATACTTCCTAAAGTGTTGGGATGGAGTGACTGCCTACGCTGTTGATCTGCAGATCTAAGATAAAAAATTGAAAGTCTTAAGTTTCCTTTCATATGAATGTCCTCTTGAAATTCAGACTTGGGATTTGCAACACAAAGTGCTTACATTAAGGGTCTTGAGTCGTTGCTCAAACTGTAAGTACAAATATAGAACAAATACAGTGAAGCTAGAGAAATTACTTGTGGGTCAAAACACGGGGAGATGAATATATGCTGGAGGCACATCCTTGAACATAAAAAAGAAGCAAACAAGGGGTAGAAGCAGGCAAGCTGGCCCATGGGGAACATAGAGACGCTGTCCAAGCATATAGGGATGAGATCAGGAAAGCCAGAGTCCATCTGGAGTTGAATCTGGCAAAGGGCATCACAGGCAACAAGATGTATCAACTGCAAAAGGAAGATGAAGGAAGATGTGGACCTGACTCAGAGGGATCCAGTGATAGGGACATGGAAGAGCGAAGAGGTCATGAATGCTGCTTTTACTTTGTGCTTTATTGGAGACATTTGCTTTCGGGAATCCCAAGCCCCTGAGATGAGTGGGAAGGTCTTGGATCAAGGAGGGCTTGCCCTTTGTTGATATCAGGTCAGGGAGCATTTAAACAGGTTGGACATAGTCCAGCGGACAAGTTCATGGGACCTGATAGGGTGCACCCATGAGTACTGAAGGAGCTGGCTGATGTCACTGCAAGGCCAGTGTCCATTTACTTGAAAGGTCATGAGGAATGAGGGAGGTTCCTGAGGACTGGAAGAAAGCAAATGACAGTCCTGTCCTCAATAAGGGCACGCAAGACGATGCAAAGGACTTAAGGGCAGGTACCTAAAAAAAGATCATGGAGCAAATCTTCCTGGAAGCTATTGTCTAACATAGTAAGTATAAAATGGTGATGGGAAGTGATCAGCATGGTTTTACAAAGGGGAGATCAGAGCCTTCAGCAATGAGATGGCTATGTTGGTAGATGAGAGAAGAGCAGTGGGGACTGTTTATTTAAGCAAGTCTTTTACAGTGTTTCCTACAGCGTCCAATAGGACAAGCTGATAAATACAGACCAGAAAAGTGGACAGTGAGGTGGACTTAAAACTTTCAAACTAATAGACTCAGAGTTGTTAGTATCACAAAGTCCAAGTGAAGGCAAGTTGCTAGTGTTGTACTCCAGGGGATGGTATTGGGGTTTGTACTGCTTAACATCTTCATCAGTGGCCCACGTGATGGTACAGGGTGCATCCTCAGCAAGTTTGCAGATGATACAAAACTGAAAGGAGTGGTTGATGGACCAGAAGGTTGTGCTGCCAGTCAGAAGGACCTTGACAAGCTGAAGAAAGGGACTCACAGGAATCTTACGAAATTCAACAAGGGAAATGCAAGGTCTTGCACCTGGGGAAGATGTCTCTGTGCATTGGTATGGATGGGGAGGGCTGAATGGCTGGAAATCAACTTTGGAGAGAAAGACCTGAGTTTCATGATGGACAACAAGTGGAACATGAGCCAGTAATGCATCCTTGGAGCAAAGGTCAACAGAATCCTGGGCTTCGTTTGGAAGAGCGTCCCAGTGGCATTCTTATCACTTTTACAAAATGCCTTGGAAATATCTCAAAGGGAACCTGAGCAGAGAGCAAACTGGGAGACCTCTTGAAGTGCCTGAGTCAACTAGAATAAGCTATGAGTCGTTTTCCAGAGCATGTTTTGTTTCGCTGCGGTTCTGTATTATATGAGGTGGCTAAGGTCATCTTCTGAGAATGTTGGATCAGTTTCAGGATTTGTCTTGCAGGTTATGGTGTTGGGTGGCTCCTGTTTCTAAAGGCTGTGCAGAAGTGCGTGAACTATCCCCCCCTTCCTGCTGGCTGAAGGAGGGATCCTGAGCTGCAAATGCCAGCTTAGGTGTGGTTTGGAGCAGGGCTGTGTCACAGACTGTGCCTGCCATGAGCACACAGCTTCAAGGAGAAGGTGGCAGGTTTGATAGTGTCCTGCAGGCTTTTGCTAGGATCCCATTGCTTCAGAGCAGGGACTTGACTGTGTAGCCAAATAATAAACTTTACCAAAATATCAATTATTTTGCTTAAAATACTCAGTGATTACAATGCAAATGTAACTGATCAGATACTGGCAGGTTAGATCTCACCTTTTAGATAGCAGCTGCCAGCACAGTTTATTTTCTTTTGGGGCATATAGCAGATTAGTTCCTTTTAAAATACGGACTTACACAGTTTAAGCATTACAACCTTTGAACAATTGAAAATTGAAACTTGTATGCTTTCTTGAGGGAACTTTGTGCACAAATGGATATTTTCTTCATTGTCAGTGAATTTCTTGAGTGACCTTCTATCTTTTGCAATCAACGGTTTCATGTCCAATTGGCAGCCAGTAACGAGTGGTGTTCCTCAGGGGTCTGTACTGGGACCAGTACTATTTAACATCTTTGTTGGTGACATGGACAGTGGGATAGAGTG
>JAOQGH010000051.1:28322442-28414580 GCA_025769975.1 Gallinago jamesoni | reverse complement strand
TTTGGAGTCCTCAACACAGGAAGGACATGGACCTGTTGGAACGGGTCCAGCGGAGGGCCACAAAGATGATCAGAGGGCTGGAGCACTTCTCCTATGAAGACAGGCTGAGAGAGCTGGGGTTGTCCAACCTTGAGAAGAGAAGGCTCTGGGGAGACCTCATAGCAGCCTATCAATATCTGAAGGGAGCTACAGAAGAGCTGGAGAGGGTCTCTTTGTCAAGAAGTGGAGTGACAGGACAAGGGGCAACGGTTTTAAATAGGAAGAGGGGAGATTTAGATTAGATATTAGAAAGAATTCTTTACAGTGAGGGTGGTGAGACACTGGAACAGGTTGCCCAGGGAAGTTGTAGCTGCCCCATCCCTGGAGGGATTCAAGGCCAGGCTGGACGGGGCTTGGAGCAACCTGGTCTAGTGGGAGGTGTCTCTGCCCATGGCAGGGGGGTTGGAACTCAATGATTTTTAAGGTTCCTTCCAACCCAAATGATTCTATGATTCTTTTACAGAGTAAAAGTAGAAGTTGGAGATTTTGTATGAATCTGAGTGTACTAGATTTAAGTTACAAGCTTTCATATCTTGCAAATGAAATAGGAATGCAAATGATAGGAATGCATCACATACAGTCCACTACTGTTTATAACAGTCGGCTCTTCCTCCCTTCCCTTTCCCACCAGGGCATTAACTGTGGTTGGACTCCCAGTGGCTGAGACACCATGACTCCTTGCATATATTTTCTAAATAAAATTATATCATCAGTTGGAGAAGTGTAACTGAGTTGGTACTGAGCACTTGTTCTTGTTTACACTTCTGTTAGCAATGCTTTAACAATTATCTTTGCTGTTAGACTTTTTTTTTTTTTTTTTAGTATATAGAAAAAGATTTCAAGGACAGTTGTCTTGATCTGAAATAAACTAAAACTCAGCTCACCTTTTTCAAGATTTAAGTGTACTTTCGTAGTCTCAAGGGAAATAGCTATTCTCTCTACTCCAGAGGTTAATGATGGTTAAAGTACTGATTGTAGATTTCTGAGCTTTTAGATGCCAAGAACTTGGCGTTTGTCTTGTTTTTTCCTTTTAACTCTCAGCTTGTAATTACCTCTCGTGGCTTTTTTTAAAAGTATGAGGTAGTAGTGCTCCATGTAGGATTTGTGTTGTTAATGCTGTTTAAAAAAATGTGCACTTCAATTGGCTTATTTCATCCATCTGAAAACTTCCTTCCTTTAAGATGTCATTACGTAAAGTAAGGATTTTTCTTTGAAGTGGTTGCTTATATTAAGAAACTGGGTGTTTTCAATTAGAAAGAAAAAAAGCTTTGTGCACAGAAGGAGATAGTCCCTCTACAAGAGAGACAATGGTCAGAAGTTTGTCGTGTTGCAGTGTTCAGTATTAGTGGTCTCTGTGATACAAGGCTGTTCACTTTTTTGGCTTTATCTCTTCTATAGTCAGTAGTTTGTTGTGGTCACAGCCTCTGTGCATCTGGCATTGCACCAAAGTTTGAATAGCATCGGTGAGATTTACATCTGTATCTTGCAAACACCAGAAATTACCGAGATTTGAGTCCTCTTCTCTCCATCTAGTATGTATGAGGACTTATGTGAGTTAGCAACTGATGAGGACAAGAGCTAATTTAGATGTAAGCAAAGACTTTATCTTCATTTCATCTCTGGAAATGATATGTATGGTTTTTCATAAAAAAAAAAAAAAAATCTGTAAGGTATATTTTCTAGTAAGGCTTAGTACTAATGTCATTAGTCTTTCAGTAAAGACTTCTTCCTCATATAGGAAAGCTACCCATCTATTCCAGATTTATTTTGAGCTTATTCTGTGGTAACTGATTTTCTAGTCGCAGTTTGGCAGAAGCATGCTCAGATGGGGATGTAAATGCTGTCCGGAAGCTGTTGGATGAAGGAAGAAGTGTGAATGAACATACTGAAGAAGGGGAGAGTCTCCTATGCTTGGCTTGTTCAGCGGGATATTATGAATTGGCACAAGTAAGTAACAAATACTATTGCAACTAAACCTTTGTGAAGCATTGTCTAATGGGCTTCTTTGGTAGGTAAACATTTTAGCTATTCTGATTTTTTTTTTTACAATCTAAATGGAATATCAGTTAATACGTGGTAGGCTTCCAGTTATCATTTGTCTTTTTAATGGAAAATGCCTTCATATATGCCTTTAGGTCTAAGGGACTCATCTGAGGAATGTATCTTGTGTTTTATGATGTAGCTACCTTTCTGACATTGCTTTAGATGCAGCCGAGCTGTTCTGCCAAGCAGATGTTCCAGTAAGATCTAAAATAGCAACAAAAGCAAGCACTACAAGTGGTTACCTTCTAAAAACTCATGTCATAGTCACTCAATCCTTTTCTTAATTGCATCTGTATCAACAGTGCATTGATTTGTGTTAATTTTTGGCTTTTATACTTGTGTTTCTAAGGGCAGAATTTGTGCTGCTTTGAAGATGTTTAGGTGATAGTTCTCAGAAAGTGGCCAGCTTGATGTTTTGAGTGCCAGGGAAGAGTATGGGGAGAAAACTGTTTCTCTGTAAGCGTGACCCTCTGTGCACTCTGGTCATTAGTGCAAGTTTACAGTCTCTCTGCTGTCATTCTGTTTATGGAACTGCCCTGTGGCTTTTGAAAATGTCAGTATTTCACTGTAACTTGATGATTTTAGCAGATATGAGCAAATGTAGAAAGCCAGCATTTCTTGAAGCAGAGCACAGTTTGGGTAGTAATTATAAATGGTACTGGGGAGTGCCATTGTGCTTCACCATTGAGGGGGTATTACTTCAAGGGGATGTCATGGCTGGCTGGGACATCATTCTCAGGAGCCGCACTGAAAGCAAAATGCTGCTGTTACAATTTATTTATTAAAGTGAGCTTTTTCCTCTAGGTGCTACTGGCAATGCATGCAAACGTTGAAGATCGAGGAAATAAAGGAGACATAACTCCCTTAATGGCAGCTGCCAGTGGAGGCTACGTGGATATTGTTAAACTTCTCCTTGTTCATTGTGCAGATGTCAACGCACAGTCTTCAACAGGTAACTGGGAAGCAGGAACACGACGAATTAATAAGACTGACACATAAGATGTGCAGCTGTTCTGAAGATCCGTGGTTTTGTCTGATAGTTTCATTCAGTAGAAAACATGACAGGAACTATTAAGAATAGGCCAGATACATAGCGGATGTGTTTAGAGTCTTATGAGGCCATTATTAAAGATTGTCTTTAATACAAACTGTAATGGAAAGCCCTGTTCCTGTAAACCACTGTGGTGTTAGATGACCAAAAAAATACATGAAGTTTAGTTCTTCTCATCTGTAGAATCCAAAATTACCCAGTAGTATGACCATGGGACACACCTGGTCAAGACCAGTTATTTCAGTCTATGGCTTTTTACCAAAGAAGAGATACAGTTCTTTGAGCATTGAATGTTGTCTACATTGTTGATACTTGATCACAGCTTAACTAACCTAGCTGAGAATAATAACCTGCAATTGGGTTCTCCTAATATTGAGATAAAATTAAAACTTTGTTCAAATTTTAGCAGTTGAATGTCTAAACTATGAAATGTTTTTTACCTTGAGGTTTAGCCATATAAAACAAAACTTACCTTAAAATTGACTGTAGCATTTAAAGCATGAGCCGTATCTGATTCTGTCACTTACAGTACCAGAATTTTAAATTATGAATGTATTTTCATCCAGCCAGCAGAAGGTTTTCAAGGGATTAAAGGATACAGTCTTAGGCAAAAAATCCCCAAACTGCCTTCTCACAGCCCAGACTCTACAGTGAGCGTGAAAACCACTCATTGATCTTTTTGTGTGTGCATTTGATCTTTCTGTGTGCTGAAGTAGGAAACTTACAAATCAGGATGTTTTTCTTTAATTATTAATATTGGCTTAGCATTAAAACTCATATTATATTTGTGTTGGGATTTTATACCCAGACTGAAATGCCTGGCTGTAGTGACATTGCTGAGGTAAATGGTTGTTGCTAGTGATGTACTTGGTTTTGTTCAGAGCTGGTAAAACTAATTTCCTTTCCTGTATTAGGAGTGGGTAATGGAAAGGCCTTTCATCTAAACTTCTTCTCTGCAGGGAACACGGCTCTCACTTACGCTTGTGCTGGGGGCTTTGTTGACATAGTGAAGGTGCTATTGAAAGCTGGTGCTAATATAGAAGACCACAATGAGAATGGGCATACCCCCTTAATGGAAGCAGCCAGTGCGGGTCATGTTGAGGTTGCAAGAGTATTGCTGGAATATGGTGCAGGAATCAACACTCACTCCAACGAGTTCAAAGAGAGTGCACTTACGCTTGCATGCTATAAAGGTATTGTCTCTTGCCATGTTTTGTATTTCTGTTTAAATTTATTTCCTGGGATTTATCTAAGTAAAGCTACCAGCCATGCTTTTGAAGATTTTCTTAAGAATTTTGGAATACTGGATTTTGTATGCTGCCTTGGAGCACTTGAATGATATGTCACTATACAGTTGAGTAAGGAACAAGCACAGTCTTTTATAGCTTGAAGTCACAAGGAAAGTTTCCTGTTGTCTAAACTTGAATTAGAGAGGTCTGTCTTCATCTCATAGTTGGGCAGTGTCTTTGGGAAAGACTGTCTACAGACTGGCTGTCTGTTTTGCATTGGTATTTTTTAAAGTAGTTTAAAAAAGCAGGTTTGTGAATTATAACTTGTAAAAATTGTAATAGCAAACTATGAACATCTAAATAATTTAATTGTTTACTCTCTGTACCTCTAAAGGTTTACAATATTAAATGCTTATTTATTTTGATCTGTTTCATTTGAAGGCCATTTAGATATGGTTCGGTTTTTGCTTGAAGCTGGAGCTGATCAAGAACATAAAACAGATGAGATGCACACGGCGCTGATGGAGGCCTGCATGGTAAATAGCTTTTGTTTGTACTGTTCCCTTTTCAGTGAGAGGAATAAAAGAGCTGATAAAGTGAGCCTTTGTTAACAAGCTGTTTTGGGTCTGGAAGTGAGTGTATATTACCTTTTGTCATAAGAAAGCCTTTACTACAGTTACCACAGGGGGTCAGCTTCTCAGTCAAATTGGTCATAGGAAAAAGTTTTTCTAATTTTTGGGAGTGTGATGTGTTGTTGTAAATGCTCCCTATGTGAAATGTAGGGGTAGCTCATCTGCAGTGCAGTAAAGCAGTAGGTTGAGCCCAAGTAACTGTTTCTTTGGTTAGTGGAAGAGTCCCCCTCTGTCTTTATAAATAAGGCTCTCAGAGCATCATGGTATGAGCCTTCCAGAAGTGCACCAAGCTGGATGAATAGTACATTGCACAAGTCCTTTCACCACTGCAGGAAGTTGTTTTGCATGTAGAGAGGGTTTGCTCTCTTCTAAGTTTCTGTAAATGGTGATAGGAGGTTTTTCTTTTGAAAATAAAATGATTGGTCAAAATTAGTTCTTGGGAAGCTTGTATAGTTTCAAAGCAGCTGTTGAGGAAAAACTTCACTTTCCAACAGCTTCATCTTAATAAAGAGTGTGCTATTGTGTCAAAGCATGTTTGCAACCATTTTTGTCCATGCCTTAGGTGACCTTTTATGTATTCTTCAAGCTGGAGAAGTTCTTGGAAGAAAGAACAGCGACCTTGTTTTCGTAGGAAGCACAGTGAACGGAGGAAAACTTAATTTGCTTCCAGTAGTCTCTAATCCTTAGAAGACAGGCTGCAATGTTCCTCCAGTCTGAGTGCTGGAGGATCAAGTGTTCTTTTAGTGCAGTTGGGAAGTGATGATGCAAGTGATCAAGGTCAGATTGTAATGCCTCAAGCTGTATTGAAGTCTTCTGATAGTGAGATGGTAATAGTATCTTTGAATAGTCTTCCCTGCAGGAGAGCCCAGTGCCAATAAGGAATTCAGAAGGACACAATTGCAGTGAGTGTGTGCTGTCACCTAAAGGAGACTGCAGCGTGGCTGCAAACTGCATGTTTTTATCAGTTCTCATTGGGTTTAGGTTTTTGGTGTTTGTTGTGGTTTTTTTTTTTTTTCTTTCATGGTGATAAAGTCTGAGCACTGAGTTGACTTGGAGTCTGTGAAATGTCTCACTTGGTGAAGACAACAAAGTGTGGGTGAAGACAAAAATGTGTGGCACATTTTTAGCTCTTGGATGTTTCAGATTAGTTTGCTTTACAGAGTATGTATTGACCTTTAAAAGTAACAGAGAGGAGATTAATCCTATGAAGTTGCACCTCCAAGTCGAATGGTGGAATTTGTTCCTTGTTATCTTTCAGCTGTACCCTCGCAGACGGGAACTGTTCCAACAAATTATTGTGACTTTTCTCAGTCTTCACTGTTTTCCAACTAATGAATGCTGCAAATACAGGAAGCTGAGATGTCTGGTCTCTGACCACCAATGATTTTTTAAGTGTCTGAGTTTTAGTATGTTTTTGTCAAGATGGAGTGCCACACCTAGGATAATGCCTTTAGTTAGATGAGGTCGTTGGCTTTTAGTGAGCTTCTCTGAGAGCAACAGCCTGTGTTTAATTTCCAGAACTGATTGCTCTCAGGTTGGTTACTACCTGCTTCATGGTCTGTTTAAGACGTGTTGACAGGATTTGCGTGTTTGATACCTCTCTTGCCCCCTTTTCTGTAGCTCTGTTAGCTGTTTGAGTTACTGCCTGACAATTGTGGTGGAATCAGAATGGGGAACTAGTAGTACATTTGAAGGTGAAGAAGTTCTTTAACTTTGGGAATTGGCAGAATTCTTAGCTTTATAACTTTATAAATCAGTCCTAGGTATCAGTGCCCTGGCCTGGACAGCTCTGGCTTCATCCTTGGGCAGAGGTCTTCAATGTCTTTTGGTTTTGCCCTTTAGTATTGCCCGATTTTTGTTTAGATTTCCTTCCCAGGACATAAAAACATCTGCTATTTGCCACTGAAATTCACCCTTTTTATGTCTTCCTCAGGAAGAAGTATTCTTTTAGTTCTCTTGCAAAATCTGTCAATGTGTGTTGGGGCTAGTTTAATTGGCGCATCCTGGGAGAGCCACTGTAAGGCCATAGGGCTCTAAAATCATCAAAGTTGGGTGAGAGTTCAGGCCTTCTGGAAGAACCCAATGTTTCTTTGGATGGCAAATTGTGTGACCAAGGGGATGCCCCTGATACCTATGCACCTGCTATATGCAAGGCAGCAAGTAGTTTTCTCTCCACTGAGAGATACAAAGAGCATGTTTTGATTCAAGTCTTTTACTTGGAGTTCCCTTTCCATCGTTAAGTTATCCTATTATTTGTGTATGCTGAAGAAAAGTCTAGTATGAAATGTCTTCTGATTAGACCCTCGGACCTTCTGTGTCTCACTGAGCATTCTTTGTGTGGCTCAAACTCTTCCCCTGTTGTTAGGTGTAGTTTGTAATCTGTTTCAGTTTTCCAAGATCTCTTATCCAAATTGTGCCACGTGTTTGGGTCCCATTTTCTTAAGTTATATGGGAGGGAGAAACCATGCACATGTTTCTTTTTTCCTAATACCAAAACTTCTCTGTGTTTTACCCTTTTTCAGAGGTGTTGTGGCTCTCTACAAACCACACCTTAGGTGAAACATGGTGAGCTTGTTTTGGCTGGCATAAAGTTAATTTTCTTCACAGTAGCTAGTATGGGACTGTGTTTTGGATTTGTGCTGAAAACAGGGTTGATAATTCAGGGATGTTTTTGTTACTGCAGAGCAGCACTTGCACAGTGTCAAGGCCCTTTCTGCTCCTCACCCCACCAGCGGTGGGCTAGGGGTACACAGAAAGTTGGGAGGGGACAGAGCCAGGGCAGCTGGCCTCAACTGGCCAAAGGGACATTCCGGGCCCTGTAACACCATGCTCAGCATAGAAAGCTGGGGGAATGGCCGGTAGTGGGAAGTAGTGAATGAATTCCTTGTTTTGCTTTGCTTGTGTGCGTGGCTTTTGCTCTACCTATTAAACAGGCTATATCTCAATCTGGGAGTTTTCTCACTTTTAGCCTTCAGATTCTCTCTCCCTTCCCACTGCAGAGGAGTGAGTGAGCAGCTGATGTTGCTTGGTTAAACTAGACACATGGATTTTCGGTACTTGGTCTGTTTCAAGTAACTTTGAGGAGTTTAGATATAGTTTTTTGAGAAGTATTAACAGCTGAATTTATATGCTTTGATTGGTAAGGGCTCAGACTGCTGTGGCAATCTTAATTCTTTTCCCTCTGTGGCAAAGATTGCCTCACCCCAAAAGCACTCTGCAGTCTCCTTCAAGATTTGTTCAAGTCTTCCATCCTCCTCTTACTTACCTCATTGTAACCCACTTCAGTTTCTCAGTAGGTATCTGTCTCAGGATCTAGAAACTGCCCAGCTGGAGCTTTTTTTGTCTGTAGAAGCCATGAATCAACTACAAAGAAAAAGAAAATACTTTTTGCACTGCTTGTTTTCGCTTTTAGTGGATTTATTGATTATGGTATCTGTTTGTTATCTCTATTGCTTTTGTTTCTCGGGTGTTTTGCTGGATATTTAAGAAAGTCTTATCCTATAACTCTTTCCCTACTGCCCCAAAAAAGAAGAAAAAAACCCCAACAAAACAACAACAGCAACCAAACAAACATCATATATCTTAATTTTTTTCCTCATGCATTTAAGCCTAACTTAAATGTCAGTTTAATCAAAGCATTGCCATAACTATGTCATAAATTGAACCATCATAAATAAAAAGACATGGTCTTTTTAGGATCATTTTCATACCTAGTGTAATAATGATTGCAGCTACAGCATCACATAACTGTTTCTGACTTTTGTGTTCACCTTTGTTTTGTAGGATGGGCACGTGGAAGTGGCACGCTTGCTTTTAGACAGTGGTGCTCAGGTGAACATGCCTGCAGATTCATTTGAATCTCCGCTTACTCTGGCTGCTTGTGGCGGACATGTGGAGTTAGCAGCTCTTCTGATTGAAAGGGGAGCTAACCTAGAGGAAGTCAATGATGAGGGTTACACTCCTCTAATGGAAGCTGCCCGGGAAGGCCATGAAGAGATGGTAGCCTTGCTGCTGGCTCAAGGTGAGATCACTGTCTTTTCTTCAGCCTTCTTTATGAATGATGCAGTGTTGACTGTTTGCCGTTAGGTATTCTGTGCCAATTCCTTGATGTAGCATGTGGCTCTTGCGGCTCCTTGCTGTAACTACACAGCAAAGCTAAAACGCCCAGACTGTGGAGGGGATGAGCATTCACCTATCTGCCCTGTGGCTGCTCAGTTAAAGTAACAGCTGTTTTGTTTCCTAGGGGCAAATATAAATGCACAGACAGAAGAAACACAGGAAACAGCTCTTACTCTGGCATGTTGTGGAGGGTTCTCTGAAGTAGCTGACTTCCTTATTAAGGCAGGAGCTGATATAGAACTTGGTTGCTCAACACCTTTGATGGAAGCTGCGCAAGAGGGTCATCTTGAATTGGTGAAATACTTGCTGGCAGCAGGTATGTGTACAGTGCAAAAGATGTTATAAGCTCAATGCTTTATGTGATTTAGAAAATACCTGGGCTTGATGGTGGCAGTGTTGTAACAAGAAACTATATTTTCAGATACACTTTTTTCTTCTTGCTAAGTTGGTAAGTTACACCTTACTATTGTTTGATACTGTTAACAGAGGAAACTGTCTTATGGAGCACTAGATTCTATTGCGTATGTACAAACAATCAACTTAGGAACATTGTTTCCAGCTAACTGCATTTAGGACAAAATGTTAATACAGATAATGCTTATTTTTACATGCTACTCCTGCTTTGGCTGAGCCTGGTTATCTGCAGTCACCCTCCCTGTGTAACCAGCAGTACTTTAAGAATTGTGACCTGGGAAATAGTGCAGGCCAGGTTCTGCAATGTGCTGAATTTCTGTGATGAATGAGTTTTACTACTACATTGTACAGTAAATATTAACTCTTGCTGGAGTTGGGGGAAATGACACTTCAAACTTCATCTATTACTTTAAAGTTGGTAGAGACCAAAGTGTAGTAACACAGTATAAAATAATAAATAAATTAAAGGGAGCTGCATTTTGGAAATCTTCCTTATAACAGGAAGTGATTCTTTTCTGAGAAATAAGCATAAAATTGTCTGGACTTGTAATTCTGCGAAGTAATGCTCCCGGCTCGTTGAAGGACAGTAACAACTGTCTCTCTGTGCAGTGATACCAGCATGTGACACCTGTTACCAGCTCACTTGGAACGCTGCTTGCATTTCAGTTATGATAATGTAGAAAGTTAATTGAGGAGCCTTGTTTTGGCATCAGGGAGTCCCTAAATATGTCTCACATCTTGAAAATAAGGAAATGGCTATTCACATTGCATTATTCTTCAAAAAATCTGCCATTACATAGCAAGAAACATGCAGAGTTTTCATGTAGGTGGCATATATGAAGCTAGTCAAATGATTTCAACAAAATAGTTTTAAAGCAACTTATTTTTAAGAGCATGGAAGAAATGAAACTTGTAAAAGTTTATGGTCTTTTTATTGAATTAGTATAAATCCTACATACATTTTGTCTGATTCTCGTTGGCATGCAGCTCCCTGTCAAATGGGTAATTTAGTCAACTGTCTGGGTTCACTTTTCTTTGTCGTAACAACTGAAATCTTCATTGCTGTAGAGGAGTAATTGAGTGGATATGTTTAAGTGCTTAGATTGCCAGTCATGTTTTTCCCAAGCCTTGGCTTATCCCCTCTCCTCAGATTGTTTTAACTACGAGAGCCATTTTTCCGTGAGAGCAATGCCCTTGGGCTGTGGAAGCTGTTGGTCAGTAGGATATAGCTTTTGTCACCAACGTTTGTGTTTAACTTATATGAAATAGTTGATAAGGAGATGTCGAATAAGAAGAAACTTCTTTTGTGTTTCTAGGAGCTAACGTTCACGCCACCACAGCAACAGGAGATACAGCTTTGACCTATGCCTGTGAAAATGGACATACTGATGTTGCAGATGTGTTGCTTCAAGCTGGTGCTGATTTGGTAAGACTTCTGCTGCATCTTGTGGAGAAAGTTCTTTGGTTACAAGCTCTATGCAAAAGCTTATTTGCTTACAGAGCAGGAGATGATTCCAGCAATTAAGTTTCATATATGGGTGTGAAAAGAGGCATGAAAGAAACTCTTTCAAAAGCCTGCATATTCTGTTTGATGTAAAAAAAAATAAAAATTCTTATTGGGGAATCTTTAATTTTTTAAGTGAAAAATTTTAGCTGTAACTTACACTTGTGACAGTTGAATATCTTCGTTTCAGTATAATCAATAAGTTTAATTGCTTAGCGTTGCATTTATTCATTATGCTGCTTTATTATTCCCAAACTCTTGTGGATGAGAGTTTACGTCCTCTGCTGCTCTGAATTTAAAATGTTTTAGTATTAGGAACTACTGCTTCTCTCTTTTAGCATTTGTTTCTGAATGCTGTAAATCTCTTAAAACTACAACAAAAAAACAAAACCAAACTAAGCAATGCCTTTTAAATGACCAGCATAATATAATTTTTTTTCTTTGTTCTAGAACTCTTTACTTTCATGTAACTCTTGTTTTTAGCATATTGCTTTCACAGTGTTTATTTTCTGTAATGCATTTAATCCTAACTAGGTTGTTTATGTAGTAGTCTTGACTTTCTCATATTATGTAGTGAGACCTAAAACTGCCTCTTTGTCAACTACAGGAATATGTTTGTTTGCCTTTTAAGCAGGGAAAAGCAATTGATATGTTAATCTTCTAAAAGAGTTTAGGAGTCTTATGTCTAATAATACATAAGCAGGAAAGATTATTCTTTTGGTTGCCTTTTTATACTTTCTCTCAGTGTTCTCCTTTCTTTTTCCACAGTCTCTGTTTGTGTGGGGTTTTGGGTTGGGCAGGGGACTGGGGTTTTGGTTGGATATTTTAGACTTTTTTGTTCCTTTTAACAATAAGAATGCCAGAATCATTTATCATTAAACCTCATAAATCAACATCCTAATGAAGTTACTTAAATTTCAATCTTAAAGTATTTTTTTACATTTGTATTTACAAATATGAATAATGCTGTAATTGTGAATTAGTAATGCTTCTACTCTTCTTTGTGAATGTACTTTTTTCACATTATTAATTCTTCTCCACTAAAGTTCTGCTTCATATGTTCTTACCAGGGAGGAAGATCATGTTAATGGCGGGTGTGTCGGGGGGAGGGCGGTTCTTTACCACACCTGCTGCATTTTGCATGTCAGTGTTGGATACCAAGCATCAGCTGCCTTAGTAGAGGCAGGGTGGGGTTTTGGGGTTTTATTGGGCATTTAAAAAAATATTTAAGTACTTGGTTATAGAAAGCTATAATCCATGTTGTGTCTTATAGTAAGGAGCAAAGCCTGAAAAAAAAATACAAATTGCTATGCATGGACTTGTAAAAACAGGCAAGGGTTGCTGGTTAAATGTCACTTAAAATTAGAGTTGTGTCATTTTTAATTTTTTTTTTCCTCTCATCACTAAGGTGAGCAGTGCTTGTGGCCTTTAGCATCCAGTTCTTATTAGTATTGCTGAGAAAGATACTTTCTGAATGCCTTTCTAAAGTAAAGTTTAATTTTCCTTCATTTTCTTGTACTGCCAGTCAAAATGGGGGGCTGTCAAGAAAAAATGTAGTAAGGAAGCAAAGGAGAATTACACATGAAAGGGAGACCTGCCCTATAAATCTATCAGTTTTGAATTCTGATTGTAAGTCAATGGGGGAATGCCTGCAAAGACGCACGAATGCTAACGGCATGTGCTTCAGGTTTGGAGCCATTCCCTTTCAAACCTCTGTGTTACTTTCCTTTATTAGAAGTTGTAAGCTAGTTTAAATAAATTTGTTATCTTTGTTCTGAGGAAGGTTTCTGAAACTAGAGTACAAAAAAGCTTCTTTGACAGTACTAGGGAAGATTATTCTTCTAGATTTCAATTGCCATTAATAACGTAAATGAGGTTAGATGATTTCATCAAGTTATCCAAGGAACTCTGTGGTGGAGCGGGGAATTGAATGCAGATCTCGACTTAGACCTCTGGTCAGTGTATCTTCATTTGTCTAGTTAATTTTGCTCTCCTCCTGATGTTCAGAAAGTACATCTCCAGTTGCTTTTCCTTTTCTTTTTCATTCTGCAACTTCAGTCTTTCTTGGGATTGCTTTCACTGATGTTTCATTGGTTTCCAGAAACTTTCCTTATACCTGAGGTTTATATTGCAGTCACTGAGGAGCTGGACATATGGCATCTTACCCTGTTCTGGAATGGTCCTTTTTGAGGAAAATACTGGTTATGTCTTAAACAGTAAAATAAGACAGGGCTGAGGGCTGTTCTCTAATTGCAAGGATGAATGGCGCCCGCTGAAGGCGCCCAGGCTGTGCTGCAATGGCCAGGCAGGCTGCTGAGCCCAGGACTGTGCCTCTGCAGGATGCAGCAGCTTACTGGAGCAGTGTTTGCGTGTGGCAGTACTGGGAACATCTTTTGAACACCCCTGGGTTGTGGGATGAGGTGTTGAAGAGGTTCTTGAGGGTGTGAGGCCTCTGAAACAAATGGAGACTAACTTGATGGTGCATTTCCACGCTGCCTGTTGGGATCAGGCCCTTCTCCCTACAGTTCTTGACAGGGCCAGCACAAAGGAACAAGCAGTGACAGTGACCAGTGATCTCATGCCTAAGCTTGTCTCTTGGCCCTGTTTTATTTACCTGTAGACATGTAGCCACTGCTGGATTTTGGCGGTGTTACCTTATTATTTCATGAACCACCTGCATATTCTGTTTCGTTCCAGACCAGGAACACAAAGACTGTAGTTTTTGAGGATTTTTCTTCTCCATGTTTCTAGATTGAGGAAAGAAAATTGATCTTTCTTTCCCAAATGCTCTTGAGTTAAAGGAACAATGAACACCTGCTGTTAAGATTTGTTGTGATCAGTTCATACATTTCTTCCCAATTTCAGAGCCTTTATTCCATGATTTGGAAAGCATATAATCTACTTTAAGACCTCGGATCTCTCTTGGCTTCTGTCCTGGTTTCAGCTGCGATAGAGTTAATTTTCTTGCTTGTAGCTGCTGTGTTTTGGGTATGATATGAGAATGATGCTGATAATGCATATGATTTTAGTTGTTGCCAGCTGTTGTAGTCAAGCACTTTTTCAGCTTCCCATAGAAGCTGAGAGAGAGCATAGGCAAAAAAAACTGGCCAAAGGGATATTCCATACCATAGATGTCATTTGCAGTATATAAATTCGAGTTGGCCCGGGGCTAGGGATCCTCGATCACAGCTTGAGGCAGGCTGAGCAATCTGTCATCAGGTGGCAAGAGCAACTTGTGTTGCATTACTTTATTTTATATATTTGGAATTGTTCAGTCTGGAGAAGAGAAGGATCCGGGGAGACCTTAGAGCCCCTTTCAGCCCCTAAAGGGGCTTCAGGAATGCCAGGGAGGGACTCTCGATCAGGGGGTGTAGCAACAGGATGAGGGGGAATGGTTTTGAACTAGAAGAGGGGAGATTTAAGTTAGATATTAGGAAGAAATTCTTTACTTTAAGGGTGGTGAGACTTGAGAAATTCTTGACTCTGAGGGGTCCAGGGCGCCCCGAGAAACTGTGGATGTTCCATCCCTGGAGGGGTTCAAGGCCAGGTTGGATGGGGCTTCGAGCAACCTGATCTGGTGGGAGGTGTCCCTGCCCAGAGCAGCAGATGGAACTAGGTGGTCTTTAAGGTCCCTTCCAACTCTTAAAAATTCTATGATTCTTTTACAATTATTATTATTATTGTTACTTTCTTTTCTGTTATTGTTCTGTTAAATTGTCTTTATATCAGCCCACGATATTTTCTTTTTTTTTTACTTTTCTCTCCTTTTCTTCCTCTTCTTCCTACTGTACAGGGTGGTGTGAGCTAGCGCCTGTGTGGTCCTAGTTAATGGCTGGAGTTAAACCATGACAGCTTCTCAGGCCAGAAGGTCAAGACTGAGTGGGATTTGAGGTGCAGATTTATTAAGGAATGTGGCTTTACAAGAACCAGGAGGACTAAAAGAAAATGATGGCTGAGATGAACTTTCTTTGGTTTATGGTTAATTTTTCCTTAAAACACTGCAGTGGAAAGTTATACTAGAAAGGAACAGTGTCAGAGTACATGCTCATCTGGTTTTGGCTGCTGGAGAGCTGATCAATTGGATATGGTATTTTGATGAATTTGTATGTCATTGTTACTATTTGTTTATGAAGTCAGGCTTGTCACCAGTTACTCTCATGCTTTTCTGATGTCCTTCTTCAGGGGATCTGTCTTTTTTCCATGTCCTTAAAGGGTCAAAGTTGGCCTGTCAAAATCTGTAGGAAAACTAACTTGGCAGGCCTACACCTTTCCTTGTTATGCAATTTGAAATCTGCTTGCTTTTGACAAGTATATGAATGACTTAATATGAGGCACATCTGAAGCCTTCAGCCTGCGATCCCATCTGTGCCTTAGTTGCATTCTAGTTCCTTTATCACCTGCAGGACTAGAGACTTTCAGAGTCTGAGTCTGAGCTCCTGCCACTGAAACTAATTTACAATTTACTTGTTTACAAACTTCTTTATGTAACAAAATGATTACTTTGATTTTGTGATTAATAGGAATAAAATTTTGGAGATTAGAACTCTGAAATATGATTTTGATAAAAGCAGTTTTTTGAAGTGATGGTATGGTTAACGGAAAAAGTAATCAGCACTTCAGCAATAGTTCTTTACCTGTGTGACAAGGATTTGTCTAAGCTCAAAGGTGAGAGGAGACTTTTGGTTTTGCTGTAAGAGCTCACTTGGTTTTTTTTTCTTTTTTTCTTCTTTATGTCTTTACTACCAATTATCTTCCTCTCAAAGCTTGTGTAAGGTAAGACATGCGTGGTGCATATACGTTCCCACAGCAACTAGGTTAAGGACTGTAAAGCTCACAAAGAGTATTGGTGATATTTAATGAGAGGTAATGTCCTGCTTTTAGCTGTACACCTTTCTGTAAACTAAAAGTCCCTGTTTAGATACCTGTTCCCTTGTAGTGTAGAATCAGATATGGATGAAATGCTGCACACTGGAGATTGCAGTCACCAGTTTGAAAGTGAAAAGTGGTTGCATCTTTGCTTGTTTCAGTGTGGCTGAAAACAAGAGAGTTTGTTCTTTTTTGGACAGCAAGAGAAGTACAGCTGGGAAGTACAGAAAAGAGTTTTAAATTGGGATTTTCTCATCTGGGCTGCCTTGCAGCTGTACGTGTGGCTCTGCTGCACAGGAGAGTTGATCTAGTGATGGAGTTTACATTTCTACTACAAGACATATAGGTGCTTTTATGCTGAAATTGAGAGATGGAAGAGAACCCCTGAAGGCAGCTTCATCCTTGCATTCTTCTCATTTTACACTGCCAAGTTCTCCCCAGGGATCTTTATATTTGCTAAAATTCCACGTGTGGCTCTCCTTAAAAGATTAAAACTGGCTACCTGGTATCCACAAAACTCCAGCTGCAAAAAACCCATAATAATTAGAGGCATGCGACACTACCTCTTGAGCCATCCCCTATGACAAAATATTTTTACAGACTGATGTTTTTGTCTTTTCAGGCATTATTGCTTTGTCTTCAGCTAGTAACATCCCTCACACTAACGTGGCTCCTTATTTAGAAACTCACTTCCCTTTATGTCTATGACACACTGCATGCTTCATGCAATGTGTGTAAGGCAGCATTTAAACATCTACAAAAGTAGCCAATACTTTATGGATTTGAATGAAACCATGCTGGAGATAGCTGTGGTGTTGTTACAGTGAGGGATATGAGAAGCTGTCATGTTTTTCCATACTATTTCTTGAACCATCAGGGAAAGGTCTGGATTTTCAGGTCTTTTTGGACTCAGCCCTCAGTCTTCTACAAATAAAGCAAAAGGTGGTAAGACATGTGAAGCTAACTTTTGTAGTTAACATCTTTTGGATGTTGTGTTGCAGTTTCTGGATGGTGTAAAGTACAATGAAATCCTTTCTTTTGCCAGTAGTGAACAAAAAGTCATCCTGTATTTAACAAGATGCTGTGTATGACCTTTACGAATCTGAAAGGCTTGCGGTAGGAGTCTTAACTGGCAAGAGCTGCATTGCTTGGTCTTACCTTTGTGCTTGCTTGCCTACTTCCAGCAAAACAGTTTTCATCTGGTGCATCTGATCCATATAAATTCTTATTCCAGGTCTTCATGGCCAAGAACAACATTTATTTGTAGAGCAAGAGCCGTGAGTTCTTCTTTTTCCTTCCGCAGGACAAGCAGGAGGACTTAAAGAAGACTATTTTGGAGGGCGTAGAGCCGGGCAAGCATCAGGTGAGGTTGGCCTTTGATGCTTGTAAGCTGCAGCCTGAAGATAGATACATGCTAACAACAGCCATGGCTTTAAGGCATCTAAGTTTCTTCAAAAATACGAAGACTCACTGTCTAGACTAGACATGTCATCTTTGTCTTGCATTTCCCCTTCTGTTGGGTTTTCTAAAACCCTGTTTTTAAAAAACAGTATCTCAACCTTCACAAATGCAGCAAGTTACCTCATTGAGTCTATTAGCACAAGTAGCTGTGTTAAATGTGTCCCTACAAGAAGCTAGATATGTACTGTCTTCCCTTTTCAGATGTTCAAACTAGAGGCCTTGCTGAGTTTTTGGTACATATCTCAGGAAGGTTACGTGGGACTGCTAGAATACTGTGTCTATTGATGGGAGTTAAATCTTGAACATTAGCAAAGTGGCATAGTGTTAAGAAGTGTATTGTTTGGCCATTGCCTTGCAACAAAAACTGTATAAATAATTTTGCTTGGAATAACATTTAGATTTCCATTAAATATTCAGTGTTGTCATGGGTGAGAGGTGCTTGTTAAAGAATTGAAGAGAGCAGTTGGATCTTTACTGTGAAAATGCTGACTTTGTTCTAGAACTTCTAAATAACATAAGATATTGGAAACAAACTTGAAAAAAAATCCTAGTGAATAATACTTGTGAACCAGGGAGAGGCATGAGGGGCTGGGGGGGGGCGGGGAGGGAAGCCATTATGTAGCTGATCTTGGAATTTCCTAAAACAGAGAACTCAAAATCAAGACTAAAAAAATACCAATGTTCATCATAAGATGCTTCTGGTGACACTGCTTTTGCTGTGCTTTCTGAAGTATTGATTTGTCTAGAAAGGAAATAATTATTACTGACTGGATTCTTATCTCCTTTTTGAGTCCCAGTGGAGAAGGTGCAGATAATGTAAACTTTACTGATTTGGGTAATACTCTCACTTTCCCTTTCCTTCCTATCTGGTAACTAAACCTGCAGAAAATTCTTCTTGGGCACTCTTTCTATTCAAGCAGAATTAACAGCACATCACTTAAGTGTTTAAAGAATGGCTTTTCTAGTCAAAGCTGGCATAGGTGTTCTTCTTTATTTATACCTCTTTCTGATCATACTAACTGCAGTTGTCTTTGGAGATGAGTACTCCTTACTAGTTTTGTTCCTATAAGCATTTGCATATAGCTTATGTTAATACAAGGAAGAAACATATTTGAAAGCTGAAGGGGGACGCTTTTGGACAACTTCCATGTTCTCTGTCCTGATTTTAATTCTCTAGTACAGCTTTAAAAAAAATATTTAATTTTTGGGCCATTCTAGATCAAAGAAAGGATGTGAGTGGACAAAAGCACTGTGCTGGCTTAGCTTCTCATTTTATCTTGTTCTAGATGTTTTCCCTTAAAGCTTGAGTGGATGCTATCTGCTAGCCTTTATTAGGGCTAAATAGAGTGCTGAAGTCATAGAATTAATTTCGTCTTAAAATAAAATACGCATTTCTGTCTTCCGATGTGAAAAATACCATCAAAATGCAGTAACTTTCGAAGATCTACAACAGGTGGGCACACAAATGGTTTAGTTTGCCTGGACTGATAATGTGTACACTACTGAAAGTGTTTGAAGTGTATAATAGTGGAGGACCTTGTTGAAGTGATAGTTGTTTCAACTGGGCAGAGCTTCATTGCATTTAAATCGGGAAGCCTCCTGACATCCCACGTTTTAAGACTTCAACTGTGAATGAAAACGCTGCAAATAATGGTATCTTACTGCTAGTCATCTGAAATATTACATTTGATTGCAATATAGGATGGCTTTTCACTATCTTGAATATGGCGAAGATGACTGAAAATAAATTTTGCTTCTTGCTGTCTTTGCTGTTGTATCAGTGGGGATTTAGAAATGTGAATGAAATTGTTTGGGCAGTGATGTTCTAGTCCTGCTCAGTGGGTGAATTGGTGTTCCATAGTTCTTTGTATCTGGAGCTGCTTTATGAGTGATTTGCCGGCAGTACCAAGGGTTTACTGGGTCTAAAGCTAACAGGAGCATTTGGCTTTTTATGGTCTATTGGCAGTGGATGAGGAAGGAAGAACTATGCCAAATCCCAGGGGAAGCACCAGAGGGGCATGCTATTAATTCTTGCACATCACAGGGCCACGCACTGACATAATTAGCTTGATGTGTCCTGCAAATATTTCTGACAAGCAGACAATCTAAAAGCATGCATATGTTTATCAACAGCTAAGCAGTCATCCCTCCTGGGAGTGGAATCTACTTATTAAAAAAAAGTGACTTCAGTAAGCAAGTATGTAAGTCTTCCTTTCTGCCTGTGTGCACTTAGGCATTGTACTACCAACTAAACAAAAAATCAGAGCACTTGTGGAGTTTAAAGGTGTGTTAAAGCAGTGCAATAATACAAAGTTCTGCTGAAGGCACAGAGGCAGCATATTCCCAGTTTTTTGGGAATACGAGAGGGGTAGTATAACCCCCATTACAGCAAAGGAATGATTTGTATTTTCTGCATGGGGTCACTCTCCAATGGAAGATCCAGTAAAGTGAGTTCTTCCTCGAGTACATGAACAGAAAGCTGACTTAAGGCACAACCAAGGCGAGCCATATGTCAAAGGACATATGCAGAGTTTTCAGGAATACTGAAACTATGGGAAGGAGGTGATGTGTTCTGTCAAATCTATTTTTAGCCTTTTATATTTGTAAATAGCAGTATCGTCCACTGCCAGTACTAAATGTTAATTTTATCTGTAAGATATGCATGAAATTCCAGAAGTAAATAGTGAATTTAAAGCTTGGCTTCTCAAATATTTAATTAAAAAAAAACAAAACACATCATGAACTTAGTATATTATTGATCAGACTGAATATTCAGAGCGCAAATACCAACACTCCCAGGAAGACGATGTTCTCGCCCCTTGCTGCTGTGGAAGGGTTGATAGGTATTAGTCAGCATTCTCTGTGGTATTTATCATGTCTACTTACTGGCCAAATTTTCTTGTTCTGTAATTTCTCTAATACATTTGTATTCAACCACATCCTTCCAGTATTAAGAAACTTTTTAAAATAGAAAATTGTTCTTGTCGTTCATTCTTTTTTGTTGGTTTGTATCATCCTTTTGTCATATTTCTGCTTTAATCTCCAAACCTCTTATTCAGAGACTTTGTGACCTGCAGTGGTTTGTCTCATTTTTATTGCTGATTCTCTGCAGTGTGTTTTAAAAATTTGGTCTGTACTTCAGACATTATTGCAGTTTTAAAGGTCTGGCATGCAGTATGTGACAGCTCCCAGAAATGTTGCACATCAGTTCATAGATACTTGTATACTTCCCTGATCCTCAATGAGATTTGTGTTAGAGTTGTCCCTCTTTGAGGAGGAAACAAGACATTACTGCTTGCAAGTGTGTTATACAGTTGGACACCAAAATGAAAAGTTATATGGAAGTGGGGAAACTTGTGTGATAACAGTATGATGGATGTGGTCTTAATGCTTTTTGACAGTGTGATTCAGTATTTAAGGTAACAGGAAAATCAATTCTAGTCAGCTTATATTGATTACAGCCAGTTTATAAGATAGATCTTCTACTGAGACAGGCAATTCTGGTCCCATCATAAGATGGTTCAAAAGCTAAAACAAATATATAATTTTTGCCCATTTATTCATCTGTTATTTCTTCTTTGCAATAGGAGCATGAATCTGAAGGTGGGAGAACCCCACTGATGAAGGCTGCACGAGCTGGTCATTTATGCACTGTGCAATTCCTTATTAGCAAAGGTAAAATACAAGTTTAAGTAATTAATTTAAATACATAAAATGCCACTTTACAGTTCTGCATGTTCATGATCCTTCTTCAAAATGAATCTGATTGTGTGTATATGAGCACTTGGCAAACCATTGAGGGGTTTTTAAATTTCATTTAGTTCATGATACTATGAATCAGAAATGTTTTGCTAGTTACTCTTCCTGCTCTGTTGTAAAGATTAATAAATAGATTTGAAGTACAGCAAATATTTTCAGTTTCTTAAAAAAAAGCACTTCCTCCTTCAGAAAAAATACGTCCTCAAGTGCTGTCTGAAACAGTAACAGTTGCACCATGTATTGATAATAAGTGCTTAGAATGAAAATTGCCTTGTACACGATAAGTGTTCCCTCTCTGTTACCCTTCCGAATCCCACTGTTACTGCTGCCTTTCACAAGATAAGGAGCATGATGTGGAGAAGCTGTAAGTTACTTGAAACCCCTGCCTTTACCCTGGAGGTGTGTATGAATTAGAAGAGAAAAGTTTATTCCAGAAAACGCTGGACTTGTTGATACATTCTTCTAAAACAAATTTCCTTGTGTTTAATTCTGAGATCTTCCCTTTATTAGGTGCCAACGTTAACAGGGCTACAGCTAATAATGACCACACAGTGGTGTCACTGGCATGTGCAGGAGGCCACCTGGCAGTGGTTGAGCTGCTTCTGGCTCATGGGGCAGATCCTACTCATCGGCTCAAGGTATTCACTTAAAACTGCGTTTATTGTCGGTACTGAAAGAGCCACGTAGTTGATTTAAAGGATTAGTAAACATGCAATTTAAAATGGTTTATTCATCTCTTACATGCTACACCAGGTAGCAAAATTCACCTTCTGGCTTTTTATTTCCAAAATGTTACTTTTAGGATGGTTCAACAATGCTCATTGAAGCCGCCAAAGGAGGACATACAAATGTTGTTTCTTACTTGCTGGATTACCCCAACAATATATTGTCAGTTCCTGCAGCAGACTTGTCTCAGCTCACACCTCCCTCTCAGGATCAGTCTCAGGTAAGGCATAAGGATTTTTTTTTAAATATCACTTTGAATGTTGCAAAGAAGCACTTCCTTAATACTTAAGCTCTGAAGTTAATTCAGATGTGAACATACACAGTGGAAATAATTAAAAAAAGTCTATGCATTTGAAAATGATAGAGTGTGAGAAAGGTGATTGGTATTTTCTGCAGTGTCCTGAAGAATGCATGAACATGAATTTCCCTTTCTGCTCCTTAGATGGGATAGTCCCGAGCCTGGTATCTCAAAAGAATATTATTTTCTTGGTTACATTTTTTCAGTATTTTGTTGGTCTAAACCCTTGTGAACAGCACCCCTCAAATGTATATATATTTATACACATAAATAAATATATATATAAATATATAAATATAGAAATATTTATTTATATATGTTTATAAAAATGTATATATTGTGTAAATTTAGAATTCTGCAGGCTAGAGAGGTAGCTTTCCAGTGGAGTTAGTTGATTAAAAGCCTAAAAGTGTTAACCTTTTTCCAGCCTCCGCAGCCTGGGATTTTGTGAAGAGTGGCATAGTTATCTTTGACAATAAAATAGCATGGGACAGCATAGCGTACCTAGTTTAGGAAGAGTGGAATGGAGGTCTGCTGTAGAAATATATCGTTGTATTAAGACTTCAAGATCTGGTCCAATCAAAAGGATTTTTATCTGAGTGTGTGTGTGTGGCTTTGTTTTAAGGTTCCCCGTGTACCAGTGCATACGCTTGCTATGGTTGTACCTCCCCAGGAACCTGACAGAACCCCTCAAGAGAACTCGCCACCTCTCTTGGGAGTGGTGAAAGGTTAGTATATAGCCACTCAGAGAATATACGCAATTTGGAAACTAGTAGGCTGGGGGCAGTTTTGTTAGAGGTTATGCATAGTATAGTCCACTCCGTCAATTCCTGAATACCTCTAATAAAGTATAATTTTAAAGTATTTTATGTAGTACCTAGTTTTTACTTGTTTTCTTGTATTCTACAGTATAGTAACACTGGGTATTTTAATTTTATTATACTTATTCTAATTAATTAGGATTATGCTTATTCTGATTTTTTTGGAAGAAAATGATTGTGATTACTGCCATAGTGTAGAATGATTAAAAATATTAATAAACTCTAGTCGTGGTGCTAACTTTTGAATATTGTACATTGATCATCTAGAATAGTTGCAACTATCATCCATGAACTTGCTATATCAACTTTTTTCTGTTCCTGCAGTAGCAATGTAAATATATTGGCACCGTAAAATGCCAATGCAGATCTACTTACATGAGAATTTTTCTTGTATTAGTAATAGTACTCTTGTGAATAGTCATAACATCAGGAGTTTTGCTTTGCACATGGTTGAACTAACTGGTTAAAACTATTTGCAGTCATTAGACAGCAAATTTAGCAGTTTGTTTCCCGCTATGGATTCTGTAACAAATTCTTCCTGTCTGCTAAGTCAGCTCAGAAAGAGAAGCAGATTCTCAAGTGGAAAGTACAAACTGCAGCTCCTATTGATTTACAGTTTTGGACAGTGATATTAAATATTATAGCATCCAAAGCTACTTTACTTAATTCTTTTATTCTGGAAGTGCTCAGTGCTTCCTAAAACAAACAGACCAAAAAAAAAAACCAACACAGGGGCACAAATGAAGAGAGGTAATAACTTTGTACCTAATGATGTTTAAGTGTGCAGCTGTGATATTCTCTGTGCATATATGCTGTGTGTATGACTTCAAGTGCAGTTACTGTATCATTTTCCTAGGATGTATAACACTTGATATTTTGGATTTCATAAAAATGAATCCCAAGTGGAAAGAACATGCAACTTCTGGTTCAAATAAAACTATCAGCACGTGCACCCTTACAATTAACTATTAGTATTGTGAAGGGGGTTAGAGCTCTGGAAGTACATTTTGTGGTGTAGGGGGACCAATAAGAGATTAGTTGTTACTGGGTCAGAAGATTAACGTTATAAGCTTAAAGTCTCATGTTATTTAATCAAATTACGAAAAGCATAAGCTGATTGTAGTTCAAGAAATAACTTATTAAAAAAGACCTTATTGCAAGTGTTAGCACATACTTTAGGAAAGTTTTCAATGGTACAGTTGTTGGAACTGGCACAGAGAGATCCAGTTTTTCTCAGTGTTTCAGGACATGCTTCATGCGTGTCAGTGAAACTAATCTGTGATGTGTTGCAGGGAATGTAACGACCTGAACTGTGTCATTGGCTGATGAAACATTCCTGAAAACTTAGTGTGCAAAGCTCTTGTGCATCTCAGATCTTTAGGGGAGCAATGGTGGTGTTGTGATAAACACTGTGATCGCTGTAGTGATACCACCCTGCTACTTCAACTGGAATAGGATTCGTGCTCTTCTCAGAACTTCCATTCTTACTTCTTATACACGTGTGGCATTAATATACCAGGCTTCCATCATTAGACTTCTTGGGAGATGAGGGGCAAAAGAGAGTCCTAATTAAGGTGTGTTTGTTGTTTCCACGGGGGGGAGGAGAACAGTTCACAGAATCTTCATGGTTGGAAGGGTCCTTTGAGATCGAGTCCAATCATTCACACGTACAAAAAAAAACCAAAACCCAACAGTCTCAGGCACTAGAGCACACCCTGAAGTGCCACATCTACACATTTCTTAAATACCTCCAGGGTTGGTGACTCTACCACCTCCCTGGGCAGGCTGTTCCAGTGCCTGACCATCCTCTCAGTAAAGTAATTCTTCCTAATATCTAAGCCTCCCCTGCCGCAACTTCAGACCATTTCTTACATAACAAAGTTGTTTATGCTGGGGAATACAAATTTCTTGCCTTCATGGTATAGAAGGAGCCCTCTGAGTTTTTCTATAAACTCTTAACTACTTGGAGGAAGGAGAAGAGCACCTAGCCTTCATAACCTGAGCATGCTCTGTTTTTTAAGGACCTATATTAGTTTTGCAAGAAATGCAAGAGTAACACCTTATTTTCTGAAGATTTCTTGACAAGTTTAGTCTAAAACTAGAGTACACTTGTTGCTACGATTCAAGTATGATGTGAGGTTTTCCAAGAGGAATATATGGTCTAATTTTGAGTTACTGAATTCTTCAGTAAAGTAAGTAGGCACATGGAACAGTGGCCATTTGAATAACTATTTTGGCAAAGGATTTAATATCAGTGTTTATCAACTGGAAAGAGGAATGTTTTGGAGCTGCCAGTGGGTCTAGAGAGACTCTGATAAAGGTAATATGCAAGGATGTAATCTCCGAAATGGTTGAAGAAAATTAGGTGAAAGAGGCAGCAGAATTAATTCATGGGACAGAACAGACCTCAACTCTTCCTCAACTGCTGAGGAAGGATTGGTTTTAGTGCAGTATATTTGGCACATGTCTGTTGTGTCCATGTAAAAAGTCCATGTAAAAGTGAAATCCTAGGGCTTTGTGCTGTGGTGGGAGAGGCGGGAGATCCTGCCCCTGACCACCTGTCCTTGCTGCTGTCACTCGGACATGCTCAGGATTGCTCAACAGCCAGAGCCACTCTGATGCAGCAGCACAACATGGAGAATCTTTTGTCAAGAAAAAACCCAAATGTGCTATTTCTGCAGGCCAGAGGGTGTCTCCTGCCTTACACTGCGAGGGGTGCAAAGCACAGTGGCTGTGAGGCAGCTCCCCGTGCTCCTGTGTCTGGTGACCAGCACACAAAATGGTTAAAGGAATGCTGTTGGATTTCTTCAGGAAATCAGCTGGTGTAATAGTGTTGCCATTGATGATCTTGTGTAGTTTGTAAATGCAAGCTAATGTTTAATAAAAATGGTATCTGAGGGTCACAGCTGTGTTCATGATCCTGCCTTTAGTCTTTGGCAGAGCGTGCCTGAGGAGCACTGTGGCTTGAACACATGGTGGGTTTTTGGAACATTCTTGAAATTACTTGCAGCATTTCTCATTTTGGGTTCATGGTTTTTTAGAATTCCACAAGACCTAATAGACTTGAGTTATTCCCATGAAAACTGCCCACATCTGCCTTTGATCCCTGGGAAGGAGACCAGAGTTCCCTTAAAAGTTGAGTAGGATTTTTGGAATCTGTAAGCTTTTTAAGTTACACCTTCAGTATAGAGTGTCCCCTGTATCCCCCTGCTAAATCTACCAGGCTTTGAGAAAGGAAAGAAGGACAAACTCCACATAGCTACTTCAATAGCTACAAATTCAATAAATGTTTTGTACTTCAGGATCTGACTTTTATGCCCAATACCACATTATATACTGGCAGAGATCTTATACGTTGCATGATTTCATTGAGAAAGGGTCCAGGTTAACAGTAGAACTAGAAAGATTATATTCTTCTCATTAAGGTGAAGGCGTTAAAAAAGTAAGCTGATTTTCTTGCTTTTCCATTCTGACTCCTTTCAGACTTCTCCCGTCCAGCTGCCTGCTCATGTTTCATGTGCTTCAACAGCTTCTCCTTAACTCTTGCCATTTCTTCTGTATTCTCTGCTGGGGCTGGCAGCTGAGCCAGTATGGGGGGTGAGTTAGGAAGAGAAATGTGACAGTCCATGCTTCATGGCTTTCTGACTTCATTAATACTTTCTTAGGAGACTTAGACTTTGTTATCCTTTCATACAAATCTTTAGCAATGCAGGCAGGTGATTTAAAAATGAGACCCAAGAGCACAAGTGCATAAAGATCTTTTCCTGGGGATTTGTGAAATTCTACTCCTTTGAAACTTCAGTCACCTGCTTGCCACTAACTAACATAATTAATGTCTTAGCAATTTTCCAGTTAGATACCATCAAGCTACCAGAGAAAACTTGGGAAGAAGACTAAGATAGGAAAGTAACTCATATTTTTGAATGTCAGTTGCTTGTTCTCAGCCCTGTAAGCATTACCTGTTGGGTATCATTGCACCTAATTCCTGCAAGTTCTCATAGAAGGAGCTGCAGGAGTGAAGGATGGGCAGAAATACTGCATGGTTCACAGGAGGCACCTAGTGAAAATACAAACTCATTCATCATTTAGCCTTCCACTAATCCTCCTGTTGTTTATAAAGAAGAATATAAAGTATGTATTGAAAGCAATATAGCAGACAAATTTATTTGGGAAAAGTAGGCTATTTTTTTGTTGCCCAATTAGTCAAATTATATAATGCTGTACTTTGTCTATGGCTCGACTAATTGTTTCCCCAGGTTCTTAGAGCTGAATTTCTTACTGATACAAATTATGATTAGACACAGAATTTTCATGTTATTCCTACTGACGAGGCTGGTGAATTTTACTGGGAGACTGTAAATCTAACACTCGTCTGCTGAGTGAAATCAGATTTTTTCAAAAACCCTAAAGTGCAAGAACAGTTGACAAGCAAGTCTGTTAACAAAGCACAGAGATCTTAGTATGGATTGATGCCTCCTGACATCTGCCTTTTGTGAAGTGAGGAACAGACTGAATCTGGGGTTTTTTGGCAGATTGTTTTGTGGTTTGTTTTTGTTGTGTGGGTTTTTTTTTGGGGGGGGAGGGTGTGTGTGTTTGGTTTGTTGTTGTTTTTTTTTAAGTTCTAGGTAATATTACCTATCAGAATGACATGGGGATTCATACAGATCTATATCCTAGGCATTGGTTCCAGCAGAGAGGTATTTGAATGTACAGATGTGTATCACACAGTTGACTTTTTTCCTTGCTGTCATTTTTTTATGCAGGAAAAAATCTTTGGGAATGTAACTGTTTGGATTTGGATGCACTTTTTTCTTTTGTTTCAATTAACAACTCTAGAAATTAAGGAGATGTCAACAAGTCCCAGAATCTGATCTAATAGAAACTAAAGTATAGTACTATAACGGTTTCCAGTGGTAGCCAAGGTGAAAACCACGAAGCTGAAATGCAGCTTGTGTTGACAGAAACTTCCTGAAGAGTATAATGGGCTGTAAAAACAAACCTTTTTAATTCTGAAAAGACCTTAAAAATAAAGTAGTGATTTTTCTTAAACTTTTGGTGCTTGCTGTAAAATACAACAAATGTCTGTCCTTGCTAATTAATCAGTTAGTACTTTTAGGGTAAGATCTGAACTAGGTTTTGTTTGTAAGAAAATGACTTGCCTACTTCATGTTTCTCAGATGCTTCCTTGTAGTAAATATGTCAGTTGTTAGACTTACGGGGGACCCTGCATGTGCCTCCTGTGCTGCTGCTGCACAGTACAAGCAAATGGGTGTTAGCAAATGTAGGCAAGACACCTGGTAACAGTGTCAGTGGGGTCAATTAGCTAGTTCTAGGTTGGTTTATTTTGGACCAGTAGCATCTTGCCTGTACTGCTCTATGCATTGTGAAAAGGCATATAAATTACTACTTTCTTGGGAGAGGAAGACATCTGATGGATTAGACATCAGGTCTAGAAGAGCAAGTTCCCCAGAGAATCATAAGCACTCAGGATCTGGTATCAAACTTGTTTCTAGGCAGCAACCCTATAAAGAGTGAATTGTTTTAAGCAAGTTTAAAACTTGGAGAGCCAGCTGAGGACTATAAATATGAAGATTGTCTTTCCATACTCTTGCTCACATTCTCTAGAACCTTTAAATGTTACTTGCAGCCAGAAGGAATTGGAAACTGGTAATGGTGTGCACCATGGACTGGGTGCTCAACAGACCAGTGATGGTGCTTGGAGGAGGCTCATCTGGGTGAATAGATCATTGCAGCTCAGATACTTAGATTATCTACAGTGTATGGGGGAAGTACAGGAGATTTCCATAGGAAACATTTACTTCATTTCCTGGAGAGAGTAAGAAGACAGAGAAATGGATGGGACGCTGCGTTTGTGCAGACTAGGTCTTACCTTGGGTTGTGTATGTTGGTCAAAAATCTAGCATGTGCATGTTTTGCAGGAATGGCAGTGAAGACTGGGTTAGATTAGGGACCAGAACCTGTGGGAACGAGGAAAGAGATACAAGAAGAAATTGGTGCTACTGTTCACAAAATAAATTGGGAAATGATCTTTTCCTTACTCTGGCTTTCCTGGTGTGCCCATAACTGCTCTGGCTTTTCTGTCAACTGAACAATTCCTTACTTGTAATCGTGATTAGCTGATGACAGGTGCTATTTGTGTAGCAACATCTGGATCTCATTGATCCTCACTCTTCATTTCATACTAAGCTAGTCTTTTAAAAGTCACCAAAAGAGTTGCTTTAGGGGCTAGATTGACTATGTAATATTGCTAGCTTTAATTTTGTAGTACGTTGATTGTGTAGAAGATTGCTGCTCCACCAAAAAGATAAATCGACAAAATTAAAAAAAAAAAAAGCTGAAGCAATATGATCTGGCCTATGATTGGATTTTTAAGTCTTACTACACTTGCATATTTCAAAAGTGAAAGTATAAAGTAGTGATTGTTCATAATTATTTACTAAAACAGGCACAGTATTTCTCAGGATATTGTAATGTAGAAGAGATTTGGGTAAAACAGGAAACCACTACTTCTAAGTACTTACAGTGCTTGCATATTCAAAGCTACCAACAGTGTTTTCTCCACTTCTGGTTTGAACTGCCTGTTCCAGTCTGCATGTTAAGCTTCGCAGATCTTTCTTCCTACCCTTCGTCCTCTTCCAGTATCCCCAAGATTGTGGGTTGCACTGTTTTCTGGCACAGAAAAGGTGATCTGGAGCTTGAAAAGTGGCCCTGCTTACTAAGTAGAAGTTGATGAAAGTAAATCTCCGCACTTCTTCTGGAACTTGAGAGCACAGCTCTTCACCTGCTGTTTTCCCCATGCCTGTCTTCAGAACCTGTCTCAGCTTTCCATGGTCATTCCCAGTCTGAGCCGCTGTCTGAGGAACGCTGCCCCCTGTGAGACCAGTCGTGGTCTTGATACGAAGCTGTACTCCTGCTCTTTGCTTTCGCTGGCGCACATAGAAGAGTTTTCATGTGACAGGCTTGTTTCCCCCTGAGCTGGGACTTAATTGAGAGGGACAATATTGATACTTTATTATTTGGGAGCTCTCTTAACTGCAGCTTTGTTTTCCTACAGGTTAACGGAAGCTGTCCAAAGCTGCCAGGTTGTGGGAATGCTTTGTGTTAGGATGGAAATGATATATATGGTGACCTTCGGAATGACATTAAACAAAGCAGTGCAAAGGGTTCCTGTCTTAGTCACATCTTGAAGGCAGGGTTAATTTGTAGTTAGGTTACCGTAACGTTTCTGCTCCATCAGCAAGGGAGCTTAGTTTCAAAAGGCACAATTTGACTTTTATTAGTTTCTAACAGAGATATAGGCAAGCGTTTTTGGCGAGCGTAAATATATTTGTCAAGAGTGGTCTGCAAAACTTACTTGTAAGTCAACTTTTTAAAATGAAAGCATAACTGTATAAACCCAAAGTACACTACAGAGCCAAACAGTCAGCAACTTATAGTAGGCTTGAGCTAAATATACAGCAGCCAACACAAAGTAAGTTATTGCTGAACTTTAGTCAAATTCTTTATTGTCTCCAGGTAATTTTCCTGGGACTCACTTATGGCTCAGAGACAAAATAATGGTAGTGGTTGGAATTAGGTATTCAGCTGGAACCACTGAGCTGTACAAGGCAGCTGGGTAAGGTTCTGAGCTGGAGAAGGGTGTCTGCAGCGTTTGCGGGATGCTGGGACATATCCTGGGGTTGTTAAAATTTTTGTTGCTTCCCTTAAATGTAGGTATGGTTTGCTTTCACTCCAGAAGGCCTGGTGAAGGCAGGGAGTTGGTTCAATTCTATACTAATATTTGTTATTCCCTTCATAAGAGAAAATTTTCGTTTTAGAGAAAATTCTAGCATTTGTTTGCCTTTTCAGTTAGTTCCTCAAAAAAACCATTCATTTCAGAGTGAAGTGTTGTGTGACTCTTGTTTTGACAGCAATGCAAAATGAAGACACCTGTGAATTAGTATTTTTGGTGATGGAAGGTTCAGAGAGACATAAGTTGGTATTTTGGGAAACAATCCTTCCAGAGTTAGTGGGAAGTTATATGGGACTTAGTTCTTGCATCCAGATTTTCACTTAGCTGTGTGTTGTTTAGGGAACTTTAGGCAATGGCTTAAACTGTACATAATTTTAATTCCTTGTTTAATTATTAATTGTATGAGTCTGCTTTGTAAATATTAAAGCTTTCTTATATTTTTTTTAAGCTGCATACGTCACTGTTTGGGTGTAGCAAAGAAGTGCTAGTGCAGAAACTTAGTTGATCAGACTAAAACCTTCCACATTTTTAATTAATGCTTCTTTCACTGAAGGAATAATTAAAATTTCAGTACTTAATAGATTCTTATTAGCATGATCTGCTACTGGAGGTTTCACAGATGTGGCTTTTGGGGAAGCAGCCTTGGGTACGTGAAGGCAGGGATCACTCAGGGAAGCGCTGCCCTGCCTTGGTGTTCCTTGCTAGATTCATGTTGAAGATTTTTTGAGTCTTAACAGTGAGCAGAAATATTAACTTGTACCTGGAGAGAGAGAGGCAAGTAAGGTGTTGATTGTGTCTTAGAACTTTTAAAAAGGTGCTAGAGATTCAAAACATGTTTGTCTGCACTGGCAGGTTTCAGTTTGTAAGGGTGGAATGCGGCAGTGTTTGGAGAAACACTGGTTCTAAATACTCATCCTACTGTAGAGTTAGTCTTCTCTCAATCACAGACTACTATTGCTTGTAATCTTGCTCTTGGAAGTGAGCCTCTGGAAGATAGTCTTAGTTGAATCGCTCTGCACAGCAGAACAACTTTGGGACCTCAGTAAATTATTTAAATTGCGTTGCTGCTCTTGCTGTCTTGCAAGATGCAGTCATATAATATCAGAAACCATAAAGGTTCCTTATTCCTTAAGATTAAAATAGCTATGTTCAAAGGGATAATAGGATCAATATGGAAAATTTTCCAGCGATATGCTTTGTCCTTTCTTGTCTTAACATGGAGTGTAGGGTTTACCTTTCTGTGGTTTGCCAGATGTGCAGTGTTAGTTGTAAAGATTTTTTCTTTTTTATTTTTTCTTTCTTCTTTTTTTCTTTTCTTCCTATTTTTCCTTTTTTTTTTCTTTCCCCTTTTTTTTCTTTTTTTTTTTTTTTTTAAATTTTTTTTGGTGGGTGAGAGGGGAGGTTTGGGGTAACTTCAGCATGGCATTTTTTCAAACATTTTTCATGTGCTTAGGTGCATCCAAGCAGAAGTCAAGTTCCCTGCAGGTAGCAGATAAGGACCTACTGCCACCTTTTCACCCATACCAGCCTTTGGAATGCATAGTAGAAGAGACTGAAGGCAAGCTGAATGAACTTGGACAGAGAATTAGTGCTATTGAAAAAGCACAACTTAAGTCATTGGAATTAATTCAAGGTGAACCTTTAAATAAAGATAAGATTGAAGAACTTAAAAAGAACAGAGAAGAACAAGTACAGAAGAAGAAGAAAATATTGAAGGAGCTGCAGAAGGTGGAAAGGCAGTTGCAGATGAAAACCCAACAGCAGTTTACCAAAGAATATTTGGAGACCAAAGGTCAGACAGACACACCACTGCCCCTGCAGCAGCAGTGCCCATTGACAGGGGTCTTCCCAGACGTGGAAGCTGATAAGGGTCTGCCAGAGGATAACTTTTCAGGGTTACCTCAGGTTGACACCATCTTGTCTAAAGATGATGAGCAACAACAGTCTCCACCATCTGCTGAACAAATAGAGTTTGTCCCTATCCAGCCTTTGCCAGCACCACATTGTAATTTTTCTGGTGATTTAGGTTATAATGGAACAGAGTCTCTTGAACTTCAAAAAGCATTAGGGCATCAGCAGAATGTAGGACAGCAGCAGCAAATTGCTGGGCAGGGGCTCTTAGTTCAAGAACCAGACGGATTAATGGTTGCCACTCCAGCACAGACGCTTACCGACACTCTTGATGACCTAATAGCAGGTGGGTTAAGAAATATACCTATTTTTGCATTAATTTGTGTGCTCAGTTTCCCCCCCTCTCCTTCCCTCCAAAAACATCTTGGGCTTTCCAGTTTGGGAATACTTGCTTAAGAATAAAGTTCCTGATCAGTGTTATTAATCCTAAACAGTCAACTTCCAATTCTAACATGAGACTCTTAAATACCATTTTTCCAAAGTGCAAAACTTCCTCTACTGGAGACCTGTTTTAGCCCTTTTGGCCTCATCTTTTTCTGTGCTTCTCTAAAAAGGCTTACCATGAGCAATTAGTGGTGCCCATTAGGAAACCTGAAGGCATGATGGTTTTGTATCTTCTGTAGAATTTTCTGTACAGGCTTTTTACCTCAGTGACTTTCTTCAGTGTAGTAGCCGTCTCTAGAAAAAGCCAAATTATTGTCTCTTGTATGGACAAATGTGTCCCTGTCCTTGCTGCTTGAGGTGTTCCTATGGTTTCCTATGGTACACAACCTGGAATCTGCAGTTCTGTAATAGCTTGTGTTTTCAGAATACCCTCTAAACCCTGGTTGTTGTACAGAAATGTCTGCTTGTTAGGTATATGGCAAAAATGTGTCCTGTTACCTGGATGAAAAGCAAAAATTCAGACATCCTTTCATTTGTTGATAATTGTGTGAAGAGGAATGGAAGTTCCCATACGTGGGGTTGTGTGAATCCCCTTGTGGAAAAAGAGGTATCGTTTCAGTTGACTTCATTTCATGGATTTGACTAGGATTTGCTGCTGGAGGTACGTAGAATATAGCCAGTGTTGTTTGGTCTGTAGTTTTTTTTTTAATTTGGTGTTTTTCAACCTTTCTACCTTGTGTCTGTCCTTCAGCCCTGATTTTCCTGTCTGCCCCCCTCTTTGTAGTCACTGCCCTGTCCTCTTAAGTTCATTTCAGGGTTGTAGAAATGTGCAGTAAGACTTTTTGCCAGTTGTTCCTGTGAACTTTTAGAATGATAATTGCATCAAGCTCACGCAAGTCAAGACTGCCTGCAACTTTGCAACCTCCCATGGAAGCTGCAGTTGATGGAATAGTGTGGTGTGTTGCTCCCTTCAGCTATGCCATGTAATTCATAGAAATCCTCTTGATATAGAGAATCAGTCTGAGTTCCCCCTTTCTGACACAACATGCCACCCTCCCTGCTCTGTAGTGCTACTCAGAATATTCAGCCAACATTTAAACAAAAATGCAATTGGATGTTTCTTGAGATCTATTACTCAAGACTTCATACCGGAGAGTGTGAGGATGAAAATTCAAATGGTTAATGCAAAACATAATCAAGAAGGGATTAATTTTTGGAGTAGTTCCTGTTGAGCATATCTAGTGCAAGCCCACGTGGTACATACCTTTCTTTCCATGGCCAGCAGCCCTGTATGGCAGCGAAAATAATCACTGCACCCCAAATGAAAAATTATACAGTCAGCTGAGTGCGAGAGCTGTGCCAAGCTGTTTGGAAAAGATTGCAAACAACTAGAAAAACTTGTATCATAAAAAGAATTAATAGGCATTGGTTCATTTTCCGAAACTGTTTACTGTTTTTGCTAAGCAGTTAAAGACATTTTTTGCTAAGAAATGAGATTTACTCATTTCAGAAATGGATAAAAAAAGCATGCTCTTTTACAAACATTTACGAAAACACATCCCAAGGAAACTTTAGCTGTCCAATTCAGAGGTGCTTCTGCAAAAATGTAAAGCTTTATTGAAAGCTTTGAAATTCATAAGTTTCTTTTGCTTCCCTCCCTGCAATAAATTGTTGGAAGAGAATTAGATGTTTTGCTCACTTTTTAATCCAGACTGTGTGTAAAAGATTGACCCCTGTGTAAATTATAATCCTATTATATCTCAAATTTATGTACATTTAAAGACAAACTAAATCTCATACTCGAAATTCTTTGATCATATTTAAAACACACTTCGCCTTTTTCCACACACTTGCCCATTAGGCCTTAATTCTGTAAAGAAATTTTGAGCAGTAGAAACTTATGAGAACTGATTTTTACTTATCTGCAGACAGCAGATAAAATTTTTAAGGGCCCTGGTGGGGGGAAGCTGCCTTTCTCTCAGCTGTGCCAGCCAGGTGTCCCCATAGGTGACAGTCCCACTGGGAGCTGCAGTAAGGGTGGTGAGTGACTCTTGGCTTAGGAGAGCTATGAACATTTTTATTTCTGCTGAGTGTTCCAGTTTGTATTGGGTCTACTTCAGAAGAACAGAAATGTGAAATTGTCTTCTTGTCCTCTGCACTGAAATACCTTTCGCTGTCACTCTTACCAGTGGCCATGCAAGAGGTGGATTTTCTAAAGCCCCAGGTGAGGCTGATTGTAAGGCAGAACTTGCATTTCTAAAAAGCCTCAAATCTTTATTTTGCTGACTAACTTAATTGTGACAACATACATAAACGGAGTATTTATCTTGCCCATCTGCTGGTATAATTTGTCAGCTGATGTGTGTTGAGGTTGCTGATGGCAAGGTGTGAGGTGCTAGAAGTCTCTCAGTCACTCACAGGTGCACGTGTACCCAAGTTCCCTCTTCCATAAAGCTGCGCAGAAGTAACCAAATAACCTTTGGAAAGTCTGTTAGAACCTTAAAATGAAGCAGCTCTTTCCACTCCAGAATATTTTGGTTGTAATGGAGTTTATTTAGATGTGCTAAAGCAAAAATCCTGCAGCTAATCCTGTATCTGAAGGTATGACTTATTACAGCAAAAATTTTAATTTGGTTTAACAAAATTAAAGAAGTTAAGAAGTTAGAAGTTGTGCAGTTTAGAGCAAGTAAGCAATAAATTAGTTTCAATCGTGTCTTCCCATAGAAGAGGGCATTTTGCATCTAATTTTCATTACTCGGTACACATTTGGTTTCTTGAAGCATCTTGTCTTGCGTAGTTGGAGTTTGATTTCAGTTCACATTATGCATTTACTGCAGTAGATTTCTTAGTTTGCTGTATCTGAATTGAGGCTTTTTTGCTGATTTAGGATATTCTAGGTGATGAAATTTCTTTTCTTTGTTGCTAGGTTTTGTTTCTAGTTGGAATATTTTTATACTGCTGTTATTTCTACTTGCCTGGTATTTTTAGTCAGGAGGTGCCATCTCTGTGTGCTTCTGTCTGACTCTGCTCCTGTGAGCTCCCAATTTTTTACTGAGGCATGTTTTGAGAAACTTATTAACAGTTACTTGGTTCTGAAGTTCTGGTTTTGGTTGGTTATAGTGAATTCTGATATTTTAAGGTAATTATTTGAAAGGTGACGTCTGAGTTACTGTATTTAGGATTGCTGTTTGGAGTAAAACTGAGTTGTAGATGATCTGGAGTGAGAAATGGTGACTCAAAACAAGGTACAGTTACTAATGTGCAGAAGCCTCTGCGCAGTGACACCTTACTGAGAAGCTGCATGGAACTGAAATCCAAGTCCTGTGTTTGTGACTGTGCTGATGGCAGGACAGTGGTTAGGGAGCTGCAGCTTCAGGCTACAGATGCAGTCTCATCCAGAGCTGCTTGCTTGAGGTTCTGTCGGTGCCTCCAGAGTTGTACTTAAATAAAATACCAGGTTCTTGCTTCCTTTTGTTTTACTTATGTTTCCTGTAATAGTTTTTCATAACTTGGGAAAATATTTTTTTGGAGACCATCTCTTTGGAGACCTGTCTCCAAAAAAACTCCCTTTGGAAAGTTTCATGCCCTTCCTAAAATGTGAGGAACTTGGATTTTGTCATGGGTAGAAAAATTTTTTTAAAATACAAGTCTCTTGAATAGTGAAGTCTATGGAAACATCCAAAAGCGATGTCACAAAATAGGCATTTTATAAAGATCTGAGGTACACATTGTGAAAATTGATGTTTATTTGTTTGGTGTTTTTTTTAATCAATGCCTGGCCTAGGTGTATCAGTACCCTTCCCAGTAGAAAGACGACATGCCTGTTCAGTAGGAATCAGTCTGCATGTTGGAAAGTTTCCCCTTTGTCTTCTCAGAGGGTGAAAGCCACACGTTTTTCTGGTTGGTTGAAACCCTGCGGTGTGGCACAGCTGCTGCAGGGCTTCACCCCCAGAGGTGGTGCCGTGCCCTCAGCTGGCCGTCCCCTGTGGCCTCGCAGGCAGGGCTGGGCCCGCTCTATGCTGCTGAGCCGCAGTGCCACCATCCTCCCTGCATTAATGCCGGTCTGGAGTGGGTATGGTGGCCTTATTCCCTGGGGAAGGCTGCACATGAGCTTCTGACACTCGGTATGGCTTGCTAGAGACTAGCAGTGATCAGTGAGATGTCCTTGACTTCCCTGGGGCTGGTGTCAGACTGATGAAGCCATCCCAGAGGGCTGGGCTCCTGCTGATAGTTAGAGACAGAAGCAGAGGTGGCTCTCCTGTCAGTAGGACCTCATCTCCCTGGATGGGGTTCGCAGGAGCAGTAGGTGTCCCACCTCCTGCAATTGAGATTGGTAATCAGAAACGGGCTTGGGGGAACCATTGCTGCAAGATCATCTTTGAGTTAAAAACCGGTATGTTGTTATGTGAGCTAAATCAGCGCCATGAAACTGGAAGTAGAAGTTCTCTGATGTGCTTTGCTCCACAGAGCAGGAATTGCAGTGATGCTCCATTGGGCCAACTTGCCAGCCCCACTGAGGAAACAGAAAATTACACTTTAAAAAATTCTGCAGTTCTGTAAACTCAGTAGTTATTGAGGGGATGATGTGGGTGTTGTAGGACTATTTGTTCTTAGATTTTCATCTTAAATAAGAGTTTGGGGCATCAGCGCGAGGTTTGTCTGCATTTTTGCTGCCTTTGGTGTTCTCTCTCATGTTTGACACCGTTGTTACTGTGTACGTGCTTAGCGCACACTTATGTTTCAAGCTGTTGAATGAAAATCTAAAGTATGCAAGAAATAATTGGACATTTTCAGTCATGGCTGTGAAATGTAGAGAACTTATGGAACTTGTAACAGCAACACTGAATATATTGCATTAAGGAGCCTTAAACTGGCTGCACACCCCTGCTTTGTAAGCACAGCACAAGCACAGGTGTTTAGAGATAAATATAGATAGATAGATAAATAGCTGCAAGATGCGAAAGTATTGAGCCGGTGTCTTTCATGAGGAACAAGTTTGATTTAATAAGTCCTTAACAGGGTGATTTGGTGTCTTGTATTTCAGAAAGAATAATCTTTAGAAATGCAGTTAGTATCTTGCACTTCAGTACACTGAGCAAGAAAACAATTGTATTGCATTAATTAATGCTCAGCTGCTACTCTAAGTGGCAATCTATAGCAGGCAGATGAAGTGTGGGAGCTTTTATATTTGAAGCTTTTAATACAAACCTGGTTTTCTCCTGAAGGTTGGAACGTGAAGCAAAAGTCTACTCTGAATTCAGATACAACACTTGGTTGCTTAAATGTGGTAGCCAAATGTCACTGCTGTTTTTTGCCTATGTGCCAAGGAAAGAGTGCTTTACTTAAAAAAATACAATTGAAAACTGTCACCTTCCACAACTTCGATGAACTCCCCCGTGTTTACAGAACCCAACTGAATGACCCATCTAATCTTGTTCTAGTCTGCATTTCCTTTGTTACACGTGTGCAGTCCTGTAGGCTGGATCAGTGGTATTGGTGGTCAGAAGGATTAGAATCCTTCTAAGACTTTTCTGACTGCAGCATTTTCCTATGAGTAATTTCTGGTGTGTAATTTGTTGATAGAATAATAGGAAAGATTGAGCTGGGAAAGGTTTGCAAATATTTCTGTCATATGCAGGTTTGAGTTCATCCTTCATCTTGCCTTACTGCCCGAGACACTTGGACAGAAGCAAAATGCTGCTGCTTATTTCTTACCAGAAGTTGGTGGTGCTTTTCAACAGCTGCTTGTTCCAGGAATACTACAAAATACTGTGTGGATTGGAATAATTAAAGCTAATCAAATATTCTGTCTAATGAGGCTGCACAATATAGAGATTTGGCAATGCATCAGTGACAATGCTGGTGAACTCCAGCTGCTCTATTAACATGACGTGCTATAGTTGAAGTGCTGAGAACTCAAGCACAGGTCCCTTTGATTCCACTGGGCTGCCCTTGAGCTTTCATTTGATTCCAAAGGCAGGCAGAGCCTTGTCCCTGTGGTATGTATGTGCAGGAATATTTCTCTGCTTGCTCTGGTAAGGCTTCATTTAAAACTAGTTCACTAAAATCTGATGCTCAATTAGACATTTTTAAAAATTTTTTTTAAAGAAGATAAAGTTGCATTCCTCGTGTCCCTGAGCCATGCTAGAGCTTCAGGAAGAATTTTACAGACTATGGAACAATCGGAATAAATTTTAGGGAGCACACAGTTTTCAGATTGCTTATTTTTGTTGACTGCCCCCTCCTGTTGTCTTCTCTTCTCCCCTTCCTGGATTGTTTTAACTCTGAGACTTGAGCTGTGGTGTAACTTGCTGCCAGTCATCTTGCTTTGAAAACCTTTCCCGGAGACTAGGTGTGCACTAACCTGTGCATGAAAAACTTCTGAATTCCGGAATAAGATTGTATTTCTGAACATTCGGTTTGTGGTTTAGTGATAAATCATTTGCCTGCTTAGTCTGAGTATGTGATTGAACTCTAATAGTGAAGCTTACGATTTGAAGAGGGTAACTAATAATCTTCGTAATTCATACTCGTAATGCATACAGACTAATTAATAAAATTATCTTCTAACTTTACACATTTTGGAGATGATATTTACACTGTTTAACTGTCAGGAAGCTTCTTTGCTCAAGTCTTGTTTGTTTTTAGGAACATCCAATCTGTTTCCCCACATTATTGTTCTGATATTAGGCCCTTGCAGTTTTATGGGACTAAATATTTTTCATATAAAATGTGGCATTCCTAAGAGTGGTTTAATATCATGGTGTTACTTTTCAGCTGTGAATACCAGAGTGCCCAGTGGCCCCACCAGCTCCTCACACACTACCGAATCCCCTACGCCAGAGCCGTGCTCACAGGCATCCAGCAATGTGCCCTCGCAGTCGGTGCTCCCGATGTATCCTTCAGTTGACATTGATGCACATGTGAGTAATTGCAATTGGTGTTTTGTGTGGTGTAGGAGGGGTTTTTTTTTGTTTGTTTGGTTTTTGTTTTTGTTTTTTATTGGTTGGACTAGATGATCTTAAAAGGTCCCTTAAAAGGTTCTGTGATTCTGTGTGGATTTGCTGAAAGGAAAAAATTTCATCTAGTACTGTCTTAAAAATATTGAAATTCTCTTACAGTGTTTTTAATTTCTGAATATCTACTTCTTTTTTTATCCCAACCATCAAGACTGAAAGTAATCATGACACTGCTCTGACCCTCGCATGTGCAGGAGGTCATGAAGAACTTGTATCTGTGCTGATAGCACGTGGTGCCAATATTGAACACAGAGACAAGAAAGGTAAGTTGAAACAATAAAATAGTAACAGTAAAATAGTTTGACCATGAACTGCAAATTGAAACAGCGAATTTCAAATTGGGATTTGGGATTCTTTGCCTCAGAAAATTACCAAAGCTTGCAAAATTGTAGAATTGCGTTCTTGTACCTCTTGTAGAAATATTTGCTGTATAAAGTCAGTGTTACTGGATGCTTTTCTGTCTGTATTTTTGAAAGGAAGTGCATTTGAGGGGTTTCTTTGGGCAGATTTGTTAAATGTGAAGAGCTTTGGCCTTATGATTCACCCTCTGCAAAAGACCGTAGCATACTAAAGAGTGTCTAACAGGGATAAATATCAAATCTTGGCTGGCAGAGCTAATGGGGAGTCGTTGTCAAGCTGTGTATCTTATTGTTCCCAATAACAGAGTTTAGCAAAATCTCTAGTCTTTTAGAGCTGAGAGAATGAAACCACTGTGCCTTTCTCCTTGGAACTCACATTGACCACTGGAAATAAGCAACACATGCAGTGCAGATGTGTTCATTAGTTGGAGCTTTATTAAATAGGAATTAAGTCGAAAGCCATGAGAGGTGAAGCCCTAAAGAGATGAGTTGGGTGGAACTTAATCCAAACTGACCAGTGCATGTAGTGCTTAGATTTCTTTTGAAGAGCCTTTAATTCTATTTGGCTAGAATCAGAGCCTACATGTGCCAGAGCCAGAAGAGGGGTAGGTAAGGGTCTAAGATTGTGGCCTCTACCAGGAAATCCCCAGTCTGAGAAAGACATGCCTGATCAATAGAAATCATTGTAAATTAACCCCTTGTGCATTTCTAGTCCTTAATAATAATTTTGAGATTCTCAGGGTTGCTTTTAACACGATCTCTTGTTACTAGGTTTTACGCCTTTGATTCTGGCTGCGACTGCTGGCCATGTTGGTGTAGTAGAAATTCTGCTCGACAAAGGTGGGGATATAGAAGCACAGTCTGAGCGCACAAAGGATACTCCGCTTTCATTGGCATGCTCCGGTGGACGCCAAGAGGTACAGACATATTTGTCCTCAATGGTTTGAATTGTTTCTGTAGATATATATTTTTTTTCAGTGATTTTTTTTTGTTGATGGTATAATAAATCGTCCTTTTGCAGAAAAGCTTTTAACCTGTGTAAGTGTAGGTAATTTAAGTTTCTTTCCTCTTCCAAGAGGAAATGGAATTTATTCTTTTCTCCCTTGGCTATCCCGGTTCTGTTAGCTGATGGTTGTTATAACTTGTGGTCATTCTGCTGTCAATGTGTCCTGGTAAGATGAGTATTTTTGTGAGGGAAGTAGAGATGTTTAATGAATAACTTTATTCACTGAACGTTTTCCTTATGCATCCTCCCCACTCTCAAAACTAAAACAGCTGGTGCAGGCACAAGGAATGAAAACTGGAATGGTGGGTTGGCAGTACGTGGTTTTAGTAGTAATGTGCAGGGCTGAGGAGTGCAGATGCAGGGCACATGGAAACATCCTTGAAAGACTAGTATAGTTTTCTCTCAGCGTTTTTGGTTTCCTTTTTTTCCCCCAAATAAAATTTGTTAAATCCTTCCTGCTTTAGTCATGGGCCTGCTGGCTTAGAAGATGGCAGAGGGCTCTGTGTCAGATATGGGAGTGGTAAGAGGATTGTAAGGATTAAAAAGGCCAAAATTGGAACGTTTCCACTTCGACTTTCGAATTGCAGATCTTAAACTGTAAAAGTGATGCTCACAAATGAGAGATCAACGTAGCCTGTGATAGCATTACTTATTGAACTACTTAAGTATTCTGTTCTTCAACTTTTTTCCTTAGGCCAAAATCTACCTCTTATGTTTCTAGCTTAGGAACTTGTGAGGCAGCCTTTTTTTCTGGCTTATTTGAAGATCACCTAGCCTATGTTAGCAGTAAAACAAGGCCCACTGAAGTGCAGTACATCACCAGAAATGTTTAAAATTTCCCCTCTTCTGTTTCTTTTAAGTGGCTTCTTTTAAAGGAGAGAAGTCCTTCATTGTGCTTTTTCCATTAACATCAGTTGGTCTGATTTTTACTGTGTATTTTGTTGGAAAGACCATATAATAGGCGCAAGTGTCATTTGAATTAAAGTCATGGGAGTTTCTGAAAGACACACTCAAACAGTGTGAGACACTGTGGAGTGGGATAGATTGTTTGCAAACTTAAGATTCACAGCAAGAGCTTCACTTTAAAGCATTGCATTTTTGATTAGGTAAAATAGTATTTCTGGAAGACAAGTGCTGTGTTGCTACAGCCCATGCAAATTACCTGATCTATTCATCAGTTGCTGAGTCTGTACAGCACATGTATAAAAGTAAAGCAAAAGAGGATAGAGGTTTTCCTGTAGAATCTTATCTGTTGACAAGGAAAACTGATAGCATGCTGGAAGGTTTGAACATGTCATAATATCCTTTTGCTTCCTGGAGAATAGTGAAGGCCACAGTATGTTTTCTAATATGCATGCTGTCTTTTCAGGTTGTTGATTTGCTGTTGGCACGGGGAGCAAATAAAGAACATAGGAATGTGTCTGACTATACGCCATTAAGCCTTGCTGCATCTGGTGGCTATGTTAATATCATTAAGATTCTTCTCAATGCTGGAGCAGAAATTAATTCAAGGTAATGTACTACATACACCAGGTAAACTGCAGAGTAGACAGATACTCTGTTGTATGAACTGAGGCATAGATTAGAATCTCTAGGGCTTTCAGATCTCCTCGCAGCCTTTCTACATTGATATTATCCTTTATGTTCATGCTACCTTAGTGCTTTTAAGTTGCCTTTAGCTGTCACAAACTTTGTCTTCCTTATTCCTAAATTTTAAGGGATTCATAGAATGGTTTGGGTTGGAAGGGACCTTAAAGGCCACCCAGTGCCACCCCCTGCCCTGAGCAGGGGCACCTCCCACCAGACCAGGTCGCTCAAAGGCCCTGTCCAACCTGGTCTTGAACCCCTCCAGGGATGGAGCAGCCACAGTTTCTCTGGGCAACCAGGGCCAGGCTCTCACCACCCTCACACTAAGGATTATTATACTTTGCAAACCTATTCCTTCCCTTTCCCTCTTCCACCATTCTGTGATCTAGGAGTCAAACTATTTCCAGTAGAACTAGGTAAACAAACCAGCCAAAGTACTCAGGGCAGCTTAATGTGTGTGTTTTGAAGATCTCTCTTTCAGTACAAGGAACAAATTTACATAGCTATGTCACTTCAGCCTTCTCTTTATTCATTTTAAGAAAGCTCACGCATGTTCTATCAGTAGAGAAAGTTAAAACTGCAGTTGTGCTAGAAGCATGTTTTTTCTGAATGAATCAGGTGCAGCCTTGATCTTTAGTATATGTAGTTTAAGACTTAGATACTTCAGCCATCTGAATGTCTAAAAGCTGAAATGTATTTTCCTTGTTTATAAATTGCAATTATCTATTGCATGTAGTTACTCTGGTTTCTCCTAATAAATTCAAAAATGCTAGTATTTTAGGTCAGTGTCTCTATTTATATATGTAGTATGTTCCTTTCTGGCTTACAACAAAACATTTTATTCCGCTTAGACTTAAATTTCCCAGAGCATTCTTCTGGTTCTGGGAACTGCAGTTTGTTCCTTTCCCTTTAGGACTGGCAGTAAGCTGGGTATTTCTCCTCTGATGCTGGCTGCTATGAATGGCCATGTACCTGCCGTCAAACTGTTGCTTGATATGGGTTCTGATATTAACGCCCAAATTGAGACCAACCGGAATACAGCCCTCACCCTGGCCTGTTTCCAGGGCCGAGCAGAGGTGGTCAGTCTGCTGCTGGACAGGAAGGCCAACGTCGAGCACAGAGCAAAGGTGAGTGTGTGAATCACCTTTCCTTATGAATGACTTATAACAGGTGTTTTCTCCGAGTCATCAAGTTTCTTCAAATTTTCCTGTTACTTGGAGCCTCTCTGGTCTTAAAGCACTTATTAAATTTTCTGAAATAAGTTTGGGTTTTATTTAAAAAAATAAAAGCAGCAGTGATGATGAATTTTTTGTGTTAGGGAAAAGCTGGCTGAGCTCATAATGAGACTCAGATGGACTCTTGTTCAGCAGCACTGAGAAACTTGTCAGGTTTAAACCTGGCATATGATACTCATTAACAGAACAGATATACGTATTTTTACATCTGAGTTAAGTCTAGGCAGGGAGAGTGTTGCTTATAGTGATTCTCAGATAGAATAGATTTCTTGTCTACAACAGAAGTAGTGCAATCAAACTTTGTAAAGCTTTTGCGTTGCTATACAACCTGTGGCTTCAGTACTGTGACTTTCTGTGCCTCTGAAATGCTCCCCAGGTCCCATCCTTTGGTGCTCTGGGGCAGCCTTGTGTCTCCTCCCATAAAGCAAGCTTAAAGCTTTTGTAGACAGCCAGACTGATTTCCCCAACACAAATGAATTTTTGGTAACTGCTAAGGCTGCTGAAATAATTGCCGTGTATGTTTACCCTGCCTGCTTCTGGAATGACTGTGGCTGGAGAACAGGGGATATGGATAAAAGCCAATTCTCAAATGGTCAGTTGGACATGTTAGCAGCTGGTATAAGTTTATTTAACAGTCTAGCCTGGCAACTAAGTTGGGCCAGGTCAGTCTCAGCACTAAGGGAGGCCAGAGAATAGCTATAAAGGCAGTTTCTGAGCGTTTTCATAGAAATACTTGTCTTTTCATTTGGATCTGCTCTAACCTCTGGTTTAGAGATCCTGTTGAAACTTTGTTTTTGCTGTTGAGAGAGGAATCTGGTGGTACTTAGTCAACAGTTTGCCTGGATTTATATAAATCAAAGTCCAAAAGAATTTGGGCTTTGGTTTTGGTTGTTTTTTGGGGTGAGGGGGTTGAGAAAGAAACTGCTTGAAATTATGCTCTTAAACTAAATATAAGCAGCTAAATTAAAAAAATCTGATTTCCCTGTTTAGAAATCATTTATGTCTCATTCAAAGTATATTGTACAAATCTCACACTGAGTAACACATTCTGTTTGCGCAGACTGGTCTCACACCTCTGATGGAAGCTGCTTCAGGAGGATATGCAGAGGTTGGAAGGGTTCTCCTTGATAAAGGAGCAGATGTTAATGCTCCACCTGTGCCTTCCTCAAGAGATACAGCTTTAACAATTGCAGCAGATAAGGGTCACTACAAGTTCTGTGAGCTCCTGATTAATCGGTAAACTATTTCTTCTCATTAGCAGCAATTTTTTTCCGTAACTGTATTCCTCTGTGGCAAGGGTACCCTTGTTTACATTGCCTAGTGCATCTGAGAGCGAAGGGAATGGGAAGCTTTAGAAGTAGGATGTTGAATTTGTTCCCTGCTCTCCAGTGTTATCCTGGAGTATCCTGCTACTCCAGTGTTAATTAAGCTAAGGAGGCAGCTGGCACCAGAGGTAAGCAAACATTGTCTGGCTTGGCACGTGAGCATTTCCCTGCTGTCACTTGGGGAGCAAAGCCTGGAAGTAGTTCTTGAGCTCTTCAGGCATAACCCTGTGCACTGCAAAAATCTCAAGGGGCTGCTTTGTCCTGTGGGTAATAGTAATTTAAAGGATCTGTGGTTGCTAGTTGCATAGCTGTGGTACAGTAGTCCATGTTAGGTGAGTGGGCTTTTTCTGTAAGGGAGGTTTAAATAATCCCTGTGTCACTACACTGCAACTTAAACAGCAGATTTCAGGGACGATTTCTCTATGTAGACACTAGATTTCAGTAATTAAAGTTTTATATCCAATTGTTCTCTGATCTTTCATGATCTTCCTGACTTCCACCTTTACTCATACCTTGTTTCACTTCATTACACTTGTACGTTTTTAGAGGAGCCCATATTGATGTTCGTAACAAGAAAGGAAACACACCTCTGTGGCTGGCAGCTAATGGTGGTCACTATGATGTGGTTCAGTTGCTTGTGCAAGCAGGAGCAGATGTGGATGCTGCAGATAATCGGAAAATCACACCTCTCATGTCAGCATTTCGTAAGGTAGGAGACCAACTTAATTTTATGTTTCAATGCTAAGTGTTTTCAAAACAGTTTCTCATTTGGTCTTTGAATACTTGGTTTTGGAAGAATCAAATACAGCACAGCAAAATTGCTGTTTTGATACAATTTGTGCTTTAAAGTAATCATAATCTGTGTATTTCACACAGATCTAATCTTTAAGAGGTGAAAAACTCAGTTGCATAAGCCGTGTTAACTTTATTGTTTTCAGTTATACATTGTCCAAAAACTTTCACTGTTAGAGTTTTCACTGTTTTGAGATTACCATAGGTCCCCTCTAAACTTCTGCAGATTACACTGCTTAAGTCCTGCTTTTGAGATGAGCAAAATACCAGTCTATAATAAGGTGTCCTGATTCCCTTGTGCTTCTTTTGTTCTGTTCTTAGTTTATTGTTGAGTGGGACACTTTGTAGTCCACTTTTTTTGTCACCACCTTTTCTGCTTGGCAGGATGCACATTGCTCTGTGATGTTTTCATCAGTGATGTTGTTGGATGTAAGGAGCGTAGCTATAGTAAAGGAATTTATTAGCTGTAGCTCCTTTGCTTTTTGCAAAATGCCCAATAAACATACAGCTTTTTTGGCAAAGAGCGATACTGAGTATACCGCTGCTGTCCCTATGTTGCTTTCCAATAACTTCAGAGGCAACAGGTATATTCTGTGTGGATGCACAGTGTATCTCATCAGGGAGTGGATAGAGCAGCAGAGAAATGTTTTTGCTGGAATTAATACCCAGGTGGTTCAGTTCCCTCATCAGATACCTCCTCATGGAACAGTCAAAGTCAGCTTTGTGGCGTGAGAGGCAGGAGAGTGGGCTGGGGTGAACGGTGAGGTCTTGGCTGTTACTGAGAACATGAACAGCTGCCTCTGCACTTCAGCCTGGTTTGGTTCTGGTATTTTGAAATAAAACATTACTTGTGGGAGAGCTTGTCTTTGCCACTGTGACATGGAACAGTGGACATGCTGTCAACACTGAGCAAACAGTAACTACCTTCTCAAACAGGAGGCTACTAGAAATGTTCTTGCTGATTTTTAGCCTTTTGTGTTGCACTAAGAGATATCAACCTTGTATTTTGATGACAAACGTTGATAATTGTATACAAGAGATTAGAATTTTCTTTGCTATTCTAGGGACACGTGAAAGTAGTTCAGTTCCTGGTGAAAGAAGTTAATCAGTTTCCGTCAGACATTGAATGCATGCGATACATAGCGACAATAACTGACAAGGTGAGTTTCACTTCAGGAAAAGACCCTGGGCCCTTGTTTTCAGCAAAAATATGAATAAGAAGTTCTTAAGTATTTGAAAACTGAATGAACGTGTTTGATTTGGAGGTTTGTGCAAGTCTCCTTTTTAATACAGAACTAAAAAAAATAAATCACTGTTTAGAATCCTATTCTGTTGAAATAGTATGTTATGAATAATCTCATGTTTGTAGAGCAGGTCTTGCTCCTTAATTTTAGTTTGTTATGGAGGTAGTAAGACAAGTTTGCATTCCAGGACTTGCTGAAAAAGTGTCACCAGTGTGTGGAGACAATTGTGAAAGCTAAAGACCAGCAGGCTGCAGAAGCAAATAAGAATGCAACTATATTGCTGAAGGAGCTAGACCTGGAAAAAGTGAGTAGAGAATTGCTGTTGTGTGGCAAAACAGTCTGAACTATGTATTAATCTATTGGCTGTATTTCCTGTTGGTGCTTCTTGGGGCAGTAGTTCTTCATGCTGTGACTGCATGTGCTTTCCTTCCTCTAATACACAAAAGGTAAAGCATATACCAAAATGAGAACTGACTTCTGCTTCAGCCGCTCCACTGTCCTTTATATGAGAGGTTGGATGTGGCAATAGTTACCTTGGGTAGTAGCTCTCTTGGTTTACTTTAATGAGGTTATTAAATGTTTTTTGAGAAAGGACTGAGATGAGTAGAGATTTTGATGGTTTTCCAGTAAAAATATATTTTTTTATAACACCTCTGTTTTGGTTGTTATTTTTTTGTCATTCATTAGAAGTTTCGGGACCAACTAATCCTGTTGTTCCGTAAGGTCTGCCCAGTTTCTTCAGTATGGGACAAGATCATTCCAGTTCATCATGCACTCTCCTTTCTCCCTCCCCCCAGATTTCTAGGGAAGATCTGATAATTATAGTTTAACCTGTTTGAAAATGTTTAAATATGGATCTTTTTCTCCTACATAGTCAAGAGAGGAGAGCAGAAAACAAGCTCTTGCAGCTAAAAGGGAGAAAAGAAAGGAAAAGAGAAAGAAGAAAAAAGAAGAACAAAAAAGAAAACAAGAAGAAGATGAAGAAAACAAGCCTAAAGAAACTCTGGAACTGCAAGAAGATGATGATGAAGAAGAAAATTATGATGAAGGTAAAGAACAAGTGTTTCTATGAACAATGTGCTTGTGGGGTGTCTAAGTAAGGGAATATGTACTGTGACGTTACTGCATAGCTTCTGACCTGGTTCTTCCCTCTGCTGTCAGAATTCCTGGCAAAACTTCTTTGCTCACTATTTTCTTTTTTTCCCTTCTTTGTTCCCAAAATTCTTTCACTCTTGGAAGATTTGCAGATGAATGCAGCTCAAGATAACTCAGGAAGAAGAATAACTTTAGCTGTAGTGTCTTCAGTCAGGGCACCGTTTTCTATATTTTGTGGGTTTTGATTGTGTATCAACTGTTTTTCTTTCAGTGGAGCAAGAAGTTCCTATAGAGCCTCCTAGCGCAACTACTACAACTACAATTGGAATTTCTGCAACTTCAACTACTTTCACAAATGCCTTTGGGAAGAAGAGAGCTAATGTGGTGACTACCCCCAGCACAAATAGAAAAAATAAGAAAAATAAAACAAAAGAGACTCCTCAGAATATGCAGATAATTTTGCCAGATCAGCATATATCTCTAGCACAGCAAAAAGCAGATAAAAATAAAATAAATGGGGAGCCAAGAGGTGGTGGTGCGAGTGGGAATAGTGATTCAGACAACTTGGATAGCACAGATTGCAATAGCGAAAGTAGCAGTGGAGGTAAAAGCCAAGAGTTGAACTTCACAATGGATACAAATTCCTCTGAGCGGCGCTATGCCTCGTTGCTTATCCCCTCTCAGGAAGAAAAAACAAGCACCTCGGCTTCAAAGACACCAACAAGGTGAGACTGCCATATTGCTTCCCTCTTGTTTCACAGGGTTTTACCTGGGCAAATACAAACTTTCTGTAGCTTAAGTTAGTTTATTCCCAAAGTCTTAAGAGACTGAGTTTGCTTTATTTGCATAGTTATTAAATTATACAGTCAAGCTTGTTGAGCTCAACCTCTTTAAAATGGCAAAGTTAAGATAAGATTTTTTTTTTTTACATTTGCTGGCTAGTTTTTAATCCTGCTTTAGCAAAACAGCCAGTTTTCTCTGTGCACTATTTAAGCATCTGTCTTGCACTGTCAACTTTATTGTAATAGATTTTAAAGTGAATATGCTGAGAATTGAAAAGGAAGTGCCAGCTTTACTTGTAATTTCTTTACAGAAGTGGTTTCATTATCTTTTGATTGTTCTATGGCTTCATCATCAACTAATTTGAATTGCAATCTCTTTGTTTTAAGGAGGGAAGAAGTTGATGACTCTGAGCATTTCACCTGCCAGGTTGATGGCCAATTTGATTTAACTTTGTCAAACCAGAGGTGAGAGTCAAAAGAACTCAGTGAATGTACAGGGACCATATGAATGGTTTGAAAGGTCATTGAGTTGCCATGAAATGAGCTAATAACTTTTGTAACACCAGTTTCTGAATAGGTCATTGGTTTGAACCAAAAAGCTTAGGTCCCATCTCAATCTGTAATCTTTGCTTATTTTTACATATAAGTAGCATGAGTTTGGTTCATCGTAGTTTTCTTTTTTTCTTTCCTTTTTCTGCATTAAGGGAGAGGAGAGGGTATGGGGGTTGATCTACAGGACACCTGACTGAGAACCCAGCTTTGATAAGAATGCAAATGTTACAGGATCAAAAAGGGCAGCGAACAAGAGGGCTGTTGCCAGACTGATTGAAGCACTTGTCTGGGAGTGGGAAGGGAGTCGGGATTTTCTTTTTCCTTTTCTTTCTTTCTTTCTTTCTCCAGATTAAAGTTAGCTGCAGACTGAGTGGATTTGCCAGCCCTTATGGTTAGGGATGTGTGTTTTGGATTACCCTTAGGATTATTAGAAGTTGGATTTTTTTGTCTGAAGTTCTGTTTCATGAACATTGTTTCTGCCTTGGACCTTTTGTCCAAGGTCTCCTCCAAAAGCCCTGGAATCCTGTGCAGTTCACTTTAGCTGTCGTTTTATTCTGTAATTTGTAATCCGCACATTTCTGTTCCTAGGCTTGATGGTGAAGGTCATTCAAATTCTTTGTCAAGTACTTATAAGCCCGTTTCCCTGCCTTTGACCTCTCCAAATGTAAAGCTGAATATGACTAGTCCAAAAAGAGGCCAGAAAAGAGAAGAAGGCTGGAAAGAAGTGGTTAGAAGGTAAAGACTTTAATGTTTAAAAACTGTCTGTGAGCTTTTTAGCTTGTAAATTATTCTCAAATATAGAATGTCCAGCAAGCTTATTTAATTACTTATTTGTATAATTAATTTATAAAATACCCCACCTTACTCTTGCAGTGCTGTGAAAACAAATTGCAGTCCTAATTTATAGTAACTCCTAACTTAACATCAATATGACATGAACATTTTATCTGGCACAAGGGCTTTCATTACTGTGACTTCAGTGGAGCAAAGGTTGTGGGGGTCAGATAAAAGGGGGAGGGAGCGGGTTGCAGTGAGAACCCCTGCAGCAGATGATTGCTTGTGTGTGAACTAAAGGCAGGATGGATGTTAGCAGAGTAGAGGAGAGGTGGATGATTGCGTCAAGGACAAAACTTATTGTACTTTGGGTAGTGACCTTGATTGCTGATTCCATGGAAGAATTCGTCACTTTGAAGTGAGTGCTAGAGGTGCAATTAGATTTAAAGATTTTCTGTAGAGCAGACTTTCCCTTTGAAAATGTACTGCTTTTTATTATATGGCCGTTCACAGCCCAGTATGTTTTCTGTAACATTGATAATGTCTACCACTTGTAACAAGCAATTATCATCTGACTTTCATTTTTTTGTTCCTTTTTTATCAAAAAGGAATACAGCGTGAATATACAAGTGTCAGATACCTTGGATGCACTTATGATGCCCTCCTGCTTTTTTCAATAGCAGTGACCAAATATGGTCAGTTTAGAGAATTTTAGGCTATCTGCAAAGAACATCATTGTATGGAGGTTTTAATGCATTCAGATTAGTGGAAGTCACAGAATGTCACCTTCTTAATAAAGGTTAGAAAGGTAGTTTAATCTGAAAATTTATGCATGTGAACATTAGAGACTTGATTTGGCCTCTTCCTTTTATTGTGTTCGCAAACGGGGTTCTCCACTGTGCCATGGCCTTGCTAAATGTATGGTTGCAGACTGCCCACCACTTGGGCAGTTGTGCAGGCGTGAAAACATGAAACAGCCAGCTGACTCTTCCAGGGCTGCACACAGACCCTGTCGTTGACCCTGGAGATGCTCTGTCTCTCCTCCTGCACCACTTGAGTCTTGTAGGCTAAACTCAACTTCTTGGTTGCGTATTGTCTCCTCTTCTGCTGGAGATGGTAGAGTTCTAGAGATGGCTTTCAAACCCTGACCTTTCCTCATCCCAGAGGAGTCAGGCCTTGTTTCATAAAGAACTCATCCATAAAGTACTCTGCACTGGTGTTTGCTATTCCCTGAATGATGGAAGTATGCCTTCTGCCAGGGAGCCTTTTGGTGACTTTAGATGTGTATGCAAAGTGCCCAGGAGCTGCATGCCTTCCTCTCCTAAAGTCTCTCCCGGTCTCAACAAGAATTCTTCTTCCCTCTTCCCATGAGTAACCCCTTGGCCAGAAGGGATGTCTGTCGGAACAGTGACCAATGAAAACATCCCTTCTGCCCTTGACAGGCAAGTAGGCAGAGTTTTGAAAGACCCTCCCCCTAGCAACAATCTGCAGCCAACACCAATTGAGCAATTTCAGCTGCAGAGAGGAGGGCGCTGCTGTTCAGGAGCAAAAAGGTACTGTTTTGGGTACTTCTTAAGGTAAAGAACATCGAGTGTGGTGGGCAGGGAGGGAAACGGCAGTGGGTGATGGGTGGGCATGAGCCTGGGCACTGGGTTTGACCTCTCCTGGAGAAAGAATGTCTCCATGGGTGGTGGCATGGGATTCCTAGTGGGCTGTGGTGGAAGCAGATCAAGGTATGGTTAGGAACCCTGTGAATGATGTGGGTGTATCTTAAATGTTAGGTGAGGACGGAAACTCCGGTTTGGGGAGGGAGTGACTCTGGATGTCTAGCTTGAGAGAGGAGCCTTGGGGAGGTGGAGAGGGGAGGAAAGTCCAAAGCATCCAACAGCCCTGGGAAGAGATCTGGGCATGTGCTCTGAGGAGCTCGTTTCTGGGCATAGAGAGGGTCATAGTGTGCTCTCCTGGCAGAAGAGGGAGAAAGAAAAAGCACCTTGGTAAGATAAGGTGATGCTTTAGAACACTTACCTGTATTGAGATGTGTTTAAAATAAAGTCCTTTAAGTCCTATTAAGTAAGAAACAATTTCCTGAGAATGAAGCTATTTAAAAGTTTCCAAGAATGAAATAGCTAGGTGAAGCTGGCAGCCTTCTCAGGGGGTAGTGGTGATCTGTACAGACTTCAGAGGCACCTGCACTGTCATCACAGAGTGGTTTCTGAAACCCGTTTGCATCGTCTCTGATTGTTCAGTGTTGAACTATTGCACATCATTGGCAAGCTTGAAAGCGGTGTATGGGTTTCAGAGGTCCAGCCTTTAAAGTCTAGGTACAGTGGTGGCCCCAAGCGACCTTGGCTGGGATCTGGATGCAGTCAGCTCGTGTTCAAAGAGCTTTCAGTGCTGTATGCCTGCACTGACCCACCAATACCATGTGAATTAGAAAAATCCTAAACTGACTTATTTTGCTGAACACATGGGTGACAGTGTTGTGGCCTGACAGTGAGCCTGCTTCTGAAAATCTGCAGCTACACATCTGCTGCCTTCACAGTGGCTTCCAGCAGCTCCTTAAATCACAGCTATCCACCTTTGTGTAGTGCTACCAGTCAGATCTCAAGGTCTGAGAGGTGGATACTCAGAGGGTTGTGAATGTAAGTGGTATTCCAGAGCTGATCACTGAGAAGACTTTGAAAAAACACTTTCTCCTTGCTATAAACCCTTGCTATAAAGAATCAAAGTAGCTAGGCCATGGCCTTTTATATTTGAAGCAGTGCTATTTATGTAAATTTAAGTTGATAAGCTAAGGATTTGTCTAACTTAGAAGGTACACAAGCTAAGATAAAATCCAAAAGGGCTTCTGAAGCAGTGTGAGACACATATATCTGTGTTGCAACAGAGATGGAATAAATGCTTCTGGAGAATCGTCATTGGGTACTGAAGATGATGAATAATTTGAGTGGGGGAGTTTTAGAGAGGCTCCAAAGGGTGAAGAAGGTACCAGAAGATACCATTTGCTGCACTGAAACTTAAGAATATTGCATCAGCCACCAGACAGCAAGGGATTTTTGTATGCCTTTAAAGTTTGACTACATTTCACAGTTTTGTGATCTTTGTGATATAGGTCAAAGAAATTGTCTGTCCCAGCTTCTGTTGTATCTAGAATAATGGGAAGAGGTGGGTGCAACATCACAGCAATCCAGGATGTCACTGGTGCCCATATTGACGTTGATAAGCAAAAAGATAAGAATGGAGAGAGAATGATCACTATAAGGTACAGTATTAAGAAATTAAAGTCTTGGAGTTAGTCCACAATGTTGTTTATTAAGTTGTTATGCTTTTGCAGACCGGACATATTTAGCATCTTGTTACTAGACTAGAATATACATTACTACTGTCAAGATATGCTGAAGGTGTGCTCCTTCAATTAATAATCCTTAAGAATGCAAAAGTCAGGAAATAACTCATTGGAGTAAACATGCAATATACTTGCAGATCCGTATAAAATTGAGGCTGCAAAATGTTGCACAAAGTGGGGTTTCCCTTTGCAAAAGATAACTATGTTTGTATTTAATCTAGGGGTGGTACAGAATCAACACGATACGCAGTGCAGCTCATCAATGCCCTTATTCAAGATCCTGCCAAGGAACTGGAAGACTTGATTCCTAAAACTCATATAAGAACACCTGCTTCAAGCACCAAATCAATCCATGCAAACTTTTCATCCGGAGTCAGCACTGCGACTGCTTCAAACAAGAACTCCTTTCCTCTTGGAGCACCACCCTTAGTCACATCGCAGTCATCAACACTATCTACTTTCCAGCCTACTAATAAATTAAACAAGAATGTCCCAGCAAATGTGCGCTCATCTTTTCCGGTGTCTCTTCCTCTAGCTTATTCTCACCCTCATTTTGCCTTGCTGGCTGCCCAGACTATGCAACAGATCCGGCACCCTCGCTTACCCATGGCCCAATTTGGAGGAACTTTTTCACCTTCACCGAACACTTGGGGACCATTCCCAGTGAGACCAGTTAACCCTGGCAGCACAAACAGCTCTCCAAAGCATAATAGTTCGAGTCGTGTAGGTAGTCAGAATGGAAATATTTTACAGACGGAGTCCCCTGGATTAGCTACTTCTACTTGTCCCATTACTGTGTCTTCTGTAGCCGCTTCCACTCAGCCGCTGTGTGTAACCAGCAATCGGACTCCCTCTTCGGTCAGAAAGCAGTTGTTTGCCTGCGTTCCCAAGACGAGTGCTGCAGCAACAGCGATCTCAACTGTGACGAGCACCTGTAGCACTCTGCCGTCAGCTTCCTCTGCTCCCCCAAACAACGGGCAAGTGCCCACAGCATTTCTGCCATCTAATGCTCCACAAACGCAGCATTCCGCACTTAAAGCGGACTCCTTCTCAGCTGTCTCAGCACCCAAGGAGAAGGTGTCAACAGCAGACCAGCCCGCTGCAAATGCGTGTGCACCATCTTCGGTTGCAAGTAGTTGCAGTATGACAGCTAGCAGCAATTCAGGAGTCTCTGAAGCTCACCCGTCGAGCAGCCCTGCACTGCTAAATAATGTCCAAGATGAAATACTGCCAACCAGCATGTCAGAGATCAGTCCTTCCATGTCGATGCCTTTTTCATCCAGCTTAGAAACTGCTCCTTTAAGCTTAGCGTCACCCAGGTCAGCTGTTGCAGATAATCAGGACAACAGTAACTTACCTCAAGTAGCTGTACCAGCACCTCGAGTTACTCACAGGATGCAGTCCAGAGGTTCTTTCTATTCAGTGGTACCAAATGCAAACCTCCATCAAGATCCTCAGTCTATTTTTGTTACGAATCAAGTTCCTTTAACACCTTCTCAAGGTCCACCTGCTGCAGTGCAGCTTTCATCAGCCATGAACGTTATGAACGGTTCTCAGATGCACATTAACCCAGCAAACAAATCATTGCCTCCCACCTTTGGGCCAGCAACGCTCTTCAATCACTTTAGTAGTCTTTTTGATAGCAACCAGGTGCCAGCTAACCAGGGATGGGGAGACTGTCCACTCTCTACCCGAGCAGCAGCTGACCCATCCTTCACTGTTCAGTCTACGTTTCTGAATAACTCTGTTCTAGGACATGTGGAAAATGTACATCCTGACAACTCCAAGGCTCCTGGTTTCAGGCCACCTTCCCAACGGGTTTCAACTAGTCCTGTAGGTAAGTCATTAAGGTCATGCACTGGGCACAGTTCTTTCTCCAGCCATTACATTTGGATCATCTCAAACTGATTGAGAAGTAGTTTACAAATGACAGTTAGAGAATACTACTGTAATGACGATGGCCTGTTTTTATCAAGTGTTCTATAAAACGATGATGATGATTTTTTTTTCCTCTTTTCTTCAGCTCTTCTGGGATGTTAATGTTGGGAGCATTGCAGACATTACAATGTAAGACACAGGAATGTTTCCACCTGGTTTTAGGGTTCAGAGCAGCACTGATTTTAGCATTTGGGTTGGAATGGAAGATAGGGTCGGGTGATACCAAACCCGAAATGGTGGGGCCAGAACTTTTGACAGGTTCTAGCTGCAGGACTGACTGCATGCTGTTGTTCCATATTTATCTAAGACTCCAGCTTGACTCAGGATAAACTCTCTACTTTGTCTTTTGATATGGCTCTGGAATTTTAATAAGCTTATGTTGTGCTGTGGGGAATTGGTGTGCTACTGTATGGTGTCTTTTATTAGGAAGTTATTGTTCCTCTGCTGTTATGTCTGGCAGTTCAGGCGTATCTGCATTTATTTGAAAAGGGTTAGGAAAACTTACAGTGAGCTCCCTGCCCTTGCTGTGCTCTGCCTGAAGCGTGATTATCATCTTAGTGTTCAAACAATGTTGCAGGCAACTGACTACACCCCCCTGGGGTGGAAGGGACCCTCAAGAGATCTAGTCTGTGCCCACCCTGTTCTCCCCTTCAGTCTTGCCATAATGGGTTTGTGGTGCCTTGAAGCTGGGTAGCTAGAGAGCCTTGCTTTGAAGTTGCCCCCGCAGTGTATGTTAGATATTTGGGCTAATGGTTTAGGGTTTGAATGCTGGATTGGGAAAAGTCCTTTGCCTTTCAGACTAAAGGAGAAGGGGGCATTTGGGAGACATGGTGGTGAACAATGAAGTTTTTCAGCATTGCCATTCCTCTCAGTTGATTTAAAAATGTGCGGGACTTCTGAAAACCAGAACACTTCTCTCTGACTAGCTAAGATGTTTACTATGACTGTAGTTTTCTAAATAGTTTAATGTGGGCTGCATAGCTCTGCAAAGCAAGTGAATACGTAGAGCTCTTGTGCCACGTCAAATCCCAGCACAGTAAGCAGAACCAAATGTAAGTAAGGCTGTGGAAGGTAAAGTAACTGGACCTTGTTCGTCAGATAGGCTGCTAATAAAAGAATTGGCAGACCCTCCTCAGCAGACTCCAGAAACACTGGACTTTGGCTCAGCTTTTTCTCTGCACTGCTCTATACTGTGAGTTGGGTGTTGCTGAAGTAAACCCTGCGGAAGAAAGCTTACAGCAATGGAATCTGCTGATTTTTCTGATGACCGCATCCTGTGTATACAAAGACAGCTGACTGGAACTTCACATAGCAGCAAAAATTCTTGCTGTTCCTTTATGCTAAGGTCATCTGTTTGTCATTGGGAAAGATTTTTTGGTCCTTTACATATCCCTAAATGACTGTAAATAATTTAAAACTAGCCTAACCCTAATTTGAGCAACCTGCTCTAGTGGGAGGTGTCCCTGCCCATGGCAGGGGGGTTGGAAGTAGATGATCTTTAAGGTCCCTTCCAACCCAGACCATCCTATGATTCTATGATAAATCTGTTTTTTCCATGGGTTAAGAAGGTTAACCAAGGAGAGCTCATGCAGTTGAGTTTTGGGAGATGAATGTGAAGTTCTCGGCTCAAGCACAAAAAATTTGGACAGGATGCATTTTTTCTGAGATGGAACTTGATTAGCACGTTGCTAAGTGAAGAAAAACTGCAAATAGGTAGATGTGCCACTAATGTTCTGCCTAGCAGGAGTTGATTGATTTTTCAGGAGGTTAGTCAGGTCCTTAGTTGATTCATTTAATGTCATTCTGCTTAATGCTGCTTTTGATCACCTTCGTTTCAGAATCTAAATTGTCACACAGGAGGAGGGGGACTTAGGGGAGCCTGGGGAGAAGGTGGTGTTTTGAAGGTGTGATAGTGAGGAAAGGAGCAGGGACAGTAGGCTGAGGACTGCACTGATGCCTTCCCTTAGAGCATAAGTGTGGTCCTGTGGTCTGTTCTCCCATCTCATTCATTGACTCTTCCCAAGGGAACAGACTTTTCCGCTCAGCTCAGCCTCCGAGATAGTCCCCTGGTTCAGCCTACCTTGGCTGTTTCTATAGGCTTTGGTGGCAGGTTTCATAAGAATTTGAGAAACCGGGAGAAGGGCCAGTCACTGCTGGCATACGCTTTGGCCAACAGCAGTGTGATGGACAAGGGGAAGTCTGGGCCCAGCCTGGCAATTCAGTACTTCTGTGTGATGAGAGGGAGCAGTAATAGCCATTAAAGCAGGTGGATACCGATCCTCTTATCTCATTGTGACTCCACACCTGATGGAGCAGAGGTTTTGTCTTTTGTCCTGTCTTGCACAGTTGGGCTGTGGCAAGTTTTCCTACAAATCAACATCTCTTGGCGATCTGATCATCTCTAAGCTGATTTGGTGGAAACTTAAAATAATTTGATCATGCGCTGCATCAGCTTTTTCTTAACAAGTGTCACCTGAAGGTGAAGTCTGGGTACTCTGCTTTTCCTGTTCATGGGCAGTCTCAGTTGCAGCTTAGGTTTTCTCCAACTCACTGGTTCCCTTGAGGCACAGATACATGTGCAGATCTCCCCACTGGCTCTGGACCTGTTCTGGAAATGACCTTTTGTCTCACTGATGTCTTTAGATCTCTTGTCCTAGCAGTTTGCAGACTGAGGGCAGATGTAACCCAACCATTTGGGGAGGCTGTGGAAATGACCAAAAGAAGTCTATTTACTACTTCTTACCTCTTCGTTTTAAGAAGGGGTTTGAGACCTTGCTCAACTGTCGTTAAAAGGTATAATGAACTTTGAATGTGCCAGTTTAGGAGGCAGTACATGAGTATGAAGTTGGATGAAATGGCTCAGCTCCCTGTTTTACGTGGAGTGACCAAGTGTTGTGGCTGTTCCTGTAAGGTAGCCCTTTCTGCAGAAGTGCTTGGGGGGGTTTAATAAACTGAATTTTGAGCAGAGTTTGTGAGATTGATACACCAGTCTCGCTGTCATGCTTTCAGAGGATGATGCAGAGTTTGAATTCATAGCCCAACTGCCTGCAGAGTATGGTATTGCAAAAGGTTTTAATATTACGAAACCTGATTTTGTTGGTAAGTACATAAATAGGAAGCTCATTACTGAAATCAAAATTCTGTAAGTAATTGTTCATAGAAGCCATCTTTAATATTGAGCAAAAGGGGCTTTTTTTACCCACTTTTATGAAAGGCAAGATAATGATAAAAAGTGTTCTTTACAACCTGAAAACTGACAATGCTGTTGAATTAGTGCATCTCTGACTCGCACTTCCTTCAGCCTGTGTACAATATACAGCAGTGCCAAAATGAACTTGACTGTACAGTCATTGCACTTTGAAAGCTCTGTAGCCATCCTGCCAAGCCTTCAAAAGACATCTCTCTTCTGCAGAAGAGCTATTTTTGTCATAATCTCTGCCTTGTTCTCTGTTTAGGAAGCCAACAGTCCCTGTGGGCAGCAGCAGCTCTGTTACCCCTTCTGCGTGGGGCAGCTTGGGATCTTCAGTGATTTCTCAGCCAGCTGGAAACTTGGTTTTTATGTGTGGTGTAATCGGTCACCATAGGGGCCTTTAGGCTACCTCCAAGATGACTTTTATGGATGGAGGGTTAGCAAGAGTGTCCCATGGGTAGCTCCATAGCAGATGGACGGGGAGGGCCCTCAGCTGGAGATGCTGCAGTCTGCTTCCGGCTGGGCTCTGTGCTGCAGCTCTAGTCAAATGCAGATTAATCAAACTGTGTTTTCAGGCGGCCTGCAGAGGCATTAGTGTCTTCCTCATAGCATTTTGTGCTGTGACAAACCCGGAAAGATTGTCCTCCTGCTCTCAGGTTTCCTCATCTGAGCACCCCCTGTTGGGGTAATGATTTGTTTCTTTGTTTCTCCTTGTCTGTCAGGGAGACTTCTGTTTTTTAACCTTTGGGGTAGGGCTAGTGAGAAAAAACCTCCTTCCAATCCAATGAGTCATGTCTTTCCACGTCAGCTGGTTGGAAGCAGTAAATCAGGTTGACTTGGTTGATAATACTGGGGGAAAGACCTGGCTTTCAGGAACGTATCCAGGCGTGAGAGGTGCACCTCTAGTCTATGACCTAAGGTGTTGCCTGTCACCACTGCTGTTTGCAGACTGCAGTGGTGTAAGGAGGTACAACCTTCAGCCCTGCTCTGCAGCAATATAGGCTGGTCCTGGTTGTGGTCATTTTGAAATGTTTAAATGGTTTTGAAACTAGTCTTGTTTAATAGGCCCTTGAAACTAAACCCAAAACTCAGGTAAACATATGGCTGTACCCTTTTCTGCTTTCAGGTAATAATGTGTGATAAAGAGCTTTTACAACATTTTGGAAAAGTATGTAAAAGCTTTGGCTTATTAAAAAACTGTAATTCCCCATTGCTAATAATTTCTGTGGGACTTTGAACTTTCTCTTCATCTCTCCCTTCCTGTCACACATCCCTGTAGAAAGCAGCACCCTTTCCTGTTGTGCTGTGCATTGGCAGCCCTGGTTATCTGGACACAGCATACTCTGACCGATCTACATGGGAATATGCCTGTAGGATGGCAAAAAATGAACTGCAGTGAACTACCTGCCTGGTGCTGGATTTCCCTGGGGCTTTCACAGAGCCCTGTATCCCTGTTTGAATTGTGTGGCTTTTTTGTAACCAGAGATCCTTGCCACTCCCAGCTTTCCTCCTTTGCCTTCCCTGCTAAGATCCTTTCTTTCAAGTGACCAAAGGGATGGCTGGTTTTGTTAAAACTTCAGGCCAAAACAGAGAGCATACAGAAATGCTTTCTGTTGGTTTCTAAGGGAGAATCATGCACCTGTAAGATGCTTAATTATATTTGGAGCACTAGCTCTCTCTGGTGCTTTGAAGCAGGTTCCCAAAGAGAGATATTTAATCAAATTTATGTTTATTTCAGGCTTACCCTCTCTAGATCCATCCAACAGCTCTACAACTTCTTCTTCAGGTCCTTTGACAGGCTTTTCAGCAAACATACAAGGAGCACGGGTTTACCTTCAAGGGCCAGCGCCTGTTGGGACTCCCAGCTTTAACAGACAGCATTTTTCACCACATCCTTGGACAAGCGCTACAAATTCATGTAGGAACTTCATGGGTCTGTCTTAGTTAACTATAAATTCATAGCTTTTGTCTTTAGTAGATTTGTAACTTGAGGGGAAATTACCCAGTGGTGCACAAAATGCTTTCCAATTGCTTTTAGCAGCTGTGAGAATGACATGCAAATATCCCAAGCTGTACTATTTTGTGTTGTTTTTTCCCACGTAAAATGCTTCTAGTTCTGGTAGCATTGCTAAGGGCATATTTGGGCAAAAAAACCCAGTCATTGTAGGCTCTGAGAGTTGAGGGCATGAAGCTGTGAGGGAGTGGAAGTGATTATACCAAGCTAAAGATTCCCCTCTAAATAGTATGAGTGTAATATTAGGTGAAAATATCATGCTTGCCATGGTTTGAAGTTATACTTGCCTTTTGTTTGTTTGTTTTTAATTGGGATTCTGGAATTATTTCATCTTACTTAAAAAGTTCTAAAATATTTGAGCATCATCCAAGGTAACAGTGGGTTCTCCTCCTAATGGGAAGAACATGGAAGTAGCTTTACAGAAAATATGGGTCTTTGATTCAGAATTTTAAGTGAAGAGGCTTTTCATGTCACTGCATGCAACTTCATTGCCACTCTGAACATAAGAACTAAAATGTTTAAATGAGTGCTCAAAGGAAGTTGGATTTCCCAAGAAGAGTCAGTGACACTTCTGAAGTTGGTGGGACGTATGCTCTTATGTTACGTATGTGGCTTTGGGAAGCTGTCTAATTTCTCTTCTGCTGGAAATGGTGGATACCAAACCAGGCTGTTTATTAGATATTTATGGTATTTTGGCTAATGTTTTCACCTCTTCCTGAAACTCTTCCATGTTTCTTATTCTTTCTTGTAACTAATTTGTATTGCTATGTCATGAGAATATCACGTGATTCTGATGGCTGAAAGCATTTGTGTTATAGTGTTGAATTTGGAGTTTATTTAAACTCTAAACAGAATTTCTGTGATAGACTTGAAGAATGCTTGCCAAAAAAAGCGTTTTAAAGCTTTTAATTGTTTGTTTTGAGATAACATTGCAGGGGTAGAACGGGTAGCATTTATGCTTCCTAGCTTGTGTAATTAAGCAAGAGAAATATTCTTTTCAGCAGGTGAATCTCCTATTCCATCAGTTTCCTCAGGATCATCTTCACCCCTTTCAGCTGCTTCTGCACCTTCTAGCTTGGGCCAGCCAAAAACGGGTAATGCCAATCAAGATCGAAAGGTACCCCCTCCCATCGGAACAGAAAGGCTTGCTAGAATCCGACAGGGAGGATCTGTCACTCCTACACCCTTAGGAACCAACTTCACCGCTCCTGTCGGTCATAGCGGTATTTGGTCCTTTGGAGTTAACAGTGTATCTGGTAAGTCTGTTGAGAAGCCTGGGGTAGCCTAAAGACTTTTCTGGGGACTTCTGGAAGTACTACATTTGAAAAGAAAGGTGGGGAGGAGGAGTAAAGTTCCACAGTCTGTAATCACTGTCCATGTAGTACGTCCTGAAGGGAGAACTGGTGTCGGTGGTGGGAGAGTACGTATCGGTGAAAGCAATGTGGTTTTCACTCCTAATGTAAATGGTTCTCACCCAACATACATTATCTGTCATCATGTGCTTTTAAACCCTGAGAACAGTTCAGAGATTCCATATTAAGTCTATTGAATGGTACAGAATTTAAAAAGTAAACCACTTTTATCTGTTAAGGGGATCCGTTTCCAAGTCTGAGCCTTGGCCTAAAAGGAGAACTGCCTCCATCCAAGTTTCTAGCTTGCTTTCCAGTAACATTTTTAAATGTTAGTTGTGGTGCAGCTAATGCATCCAAAACCACATAGTTGTAGATGCTGATTTTTGCATTGATCTCTTGAATAGTATGGGGTAACTTCTGTTCCAGGCATCTCAGTATCAAAAGAATGACTTTGAAACAGCTGAAGCTTTACGTTCAGACCTTAGTTGTTCTGCTGTGGACACCTGAAACTTGCAGTTTCTAGTAGACCCCATGTTTGTCTGGAAGATAAGATGAATGTACATGGAGACAGCATGTGCCTGGCCTCACCAGTCTGTCGTCTTTCCCTATTTTTGGCCCTGTCATAAGTGTAACTTTTTTCTGTATTTCCATGGTACACGAGAGGATGTGGGAGCTGGAGGGAAAGAAAGTGCGTGTGCGTGTAGCCAGCCTTGTACAGTGTTGCCTGCTGCTGCTTCCCCACAAGAAGCCTTGGTGCTGCAGATAAGACTGTGTGTCTTTGCAGTACCTGTGATGGGTTATTAGCCTAAAAATTGCAGGTATCTTCCTGCTTTGCGTAGGAAAGGTGGACCTTTGTGGAAGGTCTGCCTTTGCTCAGACCACAGACCCTCTGCAGCTGTGTGTCTTTGGGGAGCCTTTGGATGCACATAGGTGTGTGCAACTGCTGAATTCTACTCCAGAGTATCTTCAATGAATTGTAGTGAGCCACTGTCAATCTCTTCCTTTCCAGAAGGCTTGTCAGGTTGGTCTCAGCCTGTCATGGGAAATCATCCAATGCATCAGCCGCTGTCGGACCCAGGCACATTTTCTCAGCATCAGCCAATGGAGAGAGATGATTCTGGAATAGTGGCTCCCTCAAATATTTTCCACCAACCTATGCCAAGTAGTTTTGTGGATTTTTCTAAAGTAAGTTACAGAGGGTTGGCTTTAGTCTATAAAATGACCAAGGACTTTTTGTGATACCTCCTGTTCTTCCTGTTCACACTGAATGTGTGTGCCTCTGCTTGCTGCACCTAGTCTGGAACCTGCTTCCGTCCCAGTACTGACTGGAAAAGGTGTCCAAGCTTGGCGGCGTGTTTAAACAAAACCAGAATTTGTTGATTGCAGATGTTCTCAATGTTATCTTGTCAAGTAGCTGAATGCCTCCATCTCTCTCCAGTGTTTCCTTTCTCAGACGCTCAATTGCTCAGAAATGTTTCAGAAGGCTTACTCAGCTCTTGAGGCTGATTAAAAGTTTGCTTAATGATTTCAGTACAAATCATGCCTATGATTGTATGCCACCTTTCTTAAGGAAGTGGCGGGATGAGAGGACTGCTTTTAAGTCTCTGCCTTCTATATTAAAGCTGGAAAGTAGCTTGAGGTAGACAGATGTAGCCAAGTTATAGTCAGCTCAACCACCACTGGAGGAATGTCAAGGATGATTTGCCTAGGAGACCTTGGGATCTCCTAAATTGCAGAGCAGCAATCATTTAAACATGGGAAGGAGATCTCATAATTGCAAAAAGTTGCTCTGTAACTTGCTCTTTCTGAACTGGAAGTATACTTTAGGTAGCCATTAGTTAGTACTTTATAGAACATCTTCAACTCAGGGTCTTGTAGGCTTAAGCTGTACATGGGCTTTGCTGAAGTGAACCCCCCTGCTGCAGCCCTGCCCCAATATTACGGCATGCTTCAGGGAGGAGAGGAGGGGACACTGAGGTCACTTTGTACAGGTGCTGTGCCTGGCATTATGGGTTCATCTGACAGCACTGTGCAGAGGCTGCTGCATACTGGCAAGGTGTGATTTCAGGAAAATGCGTACACTGACCCTAATCTCAAGCTCTGAAGAGCTGCTGTATTCTGCTCTCTGCCTAGGTATGCAGCAGTGCCCCGTTTCCTCACAGTGCTTAGATATTTGCCAGTAGGTGAAGGTTACACATGGATGTGAAACACCTCTGTCATTTTAGCAAATGTGGTAGTTCACAGCCACTGCCTTCTTCACTGACAGCATTTTCTCTTTGTTCCCTCAGGGCCTACCAATTTCTATGTATGGCGGCACTCTAATACCCTCACACCCTCAGCTAGCAGATGGCCCGGGAGGCCCTCTCTTTAATGGGCTCCATGCTCCAGATCCTGCCTGGAATCCCATGATCAAGGTTGTCCAGAACTCGACAGAATGTACCGATGCTCAGCAGGTAGTGTGGCTGCCTTTTTCCACCTTTGCTTACCTGGGGCCTTTTATGGTGTTGTGCTTTGTGTTGACAAAGGTGACACTTTTTTCAGTTCTGTGATAATAGAATTGAAACTGTTTGCATGCCTTTTCCCCTACAGTGTGTATGTGTTTATATAAAAAGGTATATGGCACTATCTGTACCAAACCTTTCAGGTAAAATGAGCAGCATTTCAAGACTGCTTAGCCAAATAATCAATTTTGTTATGAGAGGGTTTATGGCCATACTTGGCATCTTGCAGTCAGACCAGAGCTGAAGAGGCCTCCCAGCTGTTGGACAGCCTGATTATATTTTAGGGGGAAGCCTTAAGCTTGCCCTCTAGTGGTTAAACGCTCTGTAAAAGGAACTTTTATTTGTTTTCATAATAGACTTGTCTTTTTATTTCTTGCTGTAGATTTGGCCTGGCACCTGGGCACCTCACATTGGAAACATGCATCTCAAGTACGTCAACTGATTTAAGGGGGTCTGTCCTTTTTTAGCCTTGTTTGGGAATCTTTACGATCTTGAAGAACCCTGGGGATTTTTTTTAATGTGCCTAACTAAGCAATTTTCTGTGGGCTTGGAAACTTGATTGCCCGTTGTATAAGAACAAATTGATTTACATATACAAACTGATACTGTTCTCCAGTTAGTTTAGCCATTTTGATCTTAAAAATCAGATGAAACTAGTGCTTTTGGCTAAACATTACTGAATGCTCCTTGTATGCAGCAGAGAACTAGCTGATTATATGATTTCAACCTTTTAGGGTGATAAATACATGTATAATTGTTTACATACTTAAAAGGAAAAACTGAGTAAATTTCATGTCCTATAGTGGCTCTACTTTATGTAGACTGTATTAATGTGAAATATTTACCTGAATATTCAATAAAAGGCAAACAGTACTATAGGTTGCGTGTGAGAATTTTGGAAGAGGCTGTGTTTTCCTCACTGGTAGCTGCTGCTGTGCCCAGTGAGGCATCTTTTCAGGGTCACGTAATTAGCAGGTGGATGCAGTCAGGGTTTGGGGGAGGGTTTTGATCTGCAGTTGCCTGTAGTGCAGTCTGTTGAGCCTTCCCCCTGCCACTTGTTAGGCTTTTTGTGTGTGTGTATGCCAACGTGGTTGTGTGTTGTTACTTTTTTTCCTTCTGGATTAGTTTTGCTACTTCTAGCACTCTTTTGAGATAGGTTGCCTGAGAGATCGGGTTTTGTTCAGGGGCTGGAAATAAGGGCTGAGTTGGCAGCTGATGGCATCTTAATTTGCAGAAGGTTAAATAGGTAGCTCGTAGGTAAATGCAGGGTTTCTTCACCTGATTTGCTGTGACCAACTGCCTAGAAGCAGATCTTAGTAATGCAGAGACCGCTTTGCACTAGAGGAAAAACATAATGTATTCAATTCCAAGCTTCTTGTAAGCTTTTAAATCTGGTAAGAGCACCTCAAGTCCTTCCCACAAGGAAGAAGGGGATTTTTGCATATTGCTTAAGATGAACACTCATTCTCTACCCAGGTGCAGGAAGTTCTCCACTTTCTGCACTTGGACTATGCTTATTTCTGCCTTTGCTCAGTGGTGATGCAATAACTGCACCAAATATTTGGTCCATTCCTCAAGCAGGTAACTACAGTGCACATAGTGTCCAGTCTAATGGACCACTTCTGGTGGTATCTCAGAGCAGATGGAGACTTCTCCATCTTCTCCAGACACATCCTTACATGCAGCAGCAGAGGTTCCCTGGGAAAAGCATGAGGAAGGAGTACTGAAAACCCAAAGTGCACAAACAATATCTGAGTATTGCAGGCAAATAAACCTCAGAAATGCTACTGGATGCTATATTCAGATATTTTTCCTAATATTTGAGGAAGGAAGGCAAAAACTACCAAAGTGCTGCCACCCCACTGATAGTGCAAATGCCAAAGGAGAAGCACTGGTGTCAGCAGTGACTGTACTCCCAACAGGAGGTGTGGCAGTGCAGTAGGTGTTTGCTCTAGGGTGAGCTGCAGGGAAGGCAGGGTGGGACAGGCATAGGGCTCCTCCCAACCCCTCTGGGCTCCATGGCTGTCAGGAGCACTGCCACCACCTCCTGTCCCATCCCAGGGAGCCACCATTGCCCAATCCCAGAGGGCTACAGCTCCACACCGGGTAGCACCATCTACTCCACCACACCAGGGGGTAAGACCCAGCACAGGGAGGTGATTGTCCCTTGACCAGAACAATGGTCACATCCACCCCATCCCTGTCTAATTAAGGCAGGTCCTTCCTGAGCAGGTCCCTTCCTGGGCTCTCCACCTTGCATCCACCCTGTGGACATGGGCACCTGCTCCGGGCACCAGATCCAGGCAGACCCATGGGGTGGTGGCTTCCCTGGCAGCCCAGAGCTGGAGGGGAAGAGGGATCCCCAAAATTTTGTAGGAAGACACTGCTAGAGGACAGGGCTGCCATTGCCCTGTTGTCCCAGGGGGAGCAAGCAGAGGTAGTGCCAGGTGCTCACTCTGCTGGGGCAGTGGATGCGACGCTGGTCCCGCAGGGGCAGGTCATGCTAGGCATGGCTGGCTGGAACTGGGGGAGGCGCAGGGGACTAGTTTGCTCCCACCCAAGTTCACCAGCCCTGGGGGCAGGTAGAGGGTGGCACAGCTCTTTCCAGGGTTACCCAGGCCTGCCCTATTGCCCTCCTTTCACCACCACCCCCAGTGCCCCTGGTTCAGCAGGTCCTTTTCTTTGCTGTCTGTCCTCAGGGTAGCATGTGCTCCACGTGGAGCTGGGCATGTTTCAGGTGAGCCGCAGACACCCACCCTGTGGTTGCTGGCTCCATTGTGTGCCTCTGATAAGCTCATATGGGGCTCGGGAGCCAGATCTGGGGCTGACAGGGCCACAGCTTGCCCTAGCATGTTTGCAGTGCCAGATAGGGCCTGGCTGCACAGGAGCTCTGGGCTCATGACCAGAGCCTGCAGGGAAGCAGTGCTCAGCCACAGAGACAGCAGGGCAGGGAAATTTAGGCCTGGTCCTGGTGCAGGGCAGCAGACATGGCATGTGGGGGGTACAGCATGTGCCCCAGGGGAGCACTGCCCTGGGCTGTACACCCACAGGCTGGTCCCATCAAACCCAGCACCTTGTCCTCCTGCATGGCACAGCAGGGTGGCTCCTTGCCTGAGCTGATGGGAATTGGTCCCTGGGTACAGCTCCCTGTGGTGCCAATGGGGGGCACCCAGCATTTGTTGTTGCAGCCATCTCTGGGCAAGGTGCACTGGGGCTGTGCCAAATGCCCCAGGGCTGGCTGTGGTGTCTGCTGCCATGGGGCATCCATGTTGAGGCTGGACCCCCTGCGCTGTCCTCTGGCAGAGCTCCAGGAGACTCAAGGGTAGGAACACTGTGGGGAAGAGCTGCTGGGAAAGATGGGTGTCAGATTCTGCCATGTGAGAAGCCCCACAGTGGCTCCAGAGCCAGCCATGTCCTTGAGCTGTGGCCAAGTGCTGGGTCCCACCCCCTGCTCCAGGGTTGAGCCACGGAGCTTGGAGACGGGGGCAGCCAGGGGCCAGCAGTACCTGACAGCCCTCCTGCTTTTGGCAGGTACCCGCATCATCTACGACCGCAAGTTCCTGCTGGAGTGCAAGAATTCACCCGTGGCCAGGACCCCTCCCTGCTGCCTGCCCCAGATCCCCGCTGTCACATCCCTGGCCCAGTCCAGCCTCGTCAAGCTGGAGGAGCTCAAGGAGCAGAATGAGAGCGAAGAAGCCACGCCAGGTGAGAAGCCCAGGCGCACAGCTCCTGCCTATGCACTGCTTAGGGCATGGGGCTCCCGCCTGGCTGCAAGGGCAAGGGGAGATCCTGGTTCAGCGCTAGTTCCGGCTCCTGCCCCCTTTGCCTGCACATTTATTTCAGGGCAGCCCCATCCTAACCCTGGCCCTGTATCCCTCTGTACCCTTGCAGATCAAGACCAGTTTGAGATGGACATCTGAGTTTCCAGCTCCCTGTCTCCAGGTCATGGCTGGGCCTGTTCCTGGGCCTCGTGGAGGTGCTGGCACTGTGACCAGCTGGCTGCAGCCCTCTCTGATGCTGGGGATGGACATGTGACACCTCAGGCTCTAGCACAACTGGCTGGTGCAATTGCCTAGGAGCTCATGCTTGATCAATAAACACCATGAAACCCCTGTGCTGACCTGGTGCTTCTCTATGTTGGGGCACTGCTGAGTCCTCAGAGGACCAGGGAGGGGAGCTAAGAGGAGCCCAGCAGCACCAGGAGCCCTTTGAGAGCGCAGAGAATCTCCCCCCTCCTGCCCTGAGACCCTGCAGGCTGGGAGTGGTGAATGCAGAGCCTCAGGGTTTGCTCCCAGGCTGGGGTGCCACCTGCAGCCTGCCCCAGCTGGGGTGGGCGTGGGACAGACCAGCATGGTGGAGTCTCCCCGCTGTCCAGGGTGAATGTTAATACCCTGAGTTTACCTGACCTGGTGGACACAACTAGCACCGGGATGTTTGTTCCTGAATGTCCCTGTGGCCACCTAGGTCTTTTGGGTCCTGGGCTTGGCTCTGAACTGTGTCAGGACAGGCAGGAGCTCAGAGGGGAGCACAGGCTCTAGCTGCAGCACAAACCCTAGCCGTGTCAGGGTGCTGTGGGCTGGCACCAGCTCAGCCTCCCCAGCCTAGAAGCCTAGGGGCCATCTCCTCCTTCAGCAGAGCTGGGCCATGTGCCGACTGTTGTGGGTCCTGCCCCCCCCGCCCCCCCCCCCGCCCCCCACCGCCAGGGCAAGGCCAGAGGGGAATCAGGGAATCACACTGCAGCCCCCTCAACCTGGGCAATGGCAGGGGTGCTGCCAGGGTCATTCCTTCCCTTTGCATTGTGTGGCCCCTTGGTGGTAGCCTTGCCCAGCAGTCCTGTCTCCTCCTGCTCCTGGAAGAGACCATGGACCTGTCAAATGCCAGAACCCCAGCGCAGGCTGCAGCCAGGGGCAGGTTAGTGCTATTTATTAAACATCACGTAGTAAATCGCCACCAAAATGTCACCATGATTAAAATCCCCTTTTCCTGGGCAAGGAGTAGGAGGCAGAGGAGGTGTCCAGACCCCGTTGGGCACTGGGGGCTCACAGTCCACACCCCTGTCCCTGGCATCAGGGTTCATCTTGGCCAGGCTCAGCCTTGGCAGTGCCATCCGCTGCCGCAGCTGGCTCCACAGCAGGCAGGCTCCTTGTCTCGGCGATCAGGCGCTTGACGCCCACCAGCCACTGGCTCACCTCGTTCACATAGTCCACCATGAGCGAGCGGTGGATCTCGTCGGCTGCATCCAAGTGCTGCTGCTGGAGCTCTGCTAGGAAAGGGGAACCCATCAGTGGTGCCAGCTCTCAGCCTTCCCTGGGGCCCCTTTCCTGAGGGCCCAGACACAGCCTCCTCACCTTGCACCAGAAGGCTCATCCTCTTCCTCACTGGGGCTGACAGCTTCCCCTGAGCCCAGGCGTCCCCCAGCACTGTCAGCCGCCGCCCGATGTCGTCGCACACTTGTTTCTGGAAGCAGAAATGAGCTGCACGGGGGACCTCCCCCCAACTCCCCCTCCCGGTAGCTCCGGGGAGCCCCTGGGGACGGCTCCCCAGGGGCGTACCGGGAAGGGGCAGCCCCCGGCGCTGCCGCCGGAGGAAGGTGCTGGGGCCTCACCGGCACGACAGGTCGGCAGGCGGCCAGGGCCTCCCTTAGCGGGGCGAGGACCGCTTCGGCGGACAGGCCGCACTCCTCCTGCGGGCCGGCGGCGGAGTTGGGCCGGCCGCGCTCCGTCCGCGGCACGGGACCGAGGGACCCGGCGGGGGGCGGCCCCAGCGCCGAGGGGGGCGGCGGAGTGGGGGCGGCGCTGCCCGGTTCCGGGGGGGCACCTGCAGGGGAGAGGCGCCAGCGCGGAGCCCCGTCAGCCCGGGGTTGGGGAGGGGCTGCGCTGGGCCCTCCGGCCCGCCCGGAGCGGGACTTTGCGGGGGCTTTGCGGTTGCTGACCTGGGGGGGGGCCCGCGGGCGGGGGGCGGCGGCTGAGGGGCGTCCGCCTGGCCCCGCCGGCCTGCGCCTGCAGCCCGTAGGAGAACTGGGGGGGGTCGTTCCAGCCGCGCTCCTGGTTCCCTGCGGCGGCCAAGGGCAGAGTCAGATCCGGGGCAGGGGGTGAGCTGTCCCTCCGTGCGGTTCCCCCCGGGACCCGCTTGCCCTCCGGGCCCGGAGCTCCACCCGCGCCCCCTCACCAGGTTTCACGTAGAGCTCCGCCATCCCGCCACGTCACGCCCGTTCCCGCCCCTTCCGCCCGGCAGGCGGGGGCAGGGCGGGAAGGGGCGGGGCTTCCCGTCGCCCCGCCCCGCCGGGGCCAGGGGCCGAGGTGGGGGCTGGAGGTCGCGGCCGGGGGCTTGGGCCGCGAGCCCCGGCCCCTAACCCGGCCCCCGGCCCCGACCCGCTATGGGGTGTGGAGGAGGGCTCGCCTGAGGCGGAAGGCCTCCAGGAAGGAGAAGAGGCCTCGCTTGCGGGCACCGGCCCCCGCCGGGCCTCCGCTGCCCCCGCTGGCCGCGTCCCCCGAGGCCGCTGGGCCGGGCCCGTCCCGGCCTGTCGCACCCTTCGGCTTTGTCCCCGGTGCAGCGGCCACTAGGCACTTCTGGTACTGCACCTGCGAGGAGAGGAGGGACAGGGAGGGGCCGTGGGGGAGGACGTGAGGTGGCACCGCCGTGGGGGTTGCACACGGCATGGCATGGCTGGGGCATCAGACACACCAAGGTGTGGCTGCGGGGGTCAGCCACAAAGCGACATAGCCATGGGGCTGAACACAACACGGTGGGGCTGCAGGGTGGAACACGACACTGTGGCCATGGGGTCACATGCAACATGGTGTGGCCATGGGCTGGGACACAACGTGGCATCAGCATGTTCAGACAGCCCGGCATGCCTGTGGGGTCACACACAGGATGGCATCGCCATAGGCTGGGACACAAGATGGCATTGCCATGGGGTTGGGCGGTACACCATAGGGCTGGACGCAACCAACACGGCATGGCTGGGGGTTGGACACAGTCCTCTGCTGCCCTCCCCAGGGCTGAGTGTCCCACCCCAGCCCCAAGCCCAAGCCCTCGCCTCTTCCCTTGGGTGTCCCCAGGGGGCTGAGAAGCTGGGGGTATCAGGGGACATCCCATCCTTCCTGCTTACCATGCAGGCTGCCTGCACTGCCTCCGAGATGGTGCCAGCGTCAGGCTCGCACCAGAAGGCCGCACACTGGAAGCGTCGCCCCGTGTCCACAATGAGTGCAAAGGTGTGAACGTCCCGGCCCACTCCCAGGAAGGTCACGTACCGCACCTGGCACTCCCAGATGTGTGCTGCGTCCTCATCCTCCTAGAGGGATCCCATGAGCTCGTCCACTCCTGGCCACAGTGCGGGCAGCCCTGCCAACCCCCACCAGGTCCCCTCTGCCAGGAGGCCAGGCCCCCCATGGGGGTCACCTGTGCCACCCCAGTGGCAGCAGGGTGCCCACTTCAGCCAGAGCTCCCTTTTGCCCCCTCCCCACCTGCACACGGTGCACCCTCATGGCCGTGTCAGACACACGGATGAGGGAGGGTGTCCAGTGCTCCCGCCCGGGGCCCCTTGTCAGCTTCTCAATGGCCTCATTCAGTACATCCATCCCTGGGGAGAGAGAGACCCTATACCATCGGCCCCTGTCCCAGCTGCGGGTGCAGCGCAGGCAGGGTGCTGTCGGCCAGCCCCATGGCAGGGGGGCCTCAGCCGTACCCGCACTGTGGCAGGGCAAGCAGCGCTTACCCATGGCCCTGGGCACAGGCAGGCTGCCAATGTACAGCGCTTCGTAGGTCTGCATCGACTGCCTCACTGCTTCCAGGATATCCACTGCCAGGACAGCAGAGGTGGGAGGGCCCCTGAGGAACCCCACCATCTCTCCCTGATCCCCAAGGACCCCGAGGACACAGTTGGGCAGGCCAAAGGTCTCTGGCCACTGAGCATCCCACTGCCCAAGTGCCGGGGGCATGGTACCTTGCAGCGGCAGGTCTTCAGTGGAGATGGACCCCAGTGTGGTGGTGCATGGTTGCCCACTGCTTGCTACAGCTCGCTCAGCCACGATCTGCAAGAGACAGGGGTCCTAGTGCCTCCCCTCACCCCTGCGACCCCCCAGGCCATGCCCCACACACACCAGGGCCCCTGGATCCCACCTTGGAGCACATCTCATGCAGAGCCTTGGCGATGCCTTTGGCAGGCACGTTGCAGTGGAAGACGTGACACTTGAGGACACAGGTGTCTTTGTCACTGGCCACAAAGGCAAAGTCTCTGCAAGGCCACAAGCAACCCAGTGAGACCCCAATAGAGGCAGACCCCTCCCCATGCTGCCCCTCCTCCCCACCCCTCCCCTCCCCAGCCCTGTTGCCCTCCTACCTGTCCCTGCAGCCATGGCAGTGGTCAGGGAGAGAGGAGAGGGTACACGTTTACTGCTGGGTGCCTTTCCCCCTCAGCAGAGCCGCTCCCCAGCCCCCGGCTCTGCCCCAGCCCCCAGCACCTGCCGTTGTTGCAGCCAACACCCCAGACACGGATGTTGAGGATGGGCTGGCGGTGGATGAGGCTGTGGTCGAGGGGGTCCACCAGGCTCATGGTGTCCTTCTTCAAGATCATCACCAGGTCCTGGCCCTGCAGAGGGTCAGAAGCTCCCCACGTCCCAGCCCATTTCCCCCCACCAGACACATTTCCCCCACCCCCCTCCCCCAGCCTACTCAGCCCCAAGCATGGGGATGGACAGCTCTGCCCCCCCCAAGTACCATTCCCATTTGTGGGGACAGCCCCGCCAGGCACCCCGGCACTGTTCCCATGGGACAGCCCTATCAGACCCACCTGCCCCACACTTGGGACCAGCAGATGGGTGCCCGATGTGGAGAGAGTTGACTCTGCCACTGGCACTGGTCCTTGCTGGCCCCATTCCCTCCCCCCCACCCCCCCATGCCTCACAGTCCCTATTAGTGGGGACAAACTAGCCTCAGCAGCAGTGGCCCCAGGGTGGGACTCTGCCTGTCTGTCCCAGGCTTTCACCTCATCCCGGTTCTCCACAGAGCCCTTGTTGCTGGAGAGCTGCTGGATGCAGTTGTTGACAGCGATGCTACTCTTTCCAGGTGCCAGGTCCTCCTCGGGGATCTCCACCCAGCCCAGCGAGCGCACAGCAAAGCACTGAGCAGAGACACATGGGGCTTCAATGCTCGGCCAGCACAGTCACCCCCATCCTGTCCCCCTCACTGTGCCAGCACAGACACCCTTGCTCTTATTCCCAGCCCTGTCCCTGCCAGCTGTTTCCTGCCCCCTCCTCTGCCAGCCAAAGCCCACTGTGAAGCCCCCATGTGTAGTACCTTCGAGCCAGGATCTGTGCTGTGCTGGAAGTCATCTGCGTGCCAGGGCAGTGAGGTCCTGCAGAGGAATGGGGTGGTGAGGGGATGGCTCCCACTAGGCAGCACAAAGCTGGAGCACCCAGAGAAGCATCAGGATACCCTGGCACCAGCAGGCCTTCTCCCAATGCCACCAGCCAGGAAGCATTCCATGGAGGTAACTATCGTGGTCCTGCTGGCTCCAACGTGCAGGGCTGCTGTGGTGGGGTGACATAATCATGCCCCACAAACCAGCAGAGCATGTGGGCAGCCCTACCTCCGGGACAACGAAGCCATGGGGCTGGGAATGGGCCTGTCCTTTGCTGAGTGCTTTGTCCTGGTGACCTGGCAGTCCTGGGAGAGAAGAGAAAAGGTGTGAGGGCAGCAAGAGAGGCTGTCAGGAAGCACCAGATAGGAGCCCTCCCTTCCAGGACAGCGGCACCTCAGCTTGTAAGCATCCCATGTAGCCAGGATGAGGCAAACATGGGGCACACTGTAGCCTTTCAAGAGGCTTAATTCTGGCCAGGAATGGGCAGAGCAGGACTTTGGGGTACAGAGACAGGCCTGCTCCAAGCAGCGATGCCTGAAGGGCCCTTCAGCGGGGTCCTGCCAGGAGGCAGGGTCCAACACCAGCCCTCACCACCCTGCCCACATCCCCTACCATTCCTTGGAGTGTCTCCTTTCCATCAGCCTCCAGGCGCCCTCCTGGGCTGGGGGTGTGTGCAGGGTGCTGCCACTGCGTTGTGCCAGTTGACACATGCCAGTAGTAGGTGCCCAGAGAGTCTCGGATTTTTCTCCAGCCGGGGGGGAGGTCAGGATCTGTCTCCAGGCTCTGGTCGCTCCAGAGGTTGTCTGTGCAGAGGGAGAGTGTGAAGCAAGGGGATGGGGGGAAACGGGGCATGGACAGAGTCCCCCAGATGCAGGGTGCCCTGTGAAGTGAGCAGCTTCACCCAGCAGTGAAGGGGTCCTGCAGTGGCCTCTGGGTGCGTGGCTGGGCCCAGGGCCCAGGAGAGAAGCATGGAGAGGGAAGGCTTGGCATGACACCAGAGAGGATATGACAGGCCCCAGGTGAGTGCTCGAGGCAGGCAGCACATCACTGGCACCTGGAGGCATGGGGTGACCGCAACAGGGGTGCAGAGGGCATAGGCACCCTGCAGGGGTGCCAAGGCAGGCCCTGGGGCTGCCAGCCCAGAGCTCTCTCTGCCAGCATGCGGTCCCCAGCCCTCTGCCAACAGTCCATGGTACCCGAGACTGGCTTCTTCCCAACTTGGTCTGGGAAAGGGCTTGGGGACACAACACTGGGGTCTGGGAGGAGGAAAGCGTCCTTGGAGGGTTTCAGCTAGGTGGTGTAGATTAGCCCTCCTCCCTGCACCACAAGCCCTGGAGGTCACAGAAACGAGCCGCTGGTGCAACACAGCAGCGAGCTCCGCTCCTGGGAATGCAGCCGGAAATCCGCAGGGCCCGGGCGCTGTGCGGTGATGCCCCGCTCCACCCCCCGGCGCCCCGCGGGAGGGGACGGGGGAGCGGCGGTGCCCCCGCGACCTTGGAGGGGCGGGGGGGCGGCGCAGGACGCGCCGGGCGCCCCCAGCGCGGTCCCTGCAGGGCCCGTTCAGCACCGCGGACAGAGCCGGGGCGAGGCCGCCCATCCGGCCCCTGGGCCCCGCACCCCGAGCCCCGGCCTCCCCAGCCCCGCACCCCGAGCCCCGAGCCCCGGCCTCCCCAGCCCCGGCTCAGCGCCCCGGCCCCGGTCCAGCGCCCCGGCCCCCCAGTCCCGGCTACTCCAGCAGCGCTCCCCCCGCCCCAGCCTCGGCCCCCGCTGACCGTCGCAGTTGACGAGGACGATGGCCAGCATGTAGTCCTTGCCCAGCATGGCCCTGGCGCCCGCCCCGGCGCGGCCCCCCCGGGCTCCGCCGCCTGCCCAGGCCCAGACCCAGCAGCGGCTGCGGCGGGAGGGGAGGGGCGGGAGGGGCGGGATCAGGCGCGGGAAGGGCCCAGGAGGGGGGGGGAAGGGGGTGTGAGCCGGCGCCTCAAGGAGCGGGAGGGGATGTTTCGGGTGTGTTCGGGAGGGGGCGTGTGGGTCCCCGGCGCGGTTATCAGAGTCTAGAGGGGCAGTGAGGTCCTTCGGGTGTTTTGGTGGAAAAAATGGGACTAGAGTGAGGAAGGGGCATTTTGAGGCAAGAAAGGAGGTTTCTAAGTGCAGTAGCGGGTCCAGATCAGCCCCATGTGCCATTACGTTCTTTCCTTCCACACACCCTCAAGTTTCTTCTGTTTCTCCACAGATCACTCTTATTCCTCTCCATCCACTCTTCTTCCATGTTCATTCTTTTCCATGCATGTCACATCCTCCCATTTCCATCTGCCAACCTCCGCTATCCAACCTTCCCCAGTCAGTACTGAAGATACCTAAATGTGTTCACTGATCATCATCCCCTTCTCACCAGAGGCCAAGAGCTTTACATCTCCAGTTTGAGACATGTTTTCCATGCCACTCTGAGCTGACAGTCCTGGTTGGTGCTCAGTTCCTGGGAAAGACGCTCTGGAGACATTTGCTGTACACCTCATTTCCTCCATGAAGCCCTTTGTATGCTGCTAGGGACAAAGTCCTTCCAAGCTACAGGTGCATGATGACATATTCCAGGATGGTTTGATATCTGTGGTATATGTCCGAACACTCCATCATGGTCTCTTAGCTCTTCCTTCTTCAGAGCCAGAAGCTAGTACTTTTGGATACAGCCTATGTCCTTGAGAACCTCCCATGCCACCTCAGGTGCCCTGCTTCTTTCCATGCACAGCTGTTCAAAGAGCTTGCAGTTTTGGGAAGTGCAAAATGATTTTTCAATGCCTATCTCTTTGCTTTCAGTGAGGCATTGCCTCTTTGTTCAGCCTCATTCATGTGTTCTGTGGGCTAGCATGCCTCTAATTTTGTGAGACACCCTCCCTTCCTACCCACATTTTAACCTTGCTCACGTCTGCTGGCCTAAGAAAGGCACCAGTTGCATGATCCAACTTTGTAGTTGTCCACAATCCTTTCTTGTATCTTCAGTTGGCACTTGCTTTTTTGGCTATAGGTAATTTCTTCTGCATCTGTCCAGAGCTAGGGGGATTTCTGAGACCCCATTCAAGCAGCCCTGTATCCTTGGGATCTGTTTTGCCTAACCCTAACATAACCCAACCCATCCCAACAGAGCAGGAGCAAGTGAGGCTCCCCGCATTCAGGCGTGTCTGAGGCGATGGGAGTTGGGGTTGGGGGGAGTCACACACTTTACCTTGGCCCCTGCTTTGCCCAGACCAGCTGATGCTTCTTCTTTTTCCAGTGCCCAGGAGTGAGCTCACCCCTAGCAGGGACAAGCTTATGGTGCCTTGTAAGACGACCATGGTATCCTTTGCTGCACGCGCCTCCTTGTCCTTAGTTCAATATGCATTTCACTTCCAAAAACTGAAGCTGTCTGATCACAGGGGAAGCAGCAACTCTGACACAAACTGTTTCCACTCCTCTTCCTGCCCAGCAAAGCCCACCAAGGTGACTTACTGAAGACAACGTCCTCTCTCATGGCAATGTCATGAAGCCTAAGGGCAATGATGTAGTGATATAACAGTGGGATGCAGAGCAGGGAAGGAGTGATGGTGCATTTGGGGATGGCGCACAGCACAACCTAGGATTTGTATGAAACTTCATACGGGATGTTTACGGGAATAGATATAGGGAGGGATGAGGGGAGGAACAAGCACTGGAAAACAGAAAGAAAAAGGTTCAGTGGCATGTAAGTGCCAGGTATGCTTGCCTGCCTGAGCATCTCGTTTCATCACTGCAGTCTGTCCCATATGCTTATTAAATTGTATTTCCAATAATAAATCATACTGGTGCAACTGTTCTCCCCATTCCAAGCCTGTGCTTTTGACCAGCTGGTGAACCTCAGACTGGACCAGCTGCCGAGTAGCTGATGGCCAGTATGGCAAAACCATGTAGGGTCTGAAGGACCCAAGGGCCTGGGAGCTGGCCACAAAAGACCCGTGCTCAGAGTCTAAGTACACATGTGGGTGGTTGGCCATCTTCCAGGTGGACCAGCCAGTGCATGGGAAAGGAAAGAAGACCGTGGGTAAGGTTTCCCCAGGTGTTTCTCTGCAAACCAGAGATGGGCCATGCTCTGGTTCCTACAGTTCACCAGACTCAGCAACCACTAAGGTAAAGCCCCTTCAAACTGTGGCTTAAATTGGTAGTCTGCTGCCTGAAGTCAATTGCCGTGTCCTGATTTTTTTAATGCCCGTGGGTAAGCCTACAATTGGAATCTCCATTTTAGAGGTCTATACACACACCACACCTCAGTGCACCTCAACACGTGTGGCTACGATTACTGTGGCTATCCGCGGGTCCCTGCAGCCACCTGTCCCTGAGACCACCAGTGAGGTCCCTGTGTCAAGCTTTGGGCCCCCGTGGCCACTAGCAAGGTCCCTGTGGGCCACCACTGATATCCATCCCCCTGGCCACCAGTAAGGCCCCTGCGGCCACCAGCAAGGTCCCCGTATACCAGGGTTTGCGCTGTACTGCGCATGCTCCCCGCCCCCCCCCGAGTACCGGCTTCTGTTCGCAAGGACACAGCAGCGACCGCGGTAACGCCCTGTACCAGGGGCACTGGTCATCCCAGTTCGAGACTTAGACCGAAAGCCGGCCCTGTATCGGGGAAGACACCGGTCGCCCCTCGGCCGCACCCCCCCCGCCCTCTCCTCCCGCCCGCCCCGGCCCCGCCCCGGCTCCGTCCCTCACAGGCCCCACCTCCCGAACCTCCTCGGCCCCTCATCCCCGGCCGGGGTGTCGTCACCATGGCAACCGCGCGGATGGGCAGGAGAGCGGGCCAAACACAGCGCGGGTTCCGCGCTCCGATTGGTCGGACGCTCGCCGGGGTGGGACGCGGTGGGAATTAACAGCGCCACGGACCAGTGGAGCGGGGCTTCCCAACGACGGGGGCGGGCGCCGGGCCGTGACCAATGGGCGTGCAGCATGGGCGGGCCGAGACGCTCCGGAACCGGAAGGCCCCGGGGGGAAGATGGTGGCCAGCACGAAACGCAGGGGCGGCGGCCCGGCCCGGGCGGAAAGCACGGCCTGGCGGGCGGCTGCTCAGCCGGGCCAGGCCTGCGGTGCCGCCGCGAGCACGTCGCGATGAGGCAGTTGGACTGCCTCGAGGTGAGCGGGGGCGGGGGAGGCGGCCGGCAGCACTGCAGGGGCCCGATGAGGCTCCGAAGGGAGACGGCGGAAGGGGGAGGGGGAGCCCTGTGTGGGACCGGGGGAAAGAGGGAGCTGAGGGGGGTGTTGTAGGGTCGGAGGGGGGTGGCTGGGCCCGGCTCATCGTACGGCCTGGGGGGCTTTAGGGTGCGGTACTGGCGTTGCCGGAGAAACAAAGCCCAAAACGGCCATAAGAAAGCGGAGCCCGGGCCGTGCCGGTGCTGCTCTGCAGAGACGCGGGGCCGGTCCCTCTGCAGTTGCCTAGCGCTCCCCGAAACTGTCTTTGGGGCCCTGGGGATGCCGGGCTGTGGGGTGGCTGCGCTCTCTCTGCCCCTCGGCATGGCCCTGGGAGGATGCAGAGAGAGTGGGGAAGCAGAGAGGGTGAGCTGCTTTGGGGCCCGACATGGAGACCAGGTCCACAGTCGTGTGGGTTTGGGCTCAGTAGCGGGGATGGAGCCCGGCGTTTTGGGGGCTTGAGCAGAGGCTCACCAGCTGGGTTCTGGAACTCAGAAAAGGGCACTAAGTGATGTGGTTTGGGGGCTGAGAGCAGAAGCCATTTGGGCTGTTTTTGCAGAGGGCGGGTAGGAGAGTGGTGGGGGCTGCAGGGGAAAGCAGGGGCTGGGTGGGCTGCGGGGAGACTCCCCAGAGGCAGAGGGTCTGGTCATATTGGACCCCGAAGTTTGGGAGGCTGGCACGCACCCACCTGAACTCAACGTCTGAGGTGGCGCTTTTCAGACCCTGCATGCCCTCTTTGAATCTAGCTCTTCTCTGCGTACGGCTTAGGATAGGTATTAAATAATTAGTCATACAAACCAGTTAATGTTTATACCATGTACATCTGTGATGTTTAATCATAATGTTTGAGATCTGATGGTGATTGACTGGAGATCTGGTCGAAAGGCCAGAGTGGTGCAAACAGTCAGAGCTTGCGGAGAGAAGGAGCTGAAATGGAGCAGTGCAGAGTGGGGGCTTGCATTAGCCAGAGCTGCCAGCAAGCAGGAGGTGCAGCAAGATGGGGTGCCCACTGCCTGGAGCATGCATTAGCTGGAGGCAAGGCTGCCAGCGGTGGTAGGGAGCGGGAGCTGCCATGAGCTAGAGTGTTTGTTGGCTGGCTGTGACAAATAGGTCATTTCTATCCTCTTCTTTTCCCAGGGTCACCTTCTGCGGAGCGGGAAGGAAGTCCTGCAGGATTGATTCCACTTGCTGCTCAAGTAATTGCACACATGGGGCTAGGGAGGCGGGGAGAAACATTTGCGAGTTCAGGGATGCTACAGATGCTCCATGTCCAACCTGTGGAAAAGGCCAATTTGCTGCCAGTGGGGAAAAGCTGATGAGGAATTGCAGTTAACAGAGTGTGCCTCCTGCCAGAATTGCGTCCTCGGTAGTCTTCCTTTGGGTTAAATGAACAAACTTTGACTTAGGCTAAACTAAGAGTTGCCCATTACCTCCTTTGGACTCAAGTGTTTCTCTTCTGCTTGTTCATACTAATTTTATGGGCAACCTGGAAACAGCCTTTGATTTTTGATTCATAACTCAATTTTCATTAGTGTGTCGTGTCAGTGCAGTTGATTTTGGAGGGTCTCTTAACGACATGATCAGAGTGAAAGCCAAATTTCACTGAATGTTGCTGCTGTTGGGCTTCACTTCTGCTAATGTTCCCACAGCTCCCTCGTGGGTGGGAGCTCTGAATCATGGGGTGTATTTTCAGCCTCTAACATTTTATTTTTTTTTCCCAAGGAGACGTTACGTTTACAAGTTAATTAGTTTCCTCCCAGATGTGCCAGTGACTACCATCGAGTTACGATTATTAAAAGCATAAAAGTGACATGCTCTTAGAATTTGGGACTGTTTCTGGACACACGTTCATCCCGTGCAGGTATCCTCAGGATATAGACTGACTGCACTTCCTGCTCTGGTAAGACAGTGTGCTGAGATAGGGATGAGCTCCTGAAGAGAACAAAAAAGGGCCAGGTGCCCTTTTGTCTCTTTGTTTATTTTGTGGGGGCGGGGGTGTGTGGTTTCCAAAACAGGGCACGAGGTTGACTGCAGGTGCCAGCCTGCAGAGCTCTGCTGCTGCCTGACCTCGCCTTTTCTTTTTCACTCCTCTTTCATGGCATCTGTGCAGTTGAGGTCAAAGAAGAGACGTGGACAAAACGGGACAAACCAGTGCCGCTTTTGTGTGTTTTTTCAGGCTTTGTTATGAAAAAAGGAGCATCAGCAGCCTTGTCACTTGTGACAGTGAGTTCTGACATGGTTTTGGTGAGTTGTGGCTTCCAACAAATTCTATTGTCTTTAACCTACAGTGTGTTATTTGGATGTCAGTTGGAAAGAAATTTTCCGAAACACCCCAACACACCCCACACCTCAACACGCATGAACATGCCACAACGCACATGCCACAACACGCCTCAACGTGCCTCTACATGCCTCAATACATTACACTATGAAGCAAATGCAACATGCCTCAACACGCAACATAGCTTAGCATGACACAACATGCCTAAACACAGAACATGCCTCAACACAAACACATATCAACATGCCTTAACAACATGCAACACACTGGAATATGCTGTAGCATACCTATCATGCCTCAGCATGCCCCAACATACCTCAACATGCTGTAACTTGCCATAACATGCCCCAACACAAAACACACGTAATGCCTCGACATACGTCAACATGAAACATGCCTCAACATGTGACGTGTCAAACACCATAACATGCCATAACACACTTCAACTGCAATATGCCTCAACATGCACCAAATTGTAACACACCCCAGCATGTTGTAACTTGTCTCAGTCTGTGTTAACATACTGTAACATTCCTCAACATGCTACAACACTCTTAAATGCACAAGACACCTCAACATGCTTTATCACACGACAACATGCAACAGAATATGCCATAACTGCCCTCAACACATGACTCACCTCATCACACCAGATAGGTCCCCGCGGCCACCAGTGAGCTCCCTGTGCCCACACGTGAGGTCCCCTTGGCCAACTGTGTAAGAAAAATTAAGGTATTGTTTTTGCAAGGAACAGCTTGGCCAGTTTTTGCAGAAGAATGACGTGGTTGGTCTGCAATTTGGTAATTAGGGAATGATTAACACCACAACGGTTTCCCAGGAATGTGCAAGAATGCCCAGCCCTTAGATAAAGGAGAAAACAGTCCATACCAGATCAGTGGTTTCACAGCAGGATGAACGTTTCACTGAGACTGGTAATATTGCTCAAGTTTGCCAAAGAAGAGAATAAATAAATCAGTGAAGTAATTGATACAGGCAGAGTGATGGGGAGAAGTAAACAGGAACAGGACAAAGGGAAGTAGTCTTAGGCTTCTCTGATGGGCTATACCCTTTGGAGTACCCAGCTGATGGGGAAATGGGAGGGAAATTTCAGCTGGGAATAGGGAATAAAAGCAAAGCACACCAAAACCTGGTGTGCCTGTTTTCTGCGTCACCCATTCTTGCAAGAATGTTTAAATAAAATACGCTTCGTATTGATCACTGCCTGAGCCGTTATTATTGGGCAAAAAGTGTTTCTCATAAATTTGGGGGGCTCGTTTGGGATCTGAAGTCACCCATCCCCCTCCCTGTCCCCGGTATTGCCTTGGTGGTCGGGAGCATTCTGAGAGACATTTTGTGTGTGAGTGACTGAGTTGTACAGGGTGCGGAGTCCGGGTCTGCAGTTCTGTAATCTCATGAGGGCGCAGCTGGAGAAGGACGAAGCAAAAGGAAGGAGTGTAAGTAAAGTCTTTGTTCAGAATAGGGAAAAATAATTCTAGGCCTAGGGATGAAAAAGAGGGTAATACGAAAGACCCTGGGAACATTCCCCCAGACACTCCTTTAAGAGGAATGTTGAGATTTTGGAGTGATTCTTCTTGTACGAGGGATAAAGATAAAAAGAAAATGATTCGTTATTGTTGTTGTTTGGACCAATGAACCAAGAGGACTTCCTAGTATATTTTGGCTGAAATTTTAATCTGATGAGGATTGGGGTTTGTGGTTTGTCAGACTTTAAACATGTATATAAATAATAATGAACCATCTTTGTTAGAAGACATTGAATATGCTTTTTCTTGGGTTAGGATGAGTAGGACTTGGTCTAAATACACTTTATACGTTCCTGGTCCAGACCGTTAGTAACATCTTAACTGATAAAGTTGAAACCCCCAAGTGGGACCACTTAGATTGTTTATCCCCTCTCTGTAACCCCACTCAAGAAGGAAGTGCCAGCATCACCAACCCCCTTCCAACTGCCAGTGCTACCCCTGCCACTTCCCCTTCTCGGCAGTACTCCAGATTACGAAAAGAACAGTGCCACCGGGATGTAGAAAATCTCCCCTCCAAGAAAAGGACAGGCAGAAGGGAATGAGGAAAGGGTGACTGCGTACCCTCTGAGAGAAGTTCCTATAGCGTTAGGAGACATAGGTTACGTGAGTGCTCCATTTACTAGTACCAAAATGAAGGCATTTAAGAAGGAAATGAAGTCTCTGCTTGAAGATCCTATTGGGGTATCAGAACAATTGGATCAATTTCTAGGACCAAGTTTTTAGTCCTGTAGTGAGATGATGTCAACAATGATCATCTTGTTCACAGAAGAGAGGGGCATGTTTAGAAGGGCTGCTATGCAGGAGTGGGAGAGAGGTCAGGGTGTAGTGCCAGCTGAACAGAAATTCCTGCATGTGGATCCCCAGTGGGGTAATAATGATCCCGAAGACAGAAATATGAAAGACCTGAGGGAAATTATAATTTTGGGCATTAGAGAAGCTATTCCTGTGTTGCAATATCTTATTAAAGCTTTTGAAATACATCAAGGAAATGATGAGACACCCTTGGCCTTCTTACAAAGGCTGAGGGATCAAATCAGAAAATATCAGGCATGAACCCTGATGATCCAGTAACGCTAGGGATATTAGAAGTTCAGTTTGTTATGAAGGCCTGGCTGGGTATACAAAGGAAATTAGAGAAAATGGAAGATTGGAGTGAGAGACCCTTAGATTTGCTGAGGGAAGCCCACAAAGTATATGTCAAAAGGGGGGAGGAAAACATAAAGCAAAAATGATAGTATCTACTGTAGATCAAGGGGTAAAACAAGGGATTGATCCTGTGATAACTCAAAGGCAAGAAACTTGGGGATGAGGAAGAGGGATGAGTAACAGGGGAAGAGGAATTGGAAGGGGGTTCCTCCATCCACTCCCACCAGCAGCTTAAGGGTCACTGCTGTTATTGTGGGAAAGTAGGCCATTTTAGGCGAGAGTGCCCTGATTGGAAAAAGGAAGAACAAATGTTATTGATGAATTTTGATGATGAAGCATAGGGAGGTCAGGGCTTCCCTAGCTTGAGGTCCTACTGGGAACCCTTGATAAATTTGAAGGTGGGACCTCAGGAAGAAGAATTGGTCGTCTTCGTTGATACCAGAGCTTCTAGAACTTCTTTGAATTTTATACCCCAAGGGGCAAGATTGTCTAATCAGCAAATAGTTGTGTCAGGAATAAAGGATGAAGGTCTCTCAGTCCTTGTGTTTGAACCCATGACTATGGGAAGCAAAACTGAGAAAGTGATGGGAACTATGTTATACACACCAGAAGCTGAGTAGGGATCTTATTGCTGTTTTGGAGTTAAAGGTAGAAACTTGAAAAGGACAGACAGTAGTATCTATGAAATTGCTAAACAGAAGAGGATGAGCAAAAGATAAGTCCCAAGGTATGGGTGAGTGAAGGGAACCAAGGAGGACTGAAAATAGAACCCCTCAAGGTAGAACTCAAAACACATTTGAATGTGATTCAACAAAAGCAGTACCCAATTCCACTTGAGGGAAGGTGAGGGCTACAAGCACTAGCCAAAGATGGACTTATAGAACCCTGCATGTTCCCTTTTAACACTCCGATCCTGCCAGTATGAAAGGCAGATAGTTCTTACTGCCTGGTACAAGATGAGAAAAATTAACGAAATAGTGCAGATGCGACATCCAGTAGTTCCAAATGCCTATACACTCATGAGTACAATTCCTCACCAACACAAATGGTTCAGTGTGGTTGATCTGAAAGATACATTTTGGGCTTGTCCACTAGATGAGGGAAGTAGGAACCTGTTTGCATTTGAATGGGAGGATCCAGACATGGGAAGGAAATGGCAGTATTGATGGACTATACTACCCTAAGGATTTACAGAATCTCCAAATTTGTTTGGGCAAGTGTTAGAACAAGTGTGTGAACAATTCAAACCTCTATCGGGAGTAGTCCTGCTTCAGTATGTGGATGACTTAGTATCTGGGGAGGAAGAAGGCAGGGGAAAAGAAACTATGAATGAGTTAGTAAACTTTTTGGGCCAGCAAGGTTTGAGGGTCTCAAAACCAAAACTGCAGTATGTGAAAACAGAAGTAATTGGGACACGTAGTCAGTGAAGGGAGTCGAAAAATAAATCCTGAGAGGATCAAAGGAATAGCAGACTTACCTCTGCCAGACACCAAGAGGGAACAGAGAAAATTTTGGGTAGAGGGAACAGAGAAAATTTTGGGTGCTGACTGGGCAGACAGGACTATGTTCAAAAGACTAAAGGACTATATTCCAAACTGTTAGCTGAAGAACCAAATATATTGTTTTGGACAGAAGAGGTGAAGGTTTTAGTGGAAGATTTAAAACAGAACCTGATTAGAGCTCCAGTTTTAGCCTTACCTTTAGAGAAACCATTTTGACTATTTCTAATTGTAGGCAAAGGGGCTGCATTAGGGATATTAACTCAAGACTGGGGGGATAAGTGGCAACCAGTGGCCTGTATGTCTAAAGTTTTGGGTCTACTCTCCCGAGGGTGGCCAGAATGTGTACAGGCAGTAGCAGCAACTGCTTTGTTAGTGGCAGAAAGCTTACCTTTGGGGGAATGATAAAAGTTAGAACCCCCACCAAGTAAAAACCATTTTAGCCCAAACCACAGGAAAATGGCTAATCAACTTGAGAATATTAAAGTATGAAGCAATTTTAATTAAAAAGGATGATTTGAGTTTAAGTATCATCTCTTGCCTCAACCCAGCAAGCTTTTTGTGGAAAGGAAAAGTAGAGACAAAAGATGATGAACTGACACACAAATGCTTAGATGTAATCAAATACCAAACCAAGATCTGCCTGACTTAAGGGAGGAACCCCTATTCAGGGGTCTTCATTTGTTCTTAGATGGTTCTTCAAGAATGATAGAAAGAAAAAGGTGTAATGGATATACAGTGGTGGATGGAATGAGCCAAGTAAAAGAATCTGAAAAATTACCTAGTGCATGGTCTGCTCAAACGTGTGAGATGAACGCCCCTTGAACCAGACACTAAAATTAATTGGAGAATGGGAAGGAACAATATATAGACTCTCACTATGCCTTTGGGGTGGTGCACACCTTTGGAAAAATTTGGGAAGAATGAGGGTGAATAAATAGCAAAGGGAAAGAACTTGAACATGAAGATTTTTTTTTTAACAGGTGTTAGCTAATATATTGATACAAGCAAAATAGCAACTGTTCATGTCAAAGGTCACCAGAAAGGCAATTAAATTACTGCAAAGGGAAATAGATTAGTGGACAAGGTGGCAAAAGAGGCAGCCTTTAGGCTGGAGACAATTAAGATTTATAATCTTGTTCCTCAAGTACCAATAGTAATGACCCCATTGATATTCATGGAAAAAGAAAAGGCAGCAATGACAGAAGTAGGGGCAGTAGAGAAAGATGGCAGATTTCTATCTAAGGGAAGGGAAATGGTTAACAAACAAATAATTAGAGAAGTAACTGGGGTGTTGCATCAGGGAAGTCACTGGGGAACACAAGCAATGTGTTACATAGTTTTGCAGAAATATAGGTGTTTTGGCATTTACACAGTAGCCAATCAAATTTGTGAAAGACGTATGATTTTGTAAGAACATAAATAAGAACCCTTAGAAAACAACTCCCAGGAGGACAATAACCAGGGTTAAGGCCATTAAGGCCATAAGTATACAAGTCCATTTTACTGAACTACCACCAAGAAGCAGATTTAAGTACCTTTTAGTTCTTGTAGATCATCTTACTGGATGGGTGGAAGCTTAACCTTTAGTGTCCACGGCAGCTGCAGGAGTAATGAGTGATGTCGGAGCAAAATATTCCCAGGTATGAATAGTGGAAAATGTGTTTTCAGATCAAGGAAGTACTTTTACCTCTAAGGTGTTACAGTGGGTGATGGAAAGTTTAGGGACAACATGGGCCTGGCACCCTCTATCATCTCGCAAGTTTGAAAGAATGAATCAAACCATTAAGAGGCAACTATCTAAATTAGTTCTTGAAACACAATTACCATGGATAAGTGTTTACCAATAGTATTATTAAGGATCCCGACCTCCCCTAGGAAAGATACTGGTCTCTCACCTTAAGAAATACTTTTTGGACTGCCTGACACTGGAGGTAGAGAAGGTGTGCCCACATTCGAAACTAAGGGCACGTTACTTAAGAAATATATACTGGGGTTGTCATCTTTCTCTTCCCTCAGGACTAAAGGCCTTCTTGCTCAAACTCTGCCATTGGAATTTGTTGTCCATCTTTATAAACCAGAGGACTGGTTACTAGTCAAATCCTGGAAGGAGAATAACCTCCAACCAGAGTGGGGAGGACCATTCTCAGTAGTCCTCACCACTGAAACGGCAGTAAGGATAGTGGAAAAAGGCTGGATTCATTACACCTAGCTAAAAGGACCAGCTGAACCCCTGCCGACAGATCCAGTAGAACAGTGGACAGTACCTCCTACTGACAGCCTGCTACGAGTAACCCTAAAGGACAGTAAGCCACGGGCTGGGATGACGGGATCCCATCAGGAGCTATAAATCTGTGTATACCATGACTTTCAAGAAGCATTTTGTGGTGATATTGGTCATCAGGGTGGTCTTGTGTTTCCTGCCAGGAAGCTGGAGTGCACACCCAAATTATCCAAGCGTGCTTACCATAAATATCACTAAAGGAGATACTCCACAGACTATACATTTTGATGCTTCTCAAGTACTGAAGTGTTGGGATTGAGAGGCCCAAAGACAGTTGAGTAGTGAGAACACATATCTGTGCCCCTAATCTTGTTGTGATACAGTAGGATCTGACAAAGTTCATTCCACATTCATTCTACACATCCTGGAATCCTGTGTGGTGGACCACCCAATTTGGAGGCTGGACTGTTGATGATGAGTGGATCAGGTCTTCTTCTTATTTCCCTCTCAAAAAGAGAGTAAGTTTTTACAAAGCATCACCTTCTCCAGGGTGTGGCCTTTTAGAATGTTAATAACTATAAGGCCGATGACATGGCTAACTGAGTATACGGAATAGGAGCAGATGTATCCAGAAGAGATGCAAGGGGAAGATTTAGAATAGGAGTATTGGAAAATAGCAGTCAAGTGGAAGGGATAGCTAAGATTAAAGTCCCAGCTAGGACTAAACTCCCTGCTAAAACAACTCCCAGCTAAGACTAAACTCTCAGCAACACAACAGTGAAAATTACTGAATGATCCAGCCTTGGTAATGGTTACCAAGATCAAAGATCTTAGACAAACATTTGAAGTTGAGACAGGGTATGGTGAGTCGAATGCTGTGTAGAATGGGTAAAATATACTGTTAATAGTTTGAATTAAAGCAGTTATTATGCTTGTGCCTCTGGAAGGCCCACAGCCCAGATCATCACCTTTCCCTTCGAGTGGAAAAAAGATTCCATGGGAATGTGGTGTATGGTAGCATTATATCAAGAGAAGACTGCCTGAGGAAAGAAAACTTGTCACTCGCTTTCCTGTCTTGAAGTCTAGAAACATTAAAGTGTCACCAGTATTTTCCACAGCAATTGGTAACCATCCAGTGTGCCTCTCACACAGGTTGTGAATGCTACCAACCCTGGGGGGGAATTCACCCTCTGCACTGAGATTCTGAGTGTGATCAAGGATGCGATGGGAAACCTCTCAGCATTACGAGTGCCTCTGGTGGTATTGTGGAGAGAAGATCTGGCATTTGTTGCTGGCTAACTGGAAAGGTACATGCAGAATATGGCAATTAGCAAGCCCATTCACTCTAGTATTTGGAAAAGAAACAGGATCCCTGAGTTTAGGCAAGAGAGTAAGAAGAAGTTTAGGTGTACCCTTTGATGAATGGATATAAAGAGACTCCACTGGAGTCCCTAGAGGAGTCCCAGATGAACACAAAGCAAGGAATCAGATTGGAGCAGGATTTGAATCTTTTTCTGGTGGGTTGCCATAAAAAAAAATATAGATTGGATAAATTATATTTATTACAACCAACACAGGTTTATTAATTACACCAGAGATGCAGTAAAAGGAATGGCAGAACAATTGGATGTAACCAGCCAAATGGCATGGGAGAACAGGATTGCTCTGGATATGATCTTAGTGGAGAAGGGAGGTGTGTGCATGATGTTGGGGAATTGGTGCTGCACCTTCATCCCAAACAATACAGCTCCAGATGGCACTATAACTAAAGACTTTCAGGGGCTCACCACTTTGGCTAATGAGTTAGCTGAGAACTCTGGAATAGATACCTCACTGACAGGTTGGCTGGATTCCTGGTTTGGAAAATGGAAAGGTATGGTGGTATCAATAGTTACTTCCCTCATATTAGCAGCAGGAGTATTAGTGGCTGTAGGATGTTGTATCAATCCCTGTATATGAGGGTTAGTTTAACAATTGATTGAAACTGCTGTAACAAGAGTAATGGAAGCTGACCCTCCTCTGTATACTGGAAAAATATTTCAATGTGGAGAGAAGAACAAGAAAAAAGATGAGTGTGAATCGATGCTTTCAAATTTAGAAGCTTCTGATGGGATAAATTGATAAATTAGTGCAAAAGCAGTATTTTGATAAACTAGTGCAAAAAGCAATACATTTAGAAATGCAAGGGGAGAGATTGTAAGAAAAATTACGATATTGTTTTTGCAAAGGAACAGTTTGGCTAGTTTTTGCAGAAGAGTCTGATCAGCTTGCAATGATGTAATTAGAGAATTATTAACAACATTAACACGCCTTTTCGCCTTTGGTAGAAGCAAACTCCACCATTCTGCCATTTTGAAAGAAATGTGGAGAGTGAAAGATAGAAGGAAAGTAAAAGTAGAGAAGGAGCTAAAAGAGAAAGAAGGGGATGAGAGAGAATTTACTTACTTAAAGAAGAGCAAGGAGAGTGTAGGGAGAAGGATTAGCTCTGAAACAGCTAGCTGGGACACTGCACCTGAGTGGCCCCTCACCAGCCTCATCAGCAGCATCTCTTGGCATGGCCCATATTGCTCCAGGAAGATAAAATGTGGCACTCCCTGAGTCACTGCTTGAATTCACACCATGCACACTACCTTACATCAGTCACTTCTCCTCACAATCTGCAGCACCGCTTGCATGAGGTGCACATGAGAGCAGCACAGGGAATCATGAGGCACTCTGGCAGGACAATCAATAATGGAGAAAACAAATGCCTTCACTTGAAATGAGAGCATAGAAGAAAATCAGAAAACTAAACCAAAGGGATCCTGCAAGCTTCTGCCTCTGTTATTTGTCTCATTTAATCATATACCCCTCCCTCACCCTCACCTCATCCTGAATCACATTTCTGGTTAAGAAATTTTTGAAGACAGAAAAATCTTAATACAAAGCCCACCTAAAACATATTAAAAATGAGGTACTTTCAGTATTAGAAATAGTATCTCTCAGGACAATTGAGGTGTCGTATGTGCCTAAATTTTTAATTTTTGCCATTCATGCAGGAATCCCCAAGAGACTACTAATAAACATGAAACTCTGGGGCACAAAAATATATTGGTCTAGACTAATCAAAGCTAATTTATATTAAAAATAAGTATAATTTTATGTTAAATGTTCTCATTTCATTCTCCAGTTCATTATCTCTACTGCCAGTATCTCTGATCTATTGCTTATAATAATGCAAAGTATCCTATCCATGAACGTTCCAATCACTTACAGTCATTTTCAAACCTAAAGGCAGTTGCATCTGGGTTAGAACCCAGCAGGCTTGTGAGATCAGAGAAACTGTGCTCGGCCAGAGATATCACGCTGTGGGAAATGAGCTAAGTTTTGCTTCAGCTAATTGATATATTCTTGATAGTATGTATGTACTAACAAGGGAGGCTTAGTGATACTAGAGTCCAGTAAATTGTACCCCATTAATCTTCAGAAATGCCCTTGGTCTGTCAAGGGATTCTTGTTTTACAGAACGATATCTAAGTGAAGAGAAATAGATTGGAATGTAACCTTCAACATGGGAAACCAAAAGAAAGGGAGCGTCATTATGTATGGGAGCACCCAGCCGTATGGTTTCAGAGAACAAAATGCAGGGACTTGTCATCCCGACTCAGCTTCGTCTCTGCCTTGCCTCCTCTATGCAGAGATGACTTGGGGGGAGCTGTAAAACGGCTCAGCCCGGGGTTGTCTCAAGAATGCATCACAATAAGAACCGAAACCGAATGCCTTATCTCCCTTAACA
>JAOQGH010000051.1:28166241-28291894 GCA_025769975.1 Gallinago jamesoni | reverse complement strand
CCCAGGGAGGGTGTGGAGTCCCCTTCTCTGGAGATCTTCAAGCCCCACCTGGATGCTGTCCTGAGTGATGTGCTCTGAGCAACCCTGTTTTGGCAGGGGAGTTGGACTGGAGGATCTCTAGAAGGTCCTTTCCAAATCCAATGATTCCAGCTGGTTGTGTTACCCTGCTGGCATCCTGCATTCAAGGTCAGGTTGGATGGGGCTCTGAGCAACCTGATCTCAGGGAAGATGTCCCCGCTCATTGCAGGGGGGTTGGACTAGATGGCCTTTAAATGTCCCTTCCAACCCAAAGTATTCTATGTTTCTGTCCCAAGAGCTGTGGTATTCTCTGTTTCATGCTCCAGCTCTCCTGCTCGCTCAGTGGGGCGCAGGCAGCCCCGGGTGCTGTTGTGCTTCCCAGCAAACCTCAGGGCTTGTTTCTTGGCTTGCAGAAGCCACCTTTGTGGCTGTGTCCCCACGAAGCGGGCGGGCTGAGGTGGATGATGTCCTTGCTGCCGTCCGGCCGACCACCTGTTTGGTTTCCATCATGTTGGCCAATAACGAGACTGGGGTCATCATGGTGAGTCTGTGGACAGCCAGTGGGGTAGGGTGGGGACATCCTCGCAAAAAGGTGCTTGATATGGGGGGGCAGCATGGTAAGGGACATAAGGGGGTCCCTTGGAAGCAGACCCTCTTCCCTCCCTCCCGCCAGCCTGTTGCGGAGCTGAGCCGGCGCATCCGTGCCCTCAATCAGCGGAGAGAGGCGGAGGGGCTGCCCAGGATCCTGGTGCACACGGACGCAGCGCAGATGATCGGCAAGGGGCGCGTGGACGTGCAGGAGCTGGGGGTGGACTACCTCACCATCGTGGGACACAAGGCATGGCCCTGATCACGTGTCCCAGCCGCTGTTTGCCCTCTAAGACATCTCTGTTGGGGTGCCAGGGAGACTTTGGGTGCCCCCTGTAGCTTGATACCTCATCAGTGGCCTAAGTTCTTCTGCTGGATGGTGCTCTGAAGATGTTCTTCAGCTGGGTGACAAGGTTCCTGCGAGTCAGGGGGACCTGTTTGGAAGGGGGAGCAGGAGGAGGACAAGGGTGGGGACAGCTCTGCAGGGGTCAGCACTGGAGGGCACTCAGATTTGGGCAGGAGTACAGGAAGGGGGTGCCTGGCAGTGTCCCCAGTGTCACGGCGGCTGTTTGTCCCCGCAGTTCTATGGCCCACGGATCGGCGCGCTGTACGTGCGTGGCCCCGGCACCACCACCCCGCTGCACCCCATGCTCTTCGGAGGGGGACAGGAGAGGACTTTCCGACCGGGGTAAGATGACCTGGAGAGCTGGGCCTCAAGCTGGTGGCCAAATCACATGTGGCTGCTCAGTCTGACTGAGCCAGCCTGGTGGGGCAGATGGATCTGTGCATTGGGAACTGCAGGAGCCTCATGCACGGGTTTTGCCGTGGGAGGAACCACAGGGAACTGTCTCCTTCCCATCCACCTCAGAGGGATCCAGGACCCCCTGCCAGCGCTGGGGGGGTCCCACGCAGGGAATGTCTGTGTCCAGAAGTTGGATTTCTGGGCTGAAGAAATGATAACTCACTGCTTCCTCTTCCCTTCCAGCACCGAGAACACCCCAATGATCGCCGCCCTCGGCCAGGTGGGTGGGTTGTGGTGACAGGTGAGCGCTTCCCTGGGGGTACTGCCAGCACGGGGACAGCCACTGGCGCTCCCTGCTCATTAGAAGTGACAAACTCAGGGTGTGGGAGGGCGGGTGAACTGCGGGGAAAAGAGATGTGTCTTTCTGCTGCCAGTCAAAGGAGGTGCTTCTGAGCACTCGCTGCAGGGTTTGGGAGCAGAGACACAGCTCTCATGGTGACAGGCACCAAGAGACTGTAGGGGGACACCACCTGAGCCCTGGCAATTGCAGAGGTTGTTCCTGGGCTGGATTCACATGCCTGGGGGCCCGCCCAGGGAGACTGGTGTTTGGGGGGGGTCTCAGACAGAGCTCATCTGGGTTTTCTCCCTTCAGGCTGCAGAGTTAGTGAGCAAGAACTGGGAGGCCTACGAGGCTCATATGCGGGACGTTCGGGATTACCTGGAGGCCAGACTGGAGGTGAGCAGACCCAGTTCCTGTTTGTCTCTCCCCTCCCAGGGTCTCATACCCACTCAGGGGGGGTATGTCCCTCTGACCCTAACACCTCCTCATTAGGGCAGAGCGGTTCACAGCCCTCTTGATTTCTTCAGGCCTCCTTTGGGAAGCAGAGGATCCACCTCAACAGCCACTTCACGGACTCTAAGCGGCTCTGCAACACCACTAACGTCTCCATCCTGGGCCCAGGCCTTCAAGGTAGCTCTTACCCCACTGTTGCCCTGAGAAGATGCCCACGGGAGCCAGGCATCTGTCCCCCTCAGCAGCCTGGGGCTAGGGACCGGCCCGTGGCTTGGGCAAGGAGATGAGAGTGGTCCTCAGGGAGAGCCTGGGCGCTGGGAGACCCGTGCATGTGTGTGCTGCAGGACGGAGGGTGCTGTCTTGCTGCAAGATGCTTCTCGCCAGCGTGGGGGCTGCCTGCCACTCTGAGAAAGGGGATCGGTAAGCAACCGGCTTTGCCAGGCCCAGGGCGTTCGTTCCAGAGGGGAGCAGGTGGGAGGGAGGGAAAGGGGACAGGGAAGGGGACCGTGGGTGGCTGTAGACAGTGTCACCTGGAGCAAAGAGGGTACAGAGCTTTCCAAAGGGGTTGAAGGGCTGTGAAGGAGGTTGTTGCAGGAGTCACAGCTGGAACGCTTGGCTGCTGCTGGGAAGGACTCTGTCCCTCCTGGCTCTGGTGATCCAGAGCTTAGAAGTACTCTCAGTGTCTGGCACTGCCAGAAGAGTCTGCCTTATGTCCCTGTGTGCCTGGCTCATCTGCTCAAGCCCAATTTGGGTCCAGCAGGCTCCTTGGGAGGTCCATGGGGACAGCAGGTGCTTTTGGCCTGGTCTAGAGTAATGTCCTGTAGACGTGGCAGAGTTGCCAGCCCATGGGGACACGGGAGAGATTCCTCCTCGAAGGGGATGAGCCAGATCCAACATAGGGCAACAAGCCCAGTGGGAGGGGGTGCCTCTGGAAGGCAAGCAGGTTTGCCTGGAGTGCATCTGCAGGTGTGCTCCCCCTTAATGCTTGGCGAAGTTGGCTGGTGGTGCGTGTGCTTCCTTGGCCTCGGAGTTAAACCCACTCACCCCCGTGTCTGTGTTTCAGGCCCTCCGCCATTCTCCTCAGCTGCGGGATCCCCTACGACGTGGCGCAGAACGCCCTGCGGCTGAGCGTGGGGCGAGATACCACCCGGGCAGACGTGGACCTGGTTGTGCAGGACCTGGTGCAGGCTGTGGCGCAGCTGGACCAGCACCGAGCCCCGTAGGCCCCCGGGAGTCACCATTCCCAGCCATCCCTCAGGTTCTCGGGATGGGATTGTGCCCTTCTTGGCTCCTGGGTGCTGGCTGCCTGTGTGGGATCACCCGTTTTTGGCAGCGGTGTGCTCTCGGGTCTGCTTGGCTGTATGTCAGTTTGTGCTCACAGGGATCGTGGCGGGGCTGGCACAGCTTTGCCGCACGTGAAGCTCGGGCAGAGAATCATGGAATCGTTACGGTTGGAAAAGACTTTTAAAATCATCAAATCGGCGCTGGAGGCAGACGGGAGCTGTGCTGAGGAGGGGGCTTTGCTGCTTTGGGGCTGGGGCAGCTTGCCAAGAGCTTGCTCGGGACTCTGTCGTCGTCCCCACTGCACAGTGTGGGCATTTGGGGAGTCTTGCTGAGGGTGCTCCTCGCTTGCCAGCACGTAGCCAGCTGGCTACTTGCACGTTGGCATGATGGAGTTCAAAGCTTGATTCCCTCTGGAATGTAACAGGCGTGGAAGTCATAGGAGATGGAGCATTCTGCCCTGGTTGCTTTCCATGAAGGAAGCTTTCCTGCTGTCTTATCCCTCAGAGGAGGAAAGGCCACCTGCCCCAGAGGGAAACGAGGAGTTGACAGAAGCACAGCAAGAAGCTGAGCTGGGAACTGCCCTGTCCCTGCGAAGGCCTGAAGCTGCCAAAAAGGGGGTTTTGGCTGGGAAGGTGTTGGGCACGGCTTTCCCAGCACAGCGTTGTGTTACTTGCTCCCCTTCCTCCCGTCCTTCCTACAGGGCAGGGCTCCTGTTGCCAGCTCCACGTGCTCCTAAAGGAAACAGTTGTCACGGCAGCCCTAACTGTGCCAGCACCCGAGGAAACGTGTCTCCCCTGCGCAGCCCTGACGGTGGGACACAAGTGTCACACGGATTAGGAGCGCTGCCGTCCGGGCTGACTTGATGTCAGGGAACCTGGTCTCCCTGGTTATTGATAGGAATAAAAGCGATTGCTGCTGCTGTGGCTTTTCCCCCAAGTAAAATGTATTTTCCTCAGTGTTTTCTGTGGGGAAGCCGGACTGGTTGGGGTCATCTGAGTGATGTCTTTTCCCTCAGAAAATGCTTGTGTCCCAAAAAGAGGCGCTGGAGCGGGGAGGTGCCTGCTGGTCCTGGTGGGTGTGGAGCCCACGGACACAGGTTCTGAGATGCTGGTCTTTCTCTTTACTAACACCGCCAGGAATACTGTTTGGAACCATAAAACCCTGGGGCTTTTTGCAAATTGATTTCTAACTGAAGCGTTGGGACCCAAGCACACTGACTTAAAGTCACTGGCTTTAAGTGTTACTTCACTGTTTAAGTGTAACTTCAGTGTTACAGCTGCTGCTCAACCTCAAATCTCAAATGCAGGCTTTTCTTTTTCCTTATTTTTTTTTTCCTTCCCTGCATAATAGTCAAAACCTCTTTTAGAAAAGGTGGTTCCATAGAAAAGAATATTGCTCAGCTTCAGGGGTAGATCTTTTATCTAGCATGGCCTTTAATAGTTCTCGGGGTACTTTCTTTCACAGCTACGGCACAACTGGAAATCCAATATTTGGGGCTCAATTTGCCTGCCTGCATTGATTCAGACAAACGTTAACCACAAAGCACAAAAAGCTTTACTGACTCATTCTTTATACACACAGGAAATGCGAGTTTTAATCACAGAAGTATTAGCGTTACTTCGTTTAGAACATGGCCCAAACCACGACACAGCCAAAGCACAAGAAGTGTTGCAGAGGATATGAATACTCTGGTTTGGAATGGTTTCAGTGTTCATTTTCCCGCTACCGCAGCACACAGGAATGAGAGTCACTAGTGAATCCCTCTGTCTCTGTATTGCCTTGGCCAGGGAAGGTGAGGGAGAACTTGGCCTGCGCTGCTGTGGGTCAACCCGTGCGTCCCGTCACGCACCCTTACCTGCTGGAGACAAACGGCCTTTTCTCACGGGACACAACGTCAGCGGTGGCACACGCTGGAAGGAATTCACCTGCCATGGAAATCTGGACATACCAACATTGCTACATCAGCTGTGAATTTAAAGAGGAGAGAGAGAGGAGCTGGCCACTACGCTAGAACACGACAGAGATGAAATATGTTACTTTCACGTGGTCTCACAGCCAGAATGGGACGGCAAAACCGCAATTCATTTAATGGAAGAATCCACAATCTCCTGATAATCTTGTCTTCCTAAATTCTTCCAGGACAGTTTGTAACACGCAAGGAAAAAAACGCTAACCAAAATAACCGCTCCCCCAACCAGATCATAAGCACCTGGGAAGATCCGCAACACGACAAGCTGCAGGACCATGGCGATGACTATCTCCAGGTGCTGTACGGTGCTGACCAAAGCTGGGTGGAACTTGCTCAAGGCGTAGTAGACCCCCAGGAAGGCTGCTGTGGAGCACAGGCAGATGGCAAGGAGATAGCTCCAGGTTTCTCCATCCAGTGGGACGATTGGTTCTTGAAGTAAGAACATGGTGGACGCTCCCCACACCGTTCCTGTCCAACTGAAGGTGAATAGTGCTGTCCACATGCTGATGTTATCTTTGATTGATCGATAGACTATCATGGAGAGAGCAGTGGTCAAACCTGCCATAACGGTCATGGTGTAGCCAAAAGCTTCCTTCCAGGTGCTCAGCAAAGAGTTTTCCTCCTTAACAATGTTGGGGATCATGACCAGACAAACACCAAACACGCTGCCAACTACAGTAATTATGTCTATGTAAGCCATTCCTTCATCTATGAGTAAAAAAGCCAAAATGGCACTGAACACTGTAGTGGTGGCCCTCCACATAATGGTCCCGTTGCTGGGGGGAACTATAGAGAAGGAAGTATAAGCACAGGTAATAGAGATGACATTGCAGACCCCATAGAAGAAGAGCCGGAGCCTGTAGCCTTTGGGGCCAAAGGGAGGCTCATGGTAATAACACACAACAGTAACTGACAGCACCTGTAAGACTGAACGGATGAAAATCAACTCTAGGGATGGCACTTTGGAACGATCAGAAATTAATCTTGTAATTAGAGCCACACATCCGTGAGCCACAGCAGATCCAAAAAGGACTACCCACATTTTCCTCGACTGCAGTATATTTCCTTCAGAAAAATGATGGGATTGCTCAATCTCGTTGGGTTTTGGCAGTTGTGCTGGCTGAGGCTTGGTGTCTATTGTACCAAAAAAGGTCCTTTCTCTTTTTTTCCCATCATTCAGTAGTCTTTTCTTAGGATTATCCTCCATAAATACTCCAGTATCTTCATGAAAATCCTCATATCCCTCTTCCCCTGGCTGAGGATAATGAGAAGTATATTTCACTGTCACTGTGTTGGGATGAATTTTCACTCGCTTTTTGACTGGGTATTTTTGGGAAGACTTATCCATTTCCTCAGAGAAACCTCCAGGCCTTAAGAAAAAAAAACAATGGAGAAGCACCGTTATTTTTATCTAATGAATAGCAAGAGATTCATTACTATGTAAAAGCTGATAAGTGTTTACAGGCTATTTTTATCAACCACGTCCAAGTACTAGTAGACTGTTCTTGGTTTTGCTTTAATTTTCCACGGAGTTATTGCTAAATACCTTTGATAGTTGGGCCATTTGGATCTCCTTAAAGGTCAACCATGGCACTTCACTTTAGTCACTCATTTTTGAAAATGACATAAATTGTCATTACAGACATTACATATACTGCATTCTAGTATATTCTTATTCTAACAAGAAAGTTCTCTTGCTAAGCTTTTGGGACAGTAAATACCCTGTAGTTATGAATTATGCTCATTGTTAATTGCTTGCTCACATTACAAGATTAGGGAAGGAATTTGGCTGGAGGAGATGATAGCCTTGTTTCTAAACTGACAAGAGAGCAGCACAGGGAAATAGGGAGTATCCCTGAGCAAGGCAGCATCGTTAGCATATGAATAAACAACACATTTTTGGACAATACTTTGGAAGTGTTAAAAATGCTGCCTTCTTTTCACATCCTTTTATTCCAGTAATTGATTTTGCAACAGATTTGTTCTTCAAATCTGATTTTTTTTTTTTTTTTGAGATGGGGAAAATTGAGAAGGTCTGATCCAGACCACTAATCAGACCTTCCTGGGGCAGATATTTAATAAACAAACCAACAAACCCACCACCCTTTTCTCCTACGCTGCTTGGTCTGCCTGCCTGTGGCCTTAATTCTGGCCAGCTCTCTGCGGAGCATGCCGTCGCTGTCCCCAGGCCCAGTGTGACAGCACTGGGTCAGTTTAATTCAGGCAGGGGGATGCCATTACTTTGTTTCCACAAGCGCCCTCCGCCATCTGTGCAAAGACCCCTTCCAAAGGAAGCGGCAGCAGGAGAAACGCAGCCTTCCCCACCTTCTGTCTGCCCCAGCAAATAAACACCCGCAGACCTTACCTGCTACCCAGAGATTGAATCCCAAGGCAGAGGGGGGAAAACACCTCTCGGTCATCTACATCTTTGTCCGGGTGTCTAAATAGGAACGGTAGATGCTCTCAGATATTGAACAGGAAAGGTTACAATCGTCTCAGCACAGAAAGTAATACCCAAGGGAGGCACGAAACATTCTGCTTGATTTTCAGAGCTGAACATTTGAGAAGCACTGGGAGACCACGTTCTTGGGGAACTGGCAACCCTGGTGCATCATTATGAAAACTCCGCCACCACAAAGCCCAAAACACTTGTAGTGGAAAGAAAGCAATCAGTGTAATCTGGCTAAAACCACTCCTCAGCCACCTCTCGGAACTATTATTGATGGAACTAATCCAAAGAAGGAGCAGTGGTTTTGTTGAGTATAAGGTTCCTACAGCTTAATAACCAAAAAATTCACGTCTCCACTCTCCTGTCTCACCGGTGCTGCGGAAAAGAGGATGCACAGGAGGATCCATCCTCCTGATCCATCCATCCATCCATCCCCAAGAGCCAAGCTCAGCCCTGGTATGGACAACCCTGCAGCCCCACTCCCTAAGGAGTACCCAAGCACCAGAGCAGGCAGGTCCTGAAGGTGCAAGATCACAGCCAAGCGCACAATCAGGCTGAACATGCAATAGCTCTTCACAGCAATTCTTTAAAAATATCACAGCCACGTTCAGCCTTTGTGTTTTCTCCATTGGTGAGGGTGATGCCAAGCACTACCTCTGTCTCCTGGCAAAAATAGCTTATGAAAGAATGGGACATTCTGGGAGTGGGGAGAGGGGCAGGCATCCAGTCCCGGCTCTGGAGGAAGGCAACTGGACCAGTCTGGACCTGCAGAAGTAAGCGAGGGATCCTGGGGCACCACCTTACTCCTGCTTTGGCAGACTACCCTCCTGGCCCTGAGATACCTTGCTGAAGCAGAGATCTGCGCACCTGAGAGGGTCCGAGGGCAAAGAAACACCTTTGTCTGCTCAGGAGGCCTTCTCTTAGCGCTCCCCCTGTTCACGTTTCTGCTGCCAACCCATTTTCAGCAGCGCTCAGCTGAAAAAACAAAGCGTACCCAGCGCGCCACTAAATGCTGGCAGAGTGCTCCACAGTGCCCATTAACGTACAGCTTGGATACTGCAAGGAACTTCCGAACACACAGCTGAAACCAACAAGGGAGAGTAAATAAAAGAGAGCAAGAGCCGGTAACAGCCGCACCAGCGGGCAGCTGGAACAACCCATCAAACATTTAAAAACGCCCTCCCAGAAATCTAACCCGTCCTCACCCACTACTTGCACTTTTCCTTCAGGTTAAATTGTTAATTTGATCCTTTTAACCTGCAAATGCAAAACGCACTGAATGAGTCCAGGCAGGCAGTACTTCTCACGAGCACAGCTTTTCCTGCCTGCCATTGTCATTGTGCTATAAATCCACAATTCTGCCTTGCTGTCCCCACATCTTAAAAAAAACCTCAAACATGAAGATCTTCTCGATTTAAGTCACAATATATGGCTTGGGAATAAAACAAGTGGGAGGAAAAGAAGACAAAAGGTGCACAACAGGCATTATCAGAAGAGTGACAGCGTATCTAGCCTGTATAAAATCAGTCATTTCACTAAGAAATGACTGAGTAGATGCTGCAACTACTGGTTCAGGAAAACAAAACCAAAAATAACTCATTTTTTTACTATTGCCATGCAATGGTAACTTTCTTGCTTCCGGAGTTTAGATTACATTTTCTTCCAACAGACATAGAAAAGGGTGTAGAAAAGAGGTGAAATGCAGTTGCACATTGAGTGCTGGACCCGTGTAATGTATTCAGAGACTTCTCTGGGGGAAAACAATAGATCACAAGCACGTAGCTCAAAATGGCTGTCCTACTGTATTCCCTCCAGTGTTCTCCAGCACGACCCATGCTAACAGTTGGAAGGGCTGCAAAGAGGAAGGGGCAAACGCGTAAGAAAAAAGAAAGGCAGGAGACAAGAAGCAACAAAGAACAAAAAAATAAGAGGCGTGCTTAAAGCAAGATTTAATTTCCTCTGCTAAAATATTGAGCCTATGACAAATTGTTATGCCAACTCTCACACAGCAGATTTATTTGTACTCTTTGGTGACCTTGCTTTTCTTAACCTGTGAGAAGTTCAATGGAGACTGAGATTAGTCCCCATCCCAAATCCATTGTTTGTCCCTGACACAATTTTAAAATAAACCAAAATCAGCATAGCCTATGCAGAAAACATGCTACTTCTCTTTCTGCTGGTGCCTTTTGTGGAAACCACATGAAGTTTTTATTATTTCTTCATATCTAGAAACATAAAGTGGTTAATTTGCACTTCCTATGAAAAGCATAATTTGATTTTGAATCCAGTTGAATACAAGGCTGAAGATTAAGCACTATGCAAAATTCTCATGCTATATAACAAAACAGACATTCCCAATCCCAACGACAACCGATTTAAACTACCAGCCCATGGAAATCACCCACTGCCAAAGCGTGAACCCCATTTTCCCATGGGTGAACAAATAATCACAATGTATTCAGTAAATGTCACAAATCATCGACGGAACACACACCATGATTTCTTTTAAGAGAAATAAAAAAACAACACTCCCCTGCTCACCCCCAGCGACTACACATATGCTAATTAGTAAAATAGGTGATTACATGCCACTTCATTACTGGGGGGCTGAGAGGACGCTGAGCCGTGCCTGAAAAAGTCAAGGTTTTGATGTCTGACTGGTGATTCTAATCACCAATTTCCAATAAACTCACATAAAATTACTCTCATCTTCTCCCAGATTCGGCCAAAATCAGTCAGCCGACTGATAAGTTATCAGGACAGATTTGCAGTCATGGCAATTGCAGTCCTTACACAGTCGAAAATGAGAAACAGCTTTTCCCATGCTCTGAAAGGAGGCCTTGCAGCTCCTTTGCCTCTTTGGAAAATCCCCCAAATCCTGACCAGGTTAGACTGAGACTACCAGAGGGCTGTAAGCAATCTCTACAGGAGAGCCACAGACTGACAATTTTCCCTATTATATGGAGGAAAGACCCACTCCATCCCTACACAGACATGTAACTGACTGAACTCGTACCACCCTCACTAAGCGCTTCCCTGGCTTCTCACAACGCAGGTTTTTCTTTCGATTCCTTACCAGGCGCAGGAAGATCTCCTAAATTCCTGTTTCAGCACCTTCCCCATTAAGCCACCTCAACCTTGCTGGCGATTCTTTGGTGCTTGATAGCTGACGTGCCACAAGATGTGCGCTTGTGATGTCTGACTTGTGTAAAACAACGTGAACCGAGGGGGAAGAAAAGGCAACATAAGGTGCACAGTGGGCAACTAAATGTGGGTATTGCTGAAACAGCCTACATTTCTGCTAGGCTTTTAAACTATTTGATAAGCCACACGCTGGAAAATCGGAGTACCTTTATCTTTTTAGCCAGATGGTCTGACTATCTCAATCAATTTTATTAAATATATATGCAAAGAAACCCAAGTCTGTATTAAAATTTAACGAATAATAAAAGGTATTTAAGAAAATGAAAGAGCAATTATATGAAAGGAGCCTTTAGTGCTTAAGCACAAGAGCAAACGTTATACACAAACCAACAAACCGGTATCCCCTGTCTCCAAATTAATCGAGTCTCGTCCAACAGCACTGCCTGAGGGAAGAGCCAGTACACCCCTCGCAGAATTCAAATATAAACCCTACACGCAAGCCCAACCAACTGTCAGAATGCTCCTGGTGATATTTTCCTGCCCAAAACACAGCCCGTTATCTGTGCTAGTGACGTCCCTTAGAAAAAAGCCAGCTCGCTAAAGCTGCCACGCGCAATTCCGATGGGATTGTGCGTGTGACAAGCTTTCATTTCCCTTGCTTTCACTGACCTATTCTCTTGCTGCGTAAAGGCTCCAAATGTGTCCGGTTCCACGAAAAAAAAACCAAAACCCACTCTTTAATTTCTGCATTCAGGTCCGTTGCCTGCTGCAACTGCTCCCTCTGCAGCAGCGACACTCGCATCGACCCATTTTGGCAAGAAGATCAGAGCCACTTTGCCTGCAAACTTCCCGTTCCAAAAACCCTCATCCGAACAAACCCCCTTGCGATTGGAATTCCAGGCAAGAAAAAGGGGGGTAAAGAATAGAAAAACACCTCAACACTTAAATACAGTCTCCTACAGGCTATGAAAACTGCTTGGCTCGGCAGGGAGGCTTACAGGGTACATTATAGCGGGCTGAAAAAGAGCATAAGAAGGCAGTTGAGGTTTACTCGGGCAGATTAGAAGTTAAAATTTGTTTCAAGCTTGCTGCTTTTGGTCTTCTCCCGTATAAAGAGTCTCTGTATAAATATGCCAGGGAGGGCAGCGAGCCGGTGTGTGCAAGGCTGGACACACACACACACATACAGCCGGGGGGGACACAGGTGACACACGGCACACACACAGGGCAGCCGGGGCTGAGGAGCTGCGGCCCAGGGGGGGACGGCGGCGAGTTGCGATGGCAACTATCGCGACAGCCCCAGCGGGGAGAGAGCGGGCCCCCGGCGGAGGGGAGCGGGGCACCCCCAAGAAGGAACAGGCGGCCGCGGGATGGCCGGGGCACGGCTGCCGCCTCGCCGGGCGGGACGAGAGGCCTCCGCCGCCCACCCCCCCCGGGGCTTCTTCCCTTCCCTCGCCCCCCCTCAACACTTACCGGTGCCCTCCGCCGTCGCCTCAGCGGCCCGCCGCCGCCGCCGCCTCTCCCATGGCCGGGAGGCTCCCCCCCCTCCCACCTTCCCCCTCAGCCCACGGGCCGCATCGCCACCCCGGGGCCGTTGGCGAGGTGCCGCCGCCTCCACAGATCGCGGCCGGGCCCCGTTCTGTCGCGACAGGCGCCCTCCTCCTCCTCCCCCGACACCCCCCCCCCCCCCCCAACGGTTTCCCGTCACCCTGGCGACGCCCCGCCCTCCCTCACACCAGCGGCGGCGGGGGGGGAGGCGCATGCGCGGCTTTTTCGCGCGAAAGACGTTTGCGGCGCCCGCGTGCCCCCCCCTCCCCTCTCTCCTCCTCCCCCCTCCCCTCCCCTCCCTCCACTCGCTCGGCGGCGGCGGGCGGGCGGGCAGTGTCGGCGCGGGGCCGCCAGGGGGCGCTGCGTGTCCGGCGCGCGGCGGCGGCTGCGCCATTGGCGGGTGGGAAATGCCGCCAGATGGCGGTTTAGGATTGCGGCTCCGCTGAGCGCGGCCCCCGCCGGCGCCGCCGCCGCCGCCCCGGCCCCGGCCCGCCACCCGCCCGGACCCCGCCGCGCCCAGCCGCTCCTGCAGGCTCACGGGGGTTGCCCGGCCCCGGGCAGCGGCGCGGCCAGGTGAGCGGGGGGCGCCCGGGGGAAGGGCGGGCGGGAGGGGAGGGAGGGCGCTGAGGCGCCGATCCAAGATGGAGGCGCGAGGGGCGGGGGCAGCGGGGCCGGGGCCGCTCGTTCGCTCGCTCGGTCTCCGCGGCGGCCGGGCCGGGAGCGGGCGCTGCCCGTGCGAGGAGAGAGGAGAAGGGGAGGGGAGGGAAGAGGAGGCGGCGCGGGGCGGGGCGGCTCCTGCCGGAGCAACGGGTCCCCCGGGCGCGGCGCTCTTCGCCGCCATCTCATTGTCCCCGCCGGGGCTGCCGGGGGCGCCGGGCCGAGCTCGGCGGCCTCTCCCAGCTGCCGGGCCTGCGCCCCGCTCCGGGCGGGCGGGCGGCGCTCCCCGCTGCGCGGCCCAGGCCGGCGGGGGCGGCGGGGGATGCTCGGGCGGAGCGGGGGTGGCGCTTCCGCCGTGCGGGGCACGCTGGCGGCGGCGGCGGCCCCCGGCCGGCCCGGGCACGGCGGCGGCAGCGGAGTTGGTGCCGGTGGCCGCGGGGAGGGAAAGTTGCGGGATGATGCGGGGGGAGGGGGAAGCCCTGTTCGGCCCGACCCGACCCGACCCGCCGCTTGGGCCCGGCCCTGGGGGAGGGCGGTCCGAGCGCCCGGGGCACCCGCAGGGTCTGGCTGGGGGCCAGGAGGGTGGTGGCTGTGGGGGCTACAGCCCCTCGGCCCCCTCTTCCTGGTGCTTATCCCCGAGTTGGTGGTGCGGTGGCCCCCGGGGCGAGGGGACAGCGGTGGGGCGGGCGGCCCGTCTGGCCCGGCCCGGCCCGGGGGTGAGAGGCCGCTCCTCGGCCTGTGGAGGTGGGGGGACGGAGGCCTGTCAGGGAGCGGTGGTGTCTCCCCCACCTTTGGGGTGGGAGAAGCAGGGGTGGTGAGGTCGGACCGGCTGGTGGCCCTGGAGCTTGGAAGCGTGGCTCCGGAGAGAAGACGAGTTGTGTGGGCAATGCCTTCTGGCCGGTGCTGGGACGTGGTGGGATGAGGTAGAAATGGCCAAGCTGGGGGTCCGGAGATGTCGGGACAGCACAAAGAAGAAGGGTTCTGCTTGGTAGGAAGAGTTCTGCGATGGGTGCTGGGTGCTTGGCCCGAGCTGGGGAGCAGTGGGCAGCCACCCTGGGCTTTCGGTGTCTTCCCCCTGCGGGGAGTGCGAGCGATTAGGTGGCTGGGATGAAGTGTGACTCGGGAGAAGGAAGGTGGCCGTAGTCCCCATAGAGCAACTTAAAGGGATGTGACTGCCAATATCAGTGTCAAAAAGCTTAGTTTCTGGTAAGGTGGTGTGAGTTTTAATTAAGCAAAATTGAGCTGCTTTATAAGTATTGATTGTTTCAGTTGTGTTCCGCACAATTGTGTGGTACTTGTAGCTCTATAGAGTTAGTCCAGTAATAGCATTTATTAAGTTGTTGAGTAATGAAGAACCTTCTCCAGCTAACACCGCTGTCACAACTGTTCTTAAATTGTGTCGTGTGCTTGGCGTGATGGATGGCATTAATATCTGGATTCAGATTTCTTAAGACTTGCTTAACTTCTCCATGTTATTACACTGTTGATAGGGGTGGTACAGGAGGAGGATTAGTCCAGATTTTCTGGATCCAAAGCACTTTCGCCTTGTCTAGTGAGGTTTTTTTGGTTCATCTGTAGATAGCAAAGTCGCTTGATGAGCTTTTCTGGAGTATAATCCATCAATCCATGAAGAAATCACCGGGCCAGAAAGCAGTAGATAGGTTGTCTGACAAAAGGCATCTAGACTATGGGAAGAAGCTCTTAACTTTGATGGAACTGGAGGCTGGTTTATTCTTTCTTTCTTTCTGACTCAACTGGGATGAATTTTTGGTGGACGGCCTGAGAAAGCACACGTAGTGGGTGCAGAGGCTTTTGAAGCAGCAATCCAACCCGTGATGCAGCAGGATTTCCTGGTGAGCAGGAGCAGAGGGGCTCACTCCGGGGTTATGATTCATCTGAGAGGATGTAATTTTTACTGGCTGCTCAACACAGAGCGTTTAGTTGAAATTCTTGGTTGCTACTGCTGACGGACACGCTCGTGGATTTACGGCAGTTGGAAGGGGTGGTGGAAAACGGTACTTTTCTGGAGCTGAATGAACAGCTAGTGCCAGCTGTGGAGGTTCAAAGCACCTCTCCTACAAACCCTGCGTTTAAGGACCGGAGCACGTGGCACTTGGCGGCTCCTGGTCTCTGGTGGTTCCTAACATTTTACAAACATGCTGAAGTTGATAAATTCACGATGAGAGACAGCATTTATGGCCAAACGTCCACACACAATGTGCTGTGGATAGAAGTTGCCAGAGCAGCTGGAACCCTGGTATTACAGCTTTGTGGTGGGGGTCTCCAAGCTTTTCAGCTGCTGGCTGTGTCCATATCGTGCCATTTGCAAATTTTTACGTGGCATCTACTGAAGCTGCAGTGCACCTTTTGATCGTTGAGAACGTTTGTGAACATATGTGTATTTGAAAGCATAAATATATATGTTTATTTTAACATAAATATTTGGAGGCCATTGACAAAATGAGTTATTTGAGAATTTCAGAAACTCAACAGGTGAATAGTTTTTATTTGAAAGAACCCTTTTCTAAAGAAGAACATGTGTACCTCAAGTTTGCACTGGTGACTTTGGATTCTTTCCTTTCTTTCCCTTCATTACAAAGACTTACCAGTATTTAGCCAACTTATAACAGGGCATTTAAATATCATTTTAGTAGGCAGTGAGCCCATAGAAACGTAAGATGCAGTGGGAGAGAAATGCTTAATTGTGATGACTTTCTAAGAAAAATCACTTTACTGGGATAAGAACATGTCTTTATCGTAACACCTGTAAATTGTTTTCTTGTGAAACGCACAGACGACTCTTAACACCCTGCTGAAAATTTGAAAGTGCTTCTTCTGTAGTTCACACACGACATCCTGAAAGCAGCAAACTTGCTGTCTTGTCCGCTTCAGTTGTGCAGGAATGTTAAAGACTGAATTTGGATGCGGTGCTATTGAATGGATGTTCTGCCTCTCCCCGTTCTGTGCCTTGAAGTGCCCGAGTGCTGGGGGGGAGGCTCAGGCTTCTGACGCTCTGAGCCAAAACCAGAAGGTGATGCTGAAGTCTGGTGCCAAGATAAAGATGGGCCGTATCTAAATTCTGGTGTGCTGGCTTCAGGACTTACAGTACCAACCAAAATCTGTAAGATACTTCATGCTTTTTTTTTAAAGCTTTGGGGGTTTGCTTGTAGTCACTCTAATTGATCATGTGGTGCTCTGAAACTCTCCCATTGCGTATTGCCATCTCCTCTTGCTTGCTGTGCCACTGTGTTTGCTCATTTGGCTAAAAATAGAAAGGAGTAGACTTGGTTTTCTTTCTTGGAAGAGAAGGAAAAACCCTACGAAGTTTGAGTTCACCAGCAGATAATTGTTTTGTCATTTCTATCTAGGACATCTAGAGATATGCCTTATTCTTATCAATATTTTGCTTTTCCAAACCAATTTAACTTTGGTCTGGGTGTTGAATGTGTGGTCAGAATACAGAGACACATTTCTTCTTTCCTCTAGAAAATAAAGGGTTGAGAGAACATTATTATGACCCTCCATTGCAGCTTTTCAGTCTGAAAACATGCTTCCAAAAACAAGGGTTGTTTTGGGAAGGTCCACGCTGTTTTTTTTTTTTTAAGGTAGACACCACCTTCAGCTGGCTGGAAGAGCTGAAGAGAAGGAGCTGCAGAGGGAATCTTTTTTTTTTAGTTCTGATTTTGTAGCTACTTGCTGATTTCTGACGTGTCCTATTGAACAACTGAGTGTGGGTAATGATTTCACCACTTCACCTCGTTTCTCGGATCCTTTCGTTAAGGTTGGAAGGAACCATGCTCCTGGTTTTGATAGTTTTGCCACCTTTCCTCATTTGCATCTCTGCAGGCATTTTAGTGTTTTGGAAAATGCTTTTTAATAATAATAACAGTATGCTGGAGATAGCCTGATGCCTTGGACGGTAGATTCATCAGGGTGTCTTTGCTGAGCCCAGACTGTAATCACATGTGTCCTGTTTTGACCTGTAGGTTCAATTTATCAACTTGTTAAATTTGATTAACTCTGCTTTTCATATTATGCAATCTCCAAGCTGCCTTATTTTGGAAGAAAATCCTCATTTATAGCTACAGGTAATTCCATATTTAGTACAAATGGCTCAAATGCAAGGGTTTTCATCCCTTTAGGCATCTGACTTTGATATGTGCTGCTCTCTAGGTACCCAAAGCTGGAGAGCACTGGTTCCCCACAAGCTGCCAAATGCTCCTTCCATGGTCATGATGCTGGTCGTGCCCGGGGTGGGTTTGCAATCTCAGTCTTAAAAAAAAAAAGTGCAAAAAAAACATTGGTTGCATGATATCATTTGGTGGGACAGGCTTCTCAGCCACAGTTGCCAGCATCATTAGACACATGAGCTTGATGTGGGAGTGTATCCCGAGTTCCACTCACACAGTCATTAATAATTTGCTGCACAATTAAGAGTAAGAGGTTGAATTCTTAAGCCTGCCCTCCCTCAGGTGAAAGACAAGTTGCTTCTGGTGGTTCCCAAAAGTGATGTTTTACTAGAGAGCAGCATGAAGCCACATCCAGCCAGCTGTGTTCCTTGCTGTGCAGGATTTCAGTGGAATATGTGCTATTTATTCTATAAATAAATCTAATGAGTCTATATTCTGTAACTCTGCATATAGCAGACTTGTATTATATTGGCAGGTTAGCCGAGTGAAAATAGTGTGACAGATTGTTCAGCTCCTAGGAAAAAAACACTTCTTTGTAGAGTTACACAGGAATAGACCCGTGTGTCAGGAGTACTTCTGAATGTCAAATATTTGTCTACAATAAAATAATAAAAAAACAAATTGATCTCGGATGCATTTTTTTACGTACTAGAGCATAGCATGCGGTGGTGTTTTTTGAAACAAAAATCAAATGACAGGCTGAGAATCTTTTTGCTCTTCCCCACATGAGGGTTTCTCTCTTCTCTTTAGGGTTAGAATCTCCAAGGACTAGGAAGATACCCATGTGTTAGTGTTCATCAGTGGAAAATAAAACTTCTTTTGTAAATGGGTAAAGAATTGAATTTTTAATGAGTGATAGATATGCCAGTTTTGTGTTGTGATTTTCTTAGATCTGCTTTCTAGGACCACAAGAGCCTGTTCCTGCCAGTGGAACTGCAGGAGATGGTTGAGCTGATCTGCCAGGCGAGAGGAATCTGTTTCTCCACAGCCACACAATTCTTCCCTTTCCTTCATGCTAGAGCTGCTGCTGGCTCCACCTGTCCCTCAGCTGGTTGAATTCCCTCCCCAGTAAAACCCGTCTGCTGGGGAAGAGGGGTAGTTTTCTGCCAGGTGAACAACTTGAATCAGGCCATCAGAGTTAGGTGTTGCTAGAGGTGACACAAGGTCAGTGGCAAGAATATTTTTGGGGGAAAATGGTTCTGGAGGTCGAGACCCTTTCTTCTGCAGGTGCGAGCGTCAGTGTGGCTCAGCTGTGTGTGCCTGGTCTGGGTGGCAGTGTTCAGAGCAGGGCCCATCACTGTGTGTGTAAAAGCTGGGATTTTTACCTGTAACTCTTACCTGTACCAAATTCCCTCTGGCAGCTTTGCTGTCTGTAGCCTGTCTTCATTCTTTGCAACTGGTCTTGTCTGCCTTACCATGAATAACTTGGCATCGTCAGTGTTCACCTCCTTCTCCAGATGTAAGTGTGGCTCAAAGAATTTGGACTCCAGCTCGTGTTCCTGTGGGACTTCACTGGTGGCCTTACTCTCCTGTCAGAAATGAGCCTTTTATGAAGAATCTTGTTAAATGTCTCTTGGAAATGAAAGACTTTATTGAGTAGAGTCCATCAGTGTGTGTAGGTAAGGGAGATCTTCTAGAGAACTTCTGTAGGTTTGTGGAACTTTCCTGTACAAACATGGGGTTGATTTCCCCATCCAAATGCTGCTATTTAGCTGTCTCCCGATCTGTGTTCTAGAATAGTTTCTAATAAATTAGCCTCAGTAGGCTCTAGCATCACAAAGTATTAGGTGAGAGAGCAAACACAATTATAGATCGTGCTCAAGAGTGAGCAGTGCTTCAAGCAGTAGAATTTTTTGAGGGCGGTTTCCTTTTGATTCACCCTCACGTGGCTTCTCTCAAAAATTGCAACATTTCGGGTCCTCTGTCCTTTTAGTTACAGACCATGGTCTGTTTATTCTTCATCTCCTTTCTATTCCAGACTTCCAGTGGTTTTCTTCAGCTCTTTGAGGCTTTTTCTATTTTAGCCCTAACTGATTGTTCTGCTTGTATTTACATAAATCAAATAAAGTCATCTATAATGTGCCCTTTCTCATCCCTCTAAAAAGGGTTGGTATAGTAGGTCAGAAAAAATAGCATAATTTCTATGGGTTTGTGCATGTCTCTTGACTTCCCCAGTCACACAGGTGATTCTTTTTCTCTTTAATATGCATTGTTTGTGTAAGCCCCATTTGGAATAGTTTTCTCTGCCAAAGTGTTAAGATGGAGCTGAAATTTAATTCACGTTCCAAAATGTTTCAGGGAATTTTTGGACACAAATTATTATGCTATTGTACAAGATGCTGGATGCGTTCAGAACCCGAAGAGGAGGAGACATGTGGAATACTGTACTATTTAATTAAAAATGGCCAATCTGAATTGGGGCAGTGCTGTGCATTTGCTGAGGTGGAAGAGAGGATGGTAGGTTGGATGGCAGTGAGATCTTGCGGTTGGGTCCTATCAAATATTGTCACAGTTGGAGTGTAACAAATGGAACTGTTGGAGTGGAACAGAAGGAAGGAGGCTGTTCTGTACAGCCTGTCCCATGGCGTGAGCATTTCCTCACTCTTCTAAGCAATCACTGTTAAAAGCGAGTGGGAAAACACAGCCAGTGGAGTTAGTAAAATTTCAGGTATGACCTATGCTACCAGTACTGTCAGGAAAGGAATTGAAAATGAAATGCCCCACTTCTCTCATTTTTCTTAGTGTGATTCAACATCGTACTGTTATGCTTAGTTTTCTCCCCAAAAGAAACCAGAGAAGCTGCTTGTTTTTTTGCTTTGTAAAAGAAAGCTTGTCGGTGTGTGTGACCGTTGAGCTCCGGGGTTAGGGACTGAAAGCACTGGTGCGTGGTTGCCCTATGTAAATTCTCATTGCCCAAGGTGGTTATTGAGTGGTGAACTTCTTGTCTTTGAGTTGAAATGTTTGTTAACATCATATCTATTAAAGCTGGTGAAACAGCCTTCTTCCAATGCTATGCCTTACTTTTCTGATTTCTCATTGCTGTTTGTGGATTTGGAGCGTCTTGGTGTCCAGGTAGAAAGTTGAGAGGCAGAAGAGGAGGGTGTTAAGGAGGAGTAAGAATCAAGGGAAAGCAAAGTGTCACATCTGGGGGCAAAGGGAGGAATAGCCAGCTGTACCTGCCATTATTTTCTAGACACTTTGTTTTCCCTAGGCAAAGGCTGGAACTGCTAAAACTTGAAGGTGAATCCTCTTCAGAACCTTCAGAATATTTTCTCTGAGACCTCTGCTGGGCCTTTCAGGAGTGTTGTCATCCACCACCATCATCTATAGCATTCGTGCAGAGCTTGGAGTCTCTCTCTGTGTGATGCCAGGGTGTACCACCAGAATCATCCGTAATAAATCCGGAGGCATTGCTAGGGTACGTCGCTGATGTAGTTAATTTTATTGTGAAATACGCAGCTAAGAATAACCCTTTCACATCTTACTTGCCCATACATTTTTGGCAGTCGGCTCCTTTGTTGTCTCGCCCTCAAACAACTTCCTTGACCTACAGTCATGCTTTGGGAACACCAGCATCTAGAGTTTAACTGTTGCCTCGGCCCCTGGCCCGAGTGTTGCCTCTTTGTAAGCCTGGCTTGAATGCGAGCACGTGTCAAAAGAGTGACTTTCTGTGACAGTACTTGCAAAAAGCATTCGGCGTGTGGGAACAATCGCCCCCGATTTTCTAGTTTCCCAATTCTGATCTCTTCCATCTACAACCCTGGGTAATGGCGAGCGGCGCCACTGCTAAATGTTAAAAAGTGCCGTTGGTTTTATTTGTGCTGTTTGAATTCCCAGCGTATCTGCAGACAAGCAGGATGGAGGGAAAAACTTAGGGAACTACGCTACGGTGAAACAAAAACATCCCTGAAGAAGAGGGGAATGTACCAAGACATTGACTTGCAGCTCGCTAGAAGCAATCACTGCACCCTTTGGGCCAAAACGAGGTGCGTGAACCAGGCTCTTCCCAGCATGTGCTGGTGGCAGACTGTAGAAAAAGCATCCTGTAAAGTAACTACAGTTCCTGCAGCTCCCTGTTATCCTTGGAGGTAGTGTGCTTTATAAGGAACGAAAAAAAAAAAACCACAAAACCTAATCTTTTTAATCTCTGGTCATGCTTATTGCAAATGTTTGTTGCGTGTCGGAGTCTTTCAGAGATGATTCAGGGGAGGAATGTGTGTCTCAGGGTAGTTTAAGAGCCGTTCCGGTCTGCCTGCGAGCTCCTGAGTCTGAGGGTCCTGGCAGAGTTCCCTGTAACGGAGGCTTGAGTTGAGAAGACAAAAAGCTGTGGTGAAGAAAGGAAAGAACATACCGCTAGAAGGTTAGGAATGATCTGAATGTCATCTCACTTTGAACAGACTTTTCATTTTTCACAACAACAAAGACTAAAACTTTAAGACAAGCAGAAGAGCCTTGTTAGTATTATTTTCTTCCATCTAAGTTCAGGCTGTCAGGGACTTGAATTGCTTGGGATTTTTTTTTTTTAATCCTAAAGGGGAATTTTGGTTATTACATTGTTATAGATGGCTCAGATGCAAATGCCTGTGGTTGAGATGGGTGTTGTTAGTCAGTTATTCAAATCTTGTTTCCAATATAATATATGCATCTGACAAACAAACAGGAATTTCCACTCTGTGTGGTATTAGATTTTTTTAGCTGCAGACATTATTTTTGTTGTGTTGCTCAAATTAATTCTTTAATATGAGATTAAGGAAATATTTTTGGCCACAGTAAGTACACTTTTTTTTTAATCCCCTAAGGATTTCAGTGGGAATTTCCTGTTGAGTTTTCCACTATAGGGTAAAGACCCGCAGTTGACCTGTTCTGTGGCTTTAGTGTGATATAGCTGTAAGTTGTTACTCAAAAAAAAAATAAAATCCACTTAGCTTGACTGGTTTATAAGTGTCTGCAAAATAGTAAATGGTAGCTTGGTCGGGATTGAAAGCTATGTTTTTTTTGGAGTGGATCTGCACTTAGCAGATTTCATTACTGTGCAGATTTTGCATAAGGAACAGATTGCAAGTGCCACATGGAGAGTAACCTACGCTGTATCCTTCCAACTTTGTCAGGAAGGACAGGAGTTTGACAGACATCAGTCTGCTACTACATAAAACACGAGCCATTCCCCCAACACCAGACTATCTTAAGCATAACTTCCAGGGTTTTCAAACTAGGCTTCAAATTCTTTGTCTGTTGTCATTAGGTTGCTAAAAGGCAGATCCTGCCAGTTGGGTGTCTTTTGAGCTATAGTCATGTTTCCTCCGAAGCGTACAAATTACTGAGAACCCAAATAGTGAACAAATGTTTTTCCTAACTTTGTTTAGGAGAGAACATTTGTTTTGGCTGAAATTTTCCAGAGCAACTTAAACAGATACCAGCATGGGAAAATTAGTAAAACTAGCGGGATATAACAAAGCTTCTGTGCTCAGGCAGTTTAAAATGCTGTAGTGGAATATGAAGTACAAGAACAGTGTAAACTGCTTTTAACCTCGCCAAAGCCTAGCTGGTGATGCCAACGTCAGAACTGTTAGTGCTTCAAAGTGCATCATAAAGGTGAGCACAAGCGTGGAGATACAGAAGGTCTCTGTTTTGCTGCAATACCCAAGTGGATATTGCTCCCTGTTGGGGAGCTGTTTGGTGACTTCATTTGTTGCATGGGTCTCAGCACTTTCACTAGTGGAACCCAGTGGCTGTGATTGCATTTTCCCCCTTATTTCTAAATATCCTGATCACATGTGATGGGGAAAATTGAGATCACCCCACCCCCTCCATGTTCTGTTCCTTACAGTCTTTTTATTTTTCTTTACTCATAAGAATTTTCTTGTCTTACCGACACAGGTGTAACCTTGCAGTATGTCTTCTTGAAGACCACTACCCAAAACATTCACAAGGTTAATAGTTTCATGTAATACCTGCTTTGCAGCCTTATGGTCAAGTAGAAATATGCTGTTATTTTGTCCTGTAGTTATTTTTTCCTTTAGAAACAGTAGTTTATTTTTGAAAAACTGCAGTCTTTAGACTTTTAGACTTCTTCATCCTCTAACTGGGACATGTTGGGTTGTGAAAATATACACCTTAAATATTTTTACTGTTGAAGTTTTATTTAATGAAAGAACTGGTGTTGGGGGGACTATTAAAGTGTGTTTATATCTAATTATTTTCATTTTTTCATTTTTTCTTTTTTGGTGTGTGTTGCCTGAATTGCTAGTGACATTACTCTAAATCCAAATTCATGTTGCTTTTACAGCCACTAAGGGGTATTAAAACTGTAGTGCTCTGAGATCTCTATCCAATCTTGCATCTTACTGTAACAATGGACTTGTACCAGACTGGTTATTTATTTACTTTTACTTTTGTGGTTCTGCCTGGGCTTTCTTTGTTCCTGGAAGAATACTGAACAAAAGAACGGAGAGAAACCTTGAGTAAATCCCTTTCTCTGTCTTGAGGGAGGATCATTTACAATATTCTTGACAGATGCTTGTTTAATCTCTTAATTGCTGGAAATACCACTGCGTTTCTTAAGCAGCTTATTCCAGTACTTTATATATTCTTACTGCTTGGGTTTTTTTCTAATGTTTAACTGACCCATTTTGCAGTCAACTTTGATTTTTCTTTGGTTATGTCCAGGTATTTTTGATGTGCCTGTGTGTGTTTGAGCTGCATTTTTTTTCCCCGCTCGATCTCTTCTCTAGCACAAACTGTGTCTTTATGTCTGAGCTTCCTGGTGTTTCCTCATACATCTTCTCCTCTTCTCTTCCGATCCACCTCACTGCTTTGTAGACTTTCTCCTATCGCTTCATCTCTTGAAGCCTTAGAAGCCCGAACTGGGCGCCCTGCTTTAACGCTGAATATTTACTAGTGCTAGATGGACTGTTCTCCCTTTCTTTGTTTTTGAAGAGCTCTTGAGGAGACTCCTTTGGTGTGTAGCTCGTGGTAGGGCTTTGCAGACAATCCCAGTGTTTGAGATTCAGTGTTAGCCTGGTTGTGGCTGCGTATCCTGATTCACTCCCGGTTTCTGTCACGGAGAGGAACGTTCATCCTTCTCACAAATGGAGAAATGAAAAGCAGGGTGGGAACCAGCACGGAAAGCAATTGTCATTTGTGAAACAAATCGATATTTGCCCTTAGTCAAAGCAGCTTCCCCTCTGTGGCTGGCAAGATGTGCAATACAAACATGTTTTAAGTTTCTTGGCTGATGCGGTTTGATCAAGGAGGAGCGGTGGCTTTCTTACTTGCTCTTGTCTAGGAGAACCAGGACTTTCCTTTTTGATGTTGTGCCCCGATGCAGTTGTCTGTGTTGTCATTTGATTAGCGGCGCTCCTCAATATTCATGAAGAGTCAGGAAGAAAAAGGCTGCCTTGTTTGTTCAGCGTCAAGCTGTTGAAAGCATACGTGGAACATGGGTTTCTCTACATCCTTTGATTTAAAATGCTGGGTTGTTTTTTTTTTGTTACTGTAAAATGGTACAAATCTTTGTGACTATTTCTGACAATGCAGAAGGGATTTGCTTTTTCGTGATAAAAGTATAATAGCAGCTTTCAGAGAAAAAAGCTGGGAAAGAAAATTTAAAAATGTATGCTAAAAAGTGAAAAAAGGATACATTCAGTGTGAATGTGGTCTCTGGTTTTTACAGTCTTCCTCTAAAATTTGCTTAAGAAACAACTGTCTTCCAGCATGGACAGTATTCTCAGCTTCTGTTTCTTTTAGACTGTGGGTATATTTTTGTACCAAGTAAGGATGTTTTGAGCCTTGAAACCTCATCTTCTAGTTGTGACTTAATTAGTGACATTTATTTATTAACTGTTTGGATCCTGGCTTCTTCAAATAACAGTATTTGTTTCCTATCAATGTTTAATCTTCAGAGAATCACTTCAGACGTAGATCTGAATTGGTACTATACTTTTTTAAGTGCGTGATGATTTGAAACTTGGTTTTCATTCCCTGTTTGCTTATTTTGAAACTTTTTCTATTACAAGCTAATTTTTCTTGGAACTATTGGTAGAGGTAGGAAGCGTTGGGATTGCAGTGGAACTAGCTGGTATTTTCGAGGCTTGACTGAATTTTGTTCATTTAGTAGCTTTCTATTGATAAACATGCCTCATCTTTGGGTGCGTTTTTGTTCTTGATGAGCGTTTTCTCACTTCTGCTGTTTTTTTAGGTGACAATCACTGCTATCACCTTCGCTGCCCTCCTGCCACCTTTTGTCTGCTTTTGACAGATGAGCCTCTGTTCCTCCACCCTTGTCGTGGTTTTTCTTCCACCAGCAGTTTGTCTCCTGCTTGGAGCACAAGGTCATCTGCCTGGCAGGGCTCAGGGGCTGTTCCAGGCCGTGCCTCCAGTAGGAACAAGTGCTTTTCTACAGCTCTCCGAATAAAATAGGGGATATTGTGTATGTCACTTAGCAGTTACAATGCTGTTTGCGTTTGCCAAATCGTCAGTAGCTGCTAAGTTTGTACTAGTTGTTTTTGCAAACATATTGAATGGATTTGAAATTTGTTAGCGGTTAGTTTGTCAGGAGATGAACAAGTCTTTCAGTAGTGAGAAAATTAAGAGGACAGTGATTGACCAACCTCCCTTTCCTCCCATGTGTCCTCTCTTCGTTAGGCTGCGGTTCCCCAGCAGCGTTAGCTGTGTTTTGCTGTGCTGTTTCTTCGGTGGTGGTTGTTAGGCTAGCCATGTTGGAAGACAGGTATCTCTGTGGGTTGGAGAGTAGTTTGTGGTCTAATGTGTAATTTTGATACTGAGGTTTGTTTTGGGGGTGGAGAAGTAGTTGATGTTTTGATTCTATGCTTCTGTGGCAACCGCCTTTCTTACTGTGGCTCTCAACCTAATGGAGTGTGCTTTGTTCTGTAATTGGACATTTTACTAGGTATTAAGAGCATACAGCAGGAATACATGACTTCTCAAGTAACCTGGCCAGTTTTCTGAGAATTTGTTTGTTTTTTGTTTTTTTTTCCCCCTGTCATTGCAATTAGGAGACCGTCAGTACTTTATTCTGCAAATACCACCCAGGGAAACTCATACCCTATGTGATTATATCACTTATCTTACCAGTACATCACCCTTTTTAATAGGCTGGGAAGAACCTAATCATCAATCTCTTACTTTCCCTTCTAAGAGCTCTCAAATATCCAAGGGGCTAAATAAGTCAGCTGTGCTCTGATTTCCTGAGTCTGGCTCTGTAAATGTACGAGGCACTTGTGCTCTATGTGTTTACATCAAAATCCATTCAGTCTTACAGCATCTTTTCGCTCTGGTTTCATGAATGTGGTGCACAATTCCACAGCCAGTTTCTCTTCTGCTCTGGTCTGTGAAGACTTTGCAATATTTTCAAGAATTCTTTCAATGTTCAAGCTTCAAAAGTGTTTTCCTGCCCCTCCGTAGCAATCTTAGAGAGGTTGGGCCGTATATGAGTTACCAGTTAATAGACCTGGTAAGAGTCAGTCTAGTATTAAAGCAAAAAACCAACCAACCAAACAAAAACCATGCTTTTGCATCTCAAACTTGTAGCTCTTATCTGAAATTAAAGGAAGAATTTTAAGAAAAATAAGCATTTTAATAGAGCAGACAACAGCCAGTTGGAAGGGGAAGCTAGGAGGCTAAATACAGGGTGTAACAACTCTTATTAGAATTTCTTGCTTCTGACAGCAAAGAACTAGATGGTTCAGTGTTAGGAGCAAGACTCTCGTTAGCCAGCAGACAAAGTGATTTGTCCTTAAAATAATCCACTGTGGTTAGGAATTGTCTTTTTGACCTTAAGGATTCATTTCTCCCTGTAACCTGGGGGCTCTGCTGGGAAAAGAGATCACAGGCTTTAACTGTTCATTTCAATCTTAGCTTGGGCTTGTAATGGCAATTGTTTGTTCATTTCAGGAAACCATTTAATATTTGCAAGTCAAAATTTAACTGCCATAATAATTGTTTTTTCTTCCATTTCCCTGTAATGCAGTTTATTTTTATCTAAGTCTTCATCAGTCTGGGAGTTTGCAGGCGGATCAGAAATTAAATTGTACATTAGAGAACAGTTAATAGTAAACATCCTTTTAAATGGTCACATTTAAATACAAAGAATTCTAAACCACTCTCCTATTAAAGATGATACTTCAAAATGTGTTCGGGTTCCCATTTTTATAGTGAATTAACGTCTCATTCCATCTTCTTTTTTTTCTTTGGCAATTAATTGGGTATCTGATTCTCCCAGATCATTCTCCTGGTGTTTGAGTAAGGTCAACAGCTACTCAAAACGGCAGCCTTTTTTCAAATGTGGCTGCCAAATTGCGCTTTCATGTTCGAGAAGTATCTCCTGCCTTCAAAGAAAACATGGATGTTGCTATTGCAGCACCATTAACCGTTCCATTTCTGCTCACTGATGTTAATAAGTGCTCCCTGCTTTGAGGAATAATTGGAAACTCGTGGAAGAGGCTTTTGTGTACCCATTGGTAGGGAACTCATGGAACTTAAACCACAGCATTTTCTCAGCATTGCTCTCTGAATGCTGGTGAGGTGTTTTTAGCTGACATTTTGCCGAAACTAATAGCTGGCTCATTTTGCATTCTTTTAATCTGTCCAATATACGTGGGACTGGAAGATGTCTGTATTGACTGCAATTAATTTCTGAATAAAACACGGGCACAAAAGTGTCGAAGAGTTCCCTGAATTCAGACTTCAGCAAAGGAAGGTTCAAGTTCTGTGTGTGCTCAGCGTTGGGCTTCACCAGCGTCCTTCATTCCGGGTTGGTGTTAAAACAGGCTTTTCTTTAAAAGCTGCACTATCCACGAGTTCTCTCGGGCAGACACTGGCCTTTGAAGATAGTAATCTTTGATCAATTGGTACTTCTGTGTTCTCTGCCTCTACCTTCTGCAAACAAATAAGGGATTTCACCCTACTGTGGGAGAGCGGCAACTTAATTGCATTGGTTTAATGTGACCTAATGAATATGATAACATTATATACCCAATATGCTCTTTTGGGAGCTTTTTCTTGGCCGAAATTTTTAGTACAAGTTGTGTTCCTGTGAATAAGCCTGGCTGTTTCTGTGGTCAAACACAGGTAGAAGACTTCAATGACTGCTCTGCAGGGGAGGGGAAAACTCAATCTATTCTATATCAGTGCTGCGTGCTGGATATGCCATCACCTTGTAGCCTTAATTCTGTAAGAAAACTGTCGTTTTGTGTATAAATGAAACAAACACAGTCACATACACTTTTCCAGTTCCACCACTGAAGAAGGCAGATGTCGCATTACAGTTGTGTGTGGTGTCAGATCTGCCCGTCATACTCCTGTCTATGAGGTTAAGTCCCCTTTACAATTCTGTTTTTGAATGATACCTGCAGAAATAAAAAGTTTTAGACAGAGATCAACTTTACACTTTTATCACTGAGAAGATTTAAAGAGGAGAAAACCCCAGGCTGGAATACAGCAATGCTTTTCCTGAATGTATTGAATGAGGAATTACCTGTAAATTCTCTGGGAGCTCTGTAATCAGGATTTTTTTGTGCTTATGAAGGCTATGTGATTTTTCAACCTGTATATTTTAAAACATTGAGCACCCCCTATAAGCACACAGTGAAGTCCAAGTTTCAGCCAGCAGGTAAGAGAGGTGCCTTCACAGGGAACACACAAGTAATTCCCAGTCTTTCTGGAAAAGAGCAGTCAGACTAAAGGGATTACTTTAAAAAGGTAGTCTGCTCCGTTTTCTCTCCTTGGCAGTATTAAGACCAGATTTATGATCATTTTTCATGAAGAGATGTAAAAATCAGTGATGGAAATTACTCTAGAGTTGCACAGCTTTTGAAGGATGCGTTTCTCTGTTGTTTCGTCTTCCAACCAGGTGTGGGAAGACTGGTTGGCAATCCAGCACTTGTCTTCTGCTTTGGAAGTGCCCAGAGGCTTGCATTAGATTGATAATGTGTTTTGCTGGAGATTTTACATTAAAGCAGAATCTCTTTAATGGAAAAACATTATTTAGAAAGCAAGGTATGACGGAGACAGGCAAGTATGGTGATATCAGTAGAACAGACCAGGTTGAGTTAAAGACTAAGAGATGGGATTGCCCTTAGAGCTTTCCCACCGGTCATGGGCTGAGAATCGATCAGAGTAGTGTTGGACTTGAAATATGTAATTAATGATGAAAAGAGCCACTAGCAATTTGGACTGTATTGAACATGAACTGTGTAATGAAGTAGGGAGGTGAGCTCAACCACGTTAAACGGGAGAACCTGTCACATCCATAATAGTAAAAAGCTGCCTTAGTATTAGAAAACTGCAGTAGTACTCAGTAATTTAGGAGTATTTAACATAAAAAATCTGAATGAGTTAATTAGGGCTATTAAAATGGCTGCAATAAAATTTGAATATTGAAAGTTTATGAAAGCTCTAAGCAGTAATTAAGGTTTCTATTTTAATATACAAAATTCATTAAAGTTGAGCAAAGAAAAATCCTGCTGCAGCTCACAAGGGAAAGCGTAAAAGGAAAAATCTGCTTTTAAATTCTTGGTATCGTCTCTCTATTGGATTTAGTTAGCTTAAGAAACATGAAAGTAGTCTATCCTCTTCTCATACATAGTATAATTTAGGATATTCCTATGTATTTGCTAGAAGTGGAGAAGATAGTCCTTTGCGAATTCACGTAGTTGTTTACTTCAGTTGATAGGGGGTTGGAAACTACATTGTGAATCTTTTGTCTGCTCGGTATTTTCTGAGATTTTTCCATTTTAGAACTTCTGAGATGATGGTGAAATAAAAAGCTCTACTTTTCTGCCTAATCAAGCAGCTTCCTTGTTTTTTGGCTGGTGAAAGATTTTTGGCACCGTGTTCTCCAGCAATATCCTTGCTCTAGCTCTCGGGCTGCTACTGCTCAGATAATGGCAGCTCCCTGAAGAATATGAAGAGAAGCTGTGTTTATAGCAGCTGGCTCTGGATGACCCTTTTGGTGCTGGAACTGCCTAATTGAGCAGTAAGAGAAGATCCCAGGGAACTCCCCATCAACCTGTGCACCTTTGGATAAGCTCCACCAGTAGCCAAGGAGCTACTGGGAAATGGGAGAAAGCTCTTTGGCAAGAAGTTAGCTCGTCTCTGCAATTTCTTCAGAAGCTCAGCAGCACCTCTGGTGGGTTATTCTGAATATTGAGTTACATCTTGTCACCTGGAAAGGTACTTTCCCAAAAAATGTTGACATACCTGTGTTTTTAAACCTTACACCCTTTCTGGTAAGGTCATTGTTTGTCTTTTGTGTGACAGTGAGTTGGATTAAGTAAATAGAACGGGGCCTTTCAGTTTGCCACCAACTTCTTTTCTTAACTGCTTCCCACTGGTGATAATCGGGACTTTTCCTTCTTACCAGGTTGTGCCCCTTTCTGCTAAAATATCGTTGTTCTTTCTCTAGCCCACGCTTTTGCCGTTCATCGTTGTGGCTGCGGCGGGAGAGTGAGTCTGGGAGCAGGGCTGAAGGTTAAGGCCAAGGCCCTTTGAGACAGGGGAGCATGTAGAGGCTCACTGATAACTGTGTTTATTGATGAGTAATCTTTGATTACCATTTGATGCCGAATAGCATCAGCATCATTGACTGTTAATGACCACCATTACTTTTTTTCCCCAGAATGACCAATACATGAAGATTTGTATCAAATCCTGAGCTGTTCTAGCTCGCTGATAAACTGCCTTCCCTGGACAGAGCTTGAGCGTGTCCATTCTTTCTTTTTAAAACCCAAAGTAGGAGAATTAGTGTCCTTGTGTGTCACTGGACGAATAATACTGGAACTGTTTTAATTTGGTCTGTTACTCGTAAGTTTTGTACTCGCTGCATCTTCCTTGAGAAGTATTTCTGAAAAACAAAGCTATTAATTTAGTTGGCTTTCCTTCAAATTTAAAGGGAAAGTGCTTTTTTGTTGTGTACAGCTGTACAAGTGAATGGAAATTACCTTGGCCACTCAACTAAATTTGCCGTAAAATCATGCCAGTGCTCTTAGAGCATTTCTTTTTAGCACTTGCATTAACGTGCTCTTCGGCATTTCTCTCAGCAGGGTTGTGGTTGGACTCGATCTCAAATGTCCCTTCCAACCCTGAAGATTCTATGTTCAATACCGTACTTCATAATTTCTCAGCATAGACTCCAGTTTAGCTAGAATGTGAGTATTAATGTGTAGAAATTATTCTCTGGAAGCAATTATGCTGTTAGTTCATTCAGGAGACAAACCCAACCTGTCCTGGACCAGGAAGCCACCATTCCTCCTAAACCCTGACAGTTATTTATGAAGCTGTCTGCATTCACTGATGTTTTCATACTGCTGCTTTTCATTTTATCAGAGAAATCATTAATAGCTTCCTCTTCTCTGAGATTATATTATGGTTTCTTAAAAGCCACTTACTTGTCAAAGTTTTATTTAAACAGCAAAATAATTCTAAATGCCCTTTTTACAGATGATCAGCTTGGAAGGTGACTTAAAATCTGATGATGTTAGTGTGGCTGAAGCGTGACAGATATAGGTGTTCTCCGCTTGGGCAGCAGGAGCCCTTTTAAATCCATCCCTTTGAGTGGTGCTTTTCCTGCCCATGCATCATCATCATTTGGAGCTAGATTATCTCTTAGGTCCCTTCCAACCCAAACCATTCTATGATCAAAACACAAAGAGGGCTCCCAGGTAGTGGAAAATGAATTGAGTTGGGTGTCCTGGTTTGACATTGGGTTAAGCTTTGTCTTTTAAAGAAACTACTGCATTTCTCAGACTGTAATTTATTATTTATTCTTTTCTTAGAAGACCCTCCTTCCAGTGGTGGTGTTTCATACACTGTTTTATCATTGAGAGTTTTATTGTAACTTCCTACTTTCCTGTTCAGGGAGTGTGGTTTTGTGGGGCTGGACGTGACCTTGGGGGGGGAATATCTCCCCAAACATTTTCATGAATATTAGCTACATGTTTTAGTTTCATCAAATATACTTTGAATTTTTATCAACTGAAAAGCGAAATGTTTCTTAGCTTTAAACTTTTTGAGGAGTATTACATTCTATTTCACAACCTATAAGCTGATAACATGACGTAACTTTTTTTGAAACTATAAGATGGTGTTCTTACAAGCAAAAAATGTTTGTCAACTGGAAACAGTTGCTTGTACCACCTCCTTTCCCTAATTTTTGAGCCCTCCTTCCCCCCGCTTAAAACAAATAAGCAAAAAGGCTAATAATTCAGAAGGGCAAAATGATGAGTGTTTTTGAAAGACTTTGTTTTTTTTTAACGTGTATTGAATTCTGGAAGATTTGTTGAAACAGTCCTTTGAAGTAAAGAACATTTATTAGTTTGGAAACAGAAAGCAGTCCTTAAAAATAATTCTTCAGTACGCATTTCATCATCTGTGGGTATTCGGAATGCTTTTAAGGTAGCAAAGGAGCCTAAAGATTTTTGGCAAATACATGCTGCTTGGATGAAAACCCAAAAATTTTAACAACTGTTTTCTGGGGAATGTCTTGGCTTTTCTTGGTCAAGGTAATTTATATCCGCGTGAGCAGTTTGATGTCACCTCTTGAAGATTCATGGTTTTCAGTCTGGTTTTCTAAGAGCCGTGTGGCTCTTGCCAGTGCTTCAGTGGCTCCTGTCCCTGCCCCGACAGTGGGGAGTGCAGAGGGGACACAACAAGGAATAGCATCCTGGAATGCTTTTATATTGTTTATTTTTGGTCTTTTTTTGAAATAGGGTTATAGATTTTTTTATGGTGCAACATGATATGTTATTGAAGTGCATTAGAAAGATGATTGAGTTGCAAGCCAGATTTGGAGGGGGTGGAGGGAGGGCCAAAAGACAAATTTCTTCAGTATTTGTGAAGGTACATAACTGGCAAAAGATGCTCCATTAATACCATCTCCCTTCCCCATCTCTCTTCCTACATAGACGTATTCTTCTGTATGAAAGCAGGAGCAGGATGGAAATGGTTGTTAGAGGTTAGGGAGCCCGCACGGAGTTAGAGTACAGTAATCCATTGAGAACCAGGCTTCATTGTTTCCACAGCTCCTGGAACTGCTGGAAAAGACAAACATGAGGAAAGCGTAAGTATACAGCAGTCTCAGCTGGATGAACGCTAAAAAGAGAGCCCTTTTATCAATGTATCAGGATGGCAGCAAAGGTCTGTGTTTCCTTTTGGGTCTGTGATTCCTGAGAGCAGAAATAATTTTTTTTTTCCTAGAAGAAAATCTCAAATATGGTTTAATACAGAGCAATTGCATTCTCAGGAAAGACAGCAGAAGGAACAGAAAAATGCATCACCACCTTCCCTTCCTTGTGAAGTAGTTGATCAGATTTAGGATCTCACTTGATGGCTCATAATGTGTTCTTGCAAATTCATATTTTCTTTTTAAAGTAGGATTGTACTTGACTGTTCCAAAGCCGCATAATCCACTTACAGCATTGACAGGGAGAAATCTATGTAGCACAGCCAAGTACTGTTAGATGATGTTTTCTTCTCATCTGGGTGAGGAGATGGTTTCACTGTTTACTCTTTTTTTTTTTATTACTATTTTACTATTATTTTTTTCACTAGTTGTTACTACAGTTCCCTGGGGAAAAGGGATGGATGCATTCTACCTGTCACACTTGGGCAGCAAGTGGTTGCAGGATGGGAATGGACATGGACCAGTCTAATAGGGAATAAGGTTTTTAGGCATATTGTGTAAAATTTTACACATTAATATTTTACTTTCAATTTAGGAAGCACTTTATTTGTTTTTAGAATTACTTCTTGAATTTTGGCATCTTGCAGGGAGCAGTGATCCATTTACTGCTGAAAAACTCTGCTCATTTGAGGTTTCAGGTCATATTTGATAACCACCCCCTTCAGTGCACACTGAGTTTTACACAATGCCAATGATAAATGGGGAATTACTGCTAGATTGCTAATAAATACAACCTTATACAGTTCAATGTTTAAAAAAAAAAGAAGAAAACTCAACCCTCAAATAAAAGGAAAGCCCCGTGAGTCCCAGAGCCTTATTACTACTAGTACATTTTAAGAATGAAAGTGTGAGAATTATCTACATGACGAATGGGCTATTGGAAAAAAGTCATGTAGGATTCATTTAAACAATTAATTTTTCATGTTAGTGCTAATGTAATAATTTAGTAGGAAACGATTACGTTTGTGGGATCCCTATAACAAAGCTGGTATTAATGGGGCCTTTTGACTTCCATCTGAAGAAAAATAGGAGTCAAAAGACTACATGAATTTTCAATGATAAGCATCACAGTTCAAATGTTTAATTATAATGGCAAATTTATGTAGAAAGGAATGGTGGGATTTCATAAAACATATCTTGTTTATGTGAACGGCAGCACTGTATCTCCTCCAAATAGTGCCGCAGAAGCGGAACACATAATAAAACATAGAGACTCATCTTGGGGTAAAAAGAATCCAAGAATTGCTTGGACTTAAATGTTTGGGGTCAACAAATTAATTCTGGAGGGTTTTATGGAAGGTAGGTAAGACGACAGTTAAACAGTATCCTTACTCAAAACTGAGTGCAGGCTGCTGCTGAAAGATGTGTCCAGTTTCTCCTCCATCCTTCTTCCCTCATTTTCCAAACTTTGTGCTCTTGCTAACAGAGTCTGCATCGCAGCAATGGTTAACTTTTTGGAGGAATATATTCTAAAATTGTGAATCTTTTGTTTTTCAACTGGAGATATTTCCTATTTAGAAGGAGAGGCCTGGGAAAATAAATATATGAAGTATTTGAGACCAAGGTAGAGAAGCAGGCATTCAAAAGTGGTTTTGCTGGTAGACCTGAACTTGGTGACAGGAATGTAAATGGGGCCACAGACTCAAGAACAAGAGAGGGAACAGGATGGGACCTTCATTTGGGTCAGTGGAAGAAAAGGGACGGGGAGGAAAGTTGGTTCTTGGCAGTGAGATGTTACTACTCTGGCTGAATTTATGGTCCTTGAGTCACAGTTATGGAAAGTGAAGGAGAGGAAACTGCACTGGTCAAGATTTACGTGATCTGTGGTCCCATAATTGGGACTGTGGGGAGAAATTGCCCATCCTGAAGATGGGAAGAAGGAGAAGAAAAAGTGGATCTGGTGTGGCTGTACATGTGGAGAGCTGGGGGTAGTCATGGTCACTTTGCTCTGTGAACTTCACCCGATTCCTGGAGATCTCAGGGTGAGTTTCAAGAAGGCAAGTGGGGGTTTTGTACCAAGTAAAGGAAAAAGATTGAGAGGGGAGAGGTTGACTTGGAGAGCAATTGGGAGCAACTGTAGCATTGAAGGTAGATGGAAATGAAAGGTGACTTGGGTTGTTTATTCTTAGAAGGGTTTGTTGGGGTGTGATATGTCCACCTTTTAGAATAAGAAACAAACATACAAAGTAAATATTAGGGAATGAAAAGTATCAAATTCAAGGATAATAATACAATAACTAATCTATAGAAATAGAAGCATTGGGGAAGATCTGGATTTTGAGAGTTTTCTGGAGGAGTGTGGCTACAATGTGCACTTGTCTTCTGCCCTGCTCTGGACTTTTGGCCTCAGTCAAAATTCTGTTTTCTAAGAGTCTTTCTAATAAAGCATTTTTATAAAGCTTTCTAATGAAGCATTTTTATTATTGTCGATGTAGTCAGACTGTTGTTTTTGTTTTTTAATTAAAAATTAACCAGGAATGGGCATAACTTTTTAAATAACTTTCAAGCTTAAGACATCTTGCCTCTTTCTCAATTATTTAAAGGTTTCATTAATGAGACTGTGATCAGCTTAATTCTGGAGTTGAAAAAAAGTTGATTACAGCTTAAAATTCTCGTTACAAAATGTTGAGAGTTGGGTTTACTGGTCTCTCACTGAAAAGGTTATGGGAAACTTGATTGTCATATTTAAACAATGTTGTTTAATTAGTCCTGAGCCTCATGGCTGCTGCCAGCTGTCCGCAGGCAGCAGGAAAAAAAATCTCCCATCTTGATGTGAGAAGTGACTTTTTGAGGCAGCGCTTTTCTTGCTGTTCTTCAGGGTGTTAAATTAATATCGGTTATTTGGGCTCCTGCCTGCTCTGCTCGGGTTGATGGCAGTCAAAAGAAATGCCCTTCTACCACGTCTCTGGACCTCGCTAGCTTGGTGAGCCTGGAGAGATCTCACAGCAATCTTACCATATGTTTTTATATATATATATATATATATATATATATAAAAAAAAAAGGGTGAGATTTGGTCCTTGGATCAAAGTTTTTCCTTTTTATCCAAGCTAAAACGATCGGTTGTGACTCAGTTTTTAGAAGGTCCTTCCTGTTAAATCTGGGCCAAGTGGCAAGTCCTTAGAAAAGCTGTTGCACAGACATGACCAGCCCGATGCTCTCCATAGAGCTCATCGAGACTGAGCCGCTCCCTGAAGTTCTGCAGAAGTTTAGGCAGTATCTTACTCTTTTATTCTGATACCCATCGTGTCTCCCAGAAGGATTTCAGCTGGCATCGACGCTAGCGTGTTCTGAAAGACGGGGTACTGCGGGAGCTTGATGTTGATCCTGAAGCAGAAAATATAACAGAAGAGAGGGTTTTTTTATCTGTTGTGAGAAAAATGGTTTCAGCTGGATTTTAGAGGATGTGAGAGAAAATTGAAATGCTTTTCGAGGTCACGTTGGAGCTGAGGAACCACTGCCAGGTTTCTTTCTGTATCATTGGCAGAGGCGGCACCTGGTGATCCAGAGTGTTTGCAAACCTCTCCCGTTATCCTTTCTGCTTGACAGAGAGAGAATATTGGCCACTTTAAAGTGCACTTAACCTTTCAGAGGTCAGACAGTCCGTGAACTGTCATGGATGAGATATACTAAACACCAATTTTTTTGCCTGTGTGCTTTCATGAAAATAACCTGCTAGAATTCGGCGGGGTTTTGAGAGGTAACAATGCGAAATAAGCTCCTGGTGGTAGTACTACGGTAGTGTCGAGGTTTTAAATGGTGATAGTTGAATTTTCCCCAAAGTTTTCTTTCTGAGTTTAACCAGCTGGTGTTTTAGGTGTGTACTCCTTTCCTATGGTCATGCTTTGTGTATAGGAGTTATCACCAAGTAACTCCAACCAAAAATTGGCAGATGTCTAGGTCCGGAGAAGGACGCAGCGTGATTTACTTAGTCTGATTGCTGATTAGAAAAAAACCCAAACTTGACCAGATGATTTAATGAAGTCTAGTGGGATTGAAACAGTATACTCAGTTTTTGGTTTATTCAATGTATTTTAAAATGCAGTGGTGTTGTTTCTTATTACAGGGAGTTTGCCCAAAACAACAGAAACCTAAATTGAATTATGTTTTGTGTGTGCTCCTAAAGCTGATTTTACAAACAGCTCAGACTTGCTGAAGTTAGACATTTAGTGATACATATGAATGATTTCCCCCTTCAAGATTGCAATGAAATTTTTTCATACTTCACGTATTTTGTGCGCTTAACTAGAAATTCAAGAGTTACATCTTGGTGCTAAATATGTGATATTTATTTTTTTTTTTATTGGTAGGTAGTCTAACCCTGCAGTGGGTTTCCAGATAATTCCATTTGTAGGCATAAAGCTACGCTGTTTATTTTTAATTCTTTTTTTTTTTCTGTACATACGTGATGTGTAACTCTGAGCTGTGGTTATTAATTGACAGATGAGTTACACTATGATGGCACTTAAAATGCACAACATGTATTTCTGAAAGCAGTCGTTGCTATAGCAACTTTCTAGTAGGTCACTGGCAGTGTTGTGTGTGAGTGTGTGTGTGTATGATTTGGCTGTTAATGCAGACTAATACTGATAGAAAAAATGAGAAATGTGAGAGTCAGAAAGAAGGTAGCCCTTCCCCCCCCAGCCCCCCCCTGCTTCTCCTCTCCCCTCAAAAACAGGGGAAGATCATTTTGTGGAGAAAATGCTTACTTAGGATACTGCATGTATCAGCAAGAAGCTGGCTATCAGCTGCTATAATTAGCTGTTTTCTTTCCATTTATGCAAAGATCATAAAAAAATAAAAAACCCCCCACAAATTGTCTTAATCTCATTCATTCTGCTTTTTCTTTGACATCTTGTAGAGTCTGGTTAGGGAAGGAATGTGTCTTCAGTTGATCCAAAAGCAATATGTTGTATTTATTGAGCATGCAGATCTATTTTTATAGACAAAGTACATCTGTATTACATGCTGGAAGTGAAAAAAAATTTGAGAAATTGCTTCTTTTTCTTCATTTGTAAGATCTTTCAGCAACGTACGATGCATTTCCGTAGGAATTTAGGCCAATATAAATCTCGTCCCATTCTTCCCGAGCACGTAGTCCTGCGCTCACGCGAGCGAGGTGTGAGCTGGTTCAGGGAGCCGATCCAGGTACAAACAACTGGAAAACCATTTTAAAAATTGCTGGGTGCTTTCCTGAATTGCGTGAACGGGCAGAAAGCCACGTGCCAGCACAGCCCCAGGAGGGAGGAACCACGGTGCCCGCAGTTTGGGCCAGCGTACACGGCTGGCAGTGACTAGGATTTTTCAGAGGGGCTGAAGATGCGATTTCCTGCTGACTTACGGTTTTAGTTTGCTCTGAAACTTAACTACAAGAACTGTCTGGGCAACTCTTTTCCAAATTCTTTGCATTTTTATTCTTCTCTGAAACTCTTCTCTAATAGTCTCTTCTGGGGTTGGGTTTGGTTGTTGTTTTTTTTTTTAATAGCGTTATACTGCTCTGATTAGAGAACATACCTTTCTCTTCTAGAGTGATCAACCTATAGCCAGGTCATTATTTTCAGTCTCGAATTAACACTGCCGTAGGATATTAGAAAATTAATAATAACATAATAATAAGAAAATTAAAGATAACACATTCTAGATCATGACAAATGAAAATAATGTCAAGTGTAGCAAGTATTTTATGGTAATCAACTAGATTTTTCTCAAATTATAGTGTTGTTTCGGGTTTTTTTCTTAAAAACAAAAAAGGTATAATAATGTGAGCTTTGTTTTGTGTTGACTCTCTTATTCTCTGAAAGACATGAACAAGCCGTGCTGCGTCAGTGTGGTCCATCCATCTGCTGTCTGGATGGCAGGAATGAGAGATCATGGTAAGGAGTGGAGGGCAGGCAGCAGGACTTGAGCCTCTTCTTTTCCAGTGTTTCCTAGCTCCCTTCACTGGTCTGCTGGGATCCAGACCAGTCTCAAAGCTTCTGTAAAGGAAAGGAGCAGGAACACGTGGCCAGGAGTAGGAGGAAAGAGCAGGAACTGCATTTTTGACAATGGCAACCCATGAAATCAGTTCAACCATTGTATGAAACCCCATCCCAGCACTCTACTGAAAAAAAATATATCCCTCTTCCATGTTGCTTGGACTTTTTTTTTTTTTTGCCCCCCCCCCCCCATGTAGTTATCTTCTCTGTGTTTTGAATTTGATTTGTGAAAGTGCTACGTGTTGATTTAGCCTCTGGAAAAGAAAAAATACCTTGATATTTTTTAGTATTTAAATGGTTGTTGAATGCTTGATTAAATGTACTTGTATACACTGTATACTCTGGAAAAGCTTGCTCTAACTTTGCCTCAAGGGTGAAGGCAATGCCTATAGATTAATGTTTAAATTTATTTGAATAATTTGTAGGGAGAAGGAGGTAGGACCAGATACAAGAAAAAAACGAAACCTTATATCTTCCTTGTATTTTCTGTAAGGATTTTTCCTAGGGGAAATGTTCCCTTATTTAACTCCTGCAGTTACAGTTTTCAGTTAGAACTTGTTCTTATCTCATGGGAGTTGAGAATCTGTTTAAGGAAATGCTTCAAAATATTCCCACTTTTGCTATTGCAGCCTGACAGTTTTCAGTATCGGTTACTGTATGTATTTTTATTTTTATGTAACTGTGTAAAAGACACTGAAAATCCTCTCCCTGCCTTTCTGAAGTGCAGAAGACAGTGTCTACAAATTCTGCAATGTTTAAAACTGTATGGTCTGATCCCTGCTCTGCAAAAAACAAAAGCCAAAAAGTCTTACAGGGGAAATCATCCTCTTGTGTGGATCAGCTGCTGGAATTTCCCCTCTCGCTGGAGAGCCTCAGCTGCTGGTGATGGCAGTTTCTCTCTTCTGCAGCTTCTGTTAAGTTTCACTCACTTTTACCAGCAGTGCTTAGAGAACTGTGCTTTTTCTGTGTCTTGTATTTGATGGTAGAGGTAAGGCAATTCTCTTCTAGGCCAGAGGGTTTTCCCTCTTCTCTTATCTGTTAATTTTTCCTTTTTCCTTAGTTTCTTATTTACCAGGGAGAGATTGGTCAGGCTGTGTATATCTAAGCAGAGGGTTGCTATTAGCAGGCCTGTTACAGACCATCATCGTAACTAAGCAGAGAGTTCTGTGAGTATTTTACTTTTCCAGTTGTAGAAGATGTTGTGGTAGATGCTCTGAACACTGACCTTGGTTTTGCTGCTCTTCTCCTGAAAGGAGCTGTGACCTTCCACAGACTCTGAAACCAGTGAGATGCTCCTAAACCCCCAGCACATTTTTAAACAAGATTTGGTTGTATCGGGAAAGCCTCAAAATTCCAAATTGTTCCTGTTATTGGGTCCCTTGGAGATTTTTTTGTGTGACATGACCCCCGTAGATAGATTACCAGTTTCGTCTCTCATCCTGTTTTCTGTGAGGCATCTCACTGCAGCTACTCTGTATTTCTAGTCTATTGATAGTTAATTTCCTTTCCCCATTCATAGTCGAGGTTAACTATCTTTCGGGATTGGGTGAGGAGGAGGTTTGGTTGGTCTTTTTTTTTTTAATTTATTTTTTTTCTTCCCCATGGGAGAGCAAAGGGTTACCGTTTTAGTTGCTGGAAAAGCCCATGTTCTAGGTTTCCAGTACCACCAGGTTTCCTCTCTGGGTATATTTGGAAAATAAAGCCAGAGATCTCTTCTTTCTTTTGAAGTGATCCGTTTTGGCTAAGCATTATCTAAGCTATTTCATTAAGCCTGACACCTTCATTAGTCCAATGAACTGTTTTGGTAAATGTCTCCCAGATCCAAAATTCTTCCTTTTCTAGGAAGGAGGACTGCTGTCAGTGTTACTGGGAGAGAGCACACAGAACAGTAGCATGAAAATGAATGGTGCTTGCTCAGACAGTCACACTATTTCCAGTTTTTGTCACCTGTGCAGAAATAAAAAAGGTGTTCCTGTATTTCTGTAAGCAATGCGAAATGTGGTTAAAAAAAAAAAATCTGTGTTTGCAACTTACAGTCTGGGTAGCCAAGTAAATTGGTGATAGTTTTGCAGAATGCACTGTCATCATGTCTTTAAATAAATACGTTTGTGGACAGTCAAGAGGAGAAACAATCTCAAAGGGCAAAGGGGAGGAAGGTGAGAAATAAGTTGTTGTATGGTGCGTGGAGTTAAAGGTAGTGATTTGGTAGTCCTGTTTTCTTCCTTGCAGTAAATCCATGAATTTTCCCGTGGCCTTGCCAGTTGCCCACCCTGTGTGTGTAGCACCTCAATGGCAGTGTCCTGCACCTCGGTGCCTTCCCTGGGCTGGCAGACCAGGAGATGAGGGCCACCGGCTCAGAGCTCTGTCTCATCAACAGGACAAAGAGCAGCTTGGCTGGTCCTCGCCCCTGTCTCTGCCCTCATGGGAGCACGAGGCTCAACCAGCACTTATTTTCATAAATAATCTTTTGAGGAACCTCTCCTTCTGTCAAATCTGTTAGCATTTGGCAACACATTCAGAAATCATCAAGAGATGGAGGGCAAACAGCCTGGTTGGATGTGAAGCCCTTGGGAAGTGAAGCTGAACCAGTTTCTTGTCTGGCTTTTCTGTTCTTGCCTCTCCTCCTTTTATTGCAGATAACGCGTGGATGGTCTTTCAGTTTGTCCAGTTTGGAACTGGGCTTTCTACTGTTTTCACACAGTGCTATTATTTTCTTCCATCTGTATCTGGAGCAATGAAAAAGCAATGAAAGATACATTTTTTTTCCAAGCATTTTTTTCCCAAAGAAAGTTTCCATTTTAATGGATTTACTGTGGCATGTAAGATGTTTGTGAACATCAAAGAATAGACAGTTTCACCCCCTACTGATACTTCCTAATGTTGTTGACTAACCAAAATCCATTTCAGCACTGAATGATAATAGCTTTTCTTCAGGATTATTTACTGAGCTAAAATAAATCTTGTTCTCAGGTGCTCGTTTGTCTTTTCCCTAGTGTTATTTACATTTTGGACTATTGCAGAACTGTTTCTAATTTTATGTAGTACTTGATAATCACTTCTCTCCTGTTTGTTCTTATAATTTCATTGATTTTTTTGTGACTGGTGTGACAGGGAGGTCATTAGGGAACACCGGTGGGTAGCCAACCCCCATTTAGCTCATCTTTAATTTCCTGAGTCCTTCGGTTCCTTTACCCCCCCTTCTTGTGTCAGAATCCACATCAGGAAAAGGCTTGTAGGTACAGGTAATGTATTTTTTAGGTCAGTTGGTGTTTGTTTGACAAAAGATGTTTGATCCAGAAGCTTGTCTCCTTAGCCTGAAATAAAATCTCAATCCTCAAACTCAGTGCAGGTGGAAAGCAATTAATTACTGCGAGCTCTGCTGCAGTGGGGGGAGGATATTGAAATGGGTATTGCCTGGGGGGCGGAGAGATAAGTTATAGGGATGGAGGAAACTAATGTGTAATCAAGCCACTTTCTCTTTTGAGTCAATTAATTAAAATGATGGTGAATTTTTAATTTCCAGCTGTGTGTTTTCCTAAGTCTTCAGGATCAGGAATGAGAACTTAGAAATGGAATGGTTTTGTTCTGGGAGGTGTTCTGCTGGTAAATCATTATTTCAGTGTTTGCTGCTAAGTCCTGCTGATGTTTTTCACCTGTGTCGTTTTGGGAAGGTGTCCTGGGGCTTTGAATTATGCTGGCCTGGGATCTGTGGGTTTGGGTTTGAATTTTGATTGCAGTATGAGGCATTTATGGTCACTGGGGAAGCACATTTGCAAGGCTTTTTATTTTTAGCTCCAACATGGTTACACATGTCCATTGGAAAAATGTGCCTCTCCTCGCAAGTTTATTGCGTGATGGTCGGGTTGTTTTAAGATTGAAGGATGAGAGGGAAGTATTTCAAGGTATGCTTTTCCAGTAAAGGTTTTAACTGTGTACCTGATGTAAGTCACAAGCTGTGCCATTTGTAATAATGGAGGACGCTCAATCAGCGGCAGTGGCCATTGGGGTACATTTCAGCATTGTTTGTTCAGATCATTCAAAAGGTTGATCTATTTCTATGGAGCTGTATCATTGGGGGAAGTTCTCTTTCGATGGGTACAATGATGAGGGATGGTACCATGATTTCAGCATGGTCTGTTCCAGTGCCTTTAGGTGGAGGTGGTGTCAGGTGAGGGTGGATTGAATGTATTTAGCAGCGTTCGGATTCTGGAGATATTGTTCTTGCAAGTTAAGGCAAAATATGGTATCACAATATGAGAAATTGGTGATCTAACAGTACATTTGATGGTGGGATGGCTTAAATTGTGTAGTTTATAGATGCAGTTTAGTTTGCCTTGAAGATAACTCTGTAGTAGAGAAATTATTTATGCATTCTGATGTGTTTTGTTCCATCTCTTGTACCTGGATTAAAGACCTGCCAGGCTTCTTGGCTTTTGGGAGCACTTAAAATTGTTCCTAGAGTAGGAGAATAGGGTTGCTTAGTTTATTGGGAAGAGAACTTGAAACAATTTTTCAGGTGGAGAGGAATGAAGTCAGAATTGCCAGCTTGATTTTGCTTATGTCAAGGTTTGGGATTACTCGGAGCTCTTTCTTTGGTATCTAAGACATGGTGGGATTTAAGGCTTGGGTGGTTTTTCCCTGAAAGGCTGCAGTTGTGAATTGTTTTAGAAGAGGGATCGTGGTGCAAAGACATAGGTAAAGGGTGTCTGGTTTGATACGGGATTGGGTTTTCTCAGGAAATTGTTGGAATTTGGAGGTGGGGTTTGATTCTGTGATTAAGGCATATCTATATAATTCTATATTCTGTATTGGCTAACTTCATCTTCTCTGGTCTACCTTTGCTTTTGGCTCTTGTTCAGTTTTCACAAGCTCTTTTTAGGAACTTAGCAGGTATTTGTATTTTAGGTACTCTGGCTAATGGATAGAGGAGGGATATGGAAATCACTCCCTCTCCGTGGTACACCCCTGTATTCTGCCAATACTCCAGCAGTAATCAAGAATCAAAAGACCTGTGCTACTTACTCTGAGCTCCTTTGGGAAGTCCCTTTTAGGCCAATGCAAATGTCTTTTTTTTTTTTTTTAATAATTCACAGAATTATTTGGGCTAAAAATAGTTAACAATGAAAGAAAAACAGCTTTCTTGTGATTCTTGTTGAAATTTATTCCTGCTAAAATGAAAAGCATTAGTGGAACCCCTGTCTGCTTCATGACAGCACAGGTTAAAAATGGTTACTAAAATCAAGGTATTCAGACTGCCTCACTGCAAAAAGATAGCATGATGCTACTTATGGTAATGACTATTGGATATTTGCTAATCCCTTTATTAAATGCAACCTCTCTTCTAAGGAGCTCAAAACACAAGGGATTTAGTTATTTATAAAAATCCACATGCCCTCACGTGTAGAAAAGGACTGTAGTTGAGTGAAAGAGGGACCTTAGTAAAACAGATACCAATTAGCTACGTCAGGCTGGGGGTTAAGCTGAGTCTCCAACCTGCCAGTAGGGAGGCAGTAGGGCAGGAATCCATAGGGTTTTGTCATACGAGCCTTGCTGAAGTCCCTGGACTGGGAATAACTGGTACTCTGGGGTCTTTCAGTTCCTCGACTGGTAGCACTGGGAGACTCTAGGCCTGAAAGTTTGTAAGAGTTATCCCTTATTGAGCAGAATGTTTTAATACCTCAGTCACACTTAATGTCCAGAAATCTTTGGTGTTGAAGGGACTTAGATCATGACATTTTTGTAAAAACAAGGATCCTGAGAGGTCTGGCAATAGGAGATGGATGGAGCTGCTTCTTGGAGTCCAAGAGACGTGCTTTTCTGAATGAGCAGTGTTCAGTGGTGGGAATGCTTTGACGTAGTCCTTCAACACCAACACCACCTTCTGAAGAACAATTATGCCTTCCTGTTCGTTTGAGGGTAGGGTAATAAAGGTGCCTGTTGGGAAATGGGCAGAGTATTACACTTCAGAATGGTCTGAGTGTCTCTATATTAATTGTTGAGTATTCTTTCTGTTAACAGCTGTGTGAACTTAGAGAAGTTATTGTCTTAGTAACTTTATTTTCCTCAAGTCTTTATGGACGTCCCCCCTAAAGTACCAGGAATTAGTCACTTCCCAGAGTTTTTAATTGATGCCCAACTGCGAAATGCATGTTTTCTTTGATAATCTGCACAAAATGTTCTGCGGTTCCTCTTGTCTTTTCAGAGTCACATGTGAGGAAAAAAGAGAAGACAAAACAAAGAAACAAATGCCCAAAGAACAAAAACCCAAATAATTCTGAGAGTTTGTTTTTTTGTTCCCCCCATGTCAGGCCTGGCTTCTTTTTTGTGAAAATTGGTTTTATTGTTGGCAATTTTCCAGATGCAATGAATAATAGAACACCAGATGTCCACTGCTGAGAAAAATTACAGATGAGTAAACACTCCTCTTAGGTAGCATAAAAATCTATTAAGGCTGCTTCTGCTGTGCCTGTAGACTGCCCGTGCTCCTGGCCCGTCGCGCCTTTGTGCCGTAGGGAGATGAAACACCCAAAGCCCCTGTGACTGTCCACATGCACCCGACTGTACCAGGGATCCCTGCCTTCCTCTGGATGTGGATTATTCGGTAGGAATAAGCAGTCGCTCGCTGAAGTGCTCGAGTGTGAATTTAGTCACTGGATTTAATTTTCGTTGTTGTCACACATGGATTTGATTGAGGGCGAAGTTGCAGAAATGTGGGGGGTAAGAAGGGGTATCAGGAGTTCATCTGGTTCTCACCCTGTCCCCTCCAGCAGGCCATGGTTTGTTACAGTCACGCCATGTTTTCAGACCCAAACAGGCTCTGCTCCCAAAGCCTCCTCTGTTTTTTCCCAGCTGTTTCAGTCTCCTAAGCCCTTTCCACAATCTTTGCTATGGTTGTTGTACCTGATAGTGTGACCCATTTATTTCAGAAAAGGAAAAAAATCTTCAGTGGTGGATAATTCCTGTTTGCTTGAGCAAACTATTGGAGTATTTTGCCAGTCGTTGTCAAGTTTTCCTCAGTATCTTACCTGTGAGTTTTCCTTGCTGCAGTTTGAATTTGTTACTTGTCCCGTTCTCACTGAAAAAAAAAAAGTTTATTCTCCCTCCCTGTTGCCTTCGCAGCAGTCTTTATGTATTGAAGAAGTCATCCTCCTCCGCCTGCAGTCTGGTCTGTGTCCTGCTGTACTCTCCTGTTCCTTCCTTCTGCACGGGTGTTCTGGAGTCTCCTGGAGCCCTGCCTTGGCCTGCTAAAACTAGCTCTGCAAAACCCTGGAAAGTTTTATGTCACTTTAGGGAGCTTTATTGGCTCTTTATTAAGAAATCAGCTGAACAGGATGGTCCTTTTTTGGGGGAAGCATTACATTGTCTGTAACTCAACTATCTTTTAAAACCTTATGTCGAGGTATGATGAACCCTTACGTTATCCATATCATTATGCAGTCTTTTGCAAGGTTTCAGTGATTCCTCAGTCTTTGATTTGGAGGATGACTCCATAGTTTCTATGACTGGCAAAATCTCCCTTGACTTAAAATCTGTCCCATGGGCTTTTTTTGTGACTCTCAATGCTCTTGTGGCATCTTAAAACGATGAGTGAGTTTATCTTCTCATGAATCCTTTTGAGCCTTAGAAATACAAGTGTAGAGAAGCAGAAGACTTCAAAGATCCATCTACTCCCGCTCGCAATTTGAGGATAGTAGAACCTAACTTCTAGAGCCATTTTTATTATATGTATTTTGTAGAATCCTAGGATTGTTTAGGTTCAAAGCAGGTAGGTAGGAAGCTGGTAGATAAGCCGATGCTATCCTAATGGACAGATGGCAAGGAGCAAGTTGTTAATTTAGACTTAAACCATCCGGATATTGGACTATAATTAGAATTCAGTGCTGTGACCTTTAGTCTTGTGCAATCAGACCATAATTATTTGCCTTATGAGTGACGGAGTGCCCGCAGCCCCCCGTGATCTCAGTCGCAGTTGTGAATGCTCAGTGCTGCAGAAAATCAGGTCAAGTGTCTCACTGGGTGTCCGCAGAGCGAGGAGCAGTTATGTCTGAAGAGTCCCTAGGAATAACAAAAGGGAAAGCAGGCTTGTTTTCATATGCTCAGCCTGTCAAATTTATCTTTATTTGAAAAAAAAATAGTAATTGCAAGTTGAAAAGTATAGCACTTCTCTTCTTGAGCAAGCCATCTCTACAAGTGCACAAAACATTTGATTAATATCTGTAGTACTAGCCATCCTAGGCATTATAAGGGACCGGTACGTGGTAATATAGTTAAAAACTATTGAGGTAAACGCTGGAGATGATCAAACAAAATTTTCTGAAGTGATGTGTGACGTTTGAATCAGCTACACTATTACAAGCACGGTTAAAAGGTTGTATCAGCTTTCCTGTGTAATCCTAGTGTCAGCGCCTCGGCACACACTGCAGGAATTAGCTGCTACCTTCTGGAAATAGTAGCAGAAGGCACAGAAAAGTGATTGGCTTTGGCAGTTCACTCATTTTTAGAGATCGAAAGCTAAGGATAGAAATGCAGTAGTGTGTCTTGGAGAATTTTGTCATTTAAGAATTTTTTTCCCAGCTCTGCAAGATGTGATTTGCGTAACCTTTCAGTGTGAGGTCTCGCATTCGTAATTGAGAAGAGCACAGTCTAATATTGCACACTAGAAAGCGAGAGTTCGGATTTATTTTTCTGGCTGACTGAGCAGGACCTTTCTAGGCTAAAAATGTTTGGTGAGAGGAAGCAGCAACAGCTGTTCTTCCTGTAGAGTCAGTTCTATGTGTTGGTGACACCGAGGAGACAACTGAGATTGAAGGCAACGTTCAATGGACAGTGAAGGGTTGCCCTGGGATAATTCTTGTTCCCACATGTGTACGTAACACATCTGGAAATACCTTCAAAGAATGGGAAAACGGGACTCCAAATAGCTCTCCTCAGCTCTGAACAGAGGGGAAGGTCACCTCCCTGGGTGTGCTGGCAGTGCTCTGCCTGGAGCAGGAGGCCCAGGAGATGCTGCTGGCCTTTGCAGTGAGGGCATATTGCTGGCTCGCCTCCAAGTTATTGTCCGCCAGGATCCTTGGATCTCTTCTGGAAAAGCTGCTTTCCAGATGGTCCATCCCAAACCTGTGCATGGGATTGTTCTCCCCACGTGCAGGACTCTGCGGTTCCCTTTTCTGAACTTCATGCTATTCCTGTTCATCCTTGCTCCAGCCTGTCCACGTCCCTCTGGACAGCAGCACAAACGTCTGGTGTATCAACCAACCCTCCCAGTTTTTTCCTTTTTCTGTTGACATATTTTTGCAGGTTGGGAACTGCAGGTGCTGCTGGGTATGAAATGGATAACGGTGACAGCAAAGACATGCTCAGGAAAGGGATATGGAATACTACTACTACTACGCTGCACTACCCTGGTTGTTCCCAGTGTTATCACCTTCTATCATGGTGTGACTGGATGGAGAACGTTGCAGACCGTGTATCAGCAGAGCTTGCTGTGTGCTTTAAGTATTGAAGGAACTCACTAATGCATAGTGTTATTTTTCCTGGAATTGGACTTCCAATTTTGGTTTAAATACTTAGTAAAATGTGATGATGTGAAATTTAGATTTTGTGTAGAGCTTCAACAAAATTATCTTTGAGGGAGGCCAAATGAGCTTTATGTCATGTTTGACCCTAAATGACACTATGAATTTTCAAAATCGGAGCAGGAAGAGGTGATTCCTTTGGCTTTCCGTTCAAAAGGCCGCGGGGTCAACATGAATGAATTTATTTTGAGTTTTAAACTTGTAGTAGAAATAAAGCTTATACTTACAGAAGGGCATAGTCCAAAGCAAACAAAAACCTGTGAGTAACAGAGAACACATCACAGCATTTGCTGAATTTGTTACAGGTTTAGTTCCTGATGACTGTTTTTCTAGTTCTGCAGGATTTAGAAATTACACCTCCAATTTATCAATATTATTTTCACTTCGTAGGTGGGATAGCTGAGCAGGAAGGATTTAAGCGGTGTGCCCAAGGCCGTGTGTGTATGGATAAAGCAGTAAAAGTCTAGAATTTATCTGCCTGCGTGTAAGAATCCTCTTTTCTCTCTCACCTTGTTGATCAAAGCTTTTGGAGCTCTCCCTCGGTGTGTGTCCTGCTGCCTTCTAACAGGATTGCCATTTGCTGCTTTTGCAGGCTGTTTCCTCGCTGCCAAACCCTGTTGTTGGGCAAGAATATTGAAGGGGATAAATCTTGTCTCTAAGCTGAATATGAAAAACTTGAGTTTTCTGCGCCGCCTTTTATGGTGCAGTGCAAAGGCCTGGTGTGCATCACGTGTTCTGGATTCTTGTCCACACAAGTACAATTGGGGTTCTCCAATTTCCTTTGGGCCTTAATGGGATGGAGAAATGCTCTGCTGCTTCATCAATTTTTTTCAACGTGCAAGAGAAGACGTAGCTGGGAGCACCGAGGGAGAAAGCAAAGTAATTTTAAATGGAAGATGAAGTTATGGTGTACAGGCGTCACCAACTAAGTAGTAGAAGATATTGCTCCTCTATTGTGAGCCATTATATATATTCATATATATTCATAATATATTCAGCACATGGATGGGACGAGGTCACTTGGTCAACAAGGAGAGAGGATTTTGAGTGGGAGTCAGTCAAATACCAGCTCTCTTTTAAAATACCAGTTATCTTTCATTTTGGATATCTTCTAGGCAATGGAACTAAAAGTGACGTAACTCGTATTGCTAAATTTAGTGAGTGGGGTTTTTGGTTGGTTGGTTTCAGCTTTCTAAGGTGTAGGTACCTTGCTTATAATAAGGTTGGTGGAACTTGATTTTGTTGTTGTCAGCAGATAGTTGCTTGGAACAACTCCATCAGGTTTCAGGGTTTACATCAGTCTGTTCGGTTGGTGTTTGGCTTAAATGGGTAGATGAGTTCAGCACCAGAGAGACAAATAAGACACAATCTAAAGACTGCAAAAAATATAGGTGTCTTTTCATGTTAGTAGAAACTGCAGAAAATACTGATGGAATGCATGCATCAGATTTATTGATGTGGAACTGTAGAACCTTTCTTAAAGCTAACCCTATTATCAGATAATTATTAAAGAAGAACGATCATAAAACTGACAACCTAGTAGAAAAGGCTTTTAAAATTTTTTTAATTTTTTTTTTTTACAGAAGCAGTTTTATATAATGGTCCTTATGTCTGCCGTGTTTATTGGTCATGGTTAAAAATAGAAGCAAAAAAGAGAAACGTTGACTTGTTTTCTTATTATATGTTTCAACTGAATAGTCTCTTCTGGTGCCTGCTTTATATTATTCTACAAGACATTTTTAACTATGCCAAGCATGAATTTGTCATTTTAAAATACAGATGTGCAGGCTTAAAAAGCTGCAAACATGCTAAGGTCACTAAAATTAGGATTGAATGAAAACATTAGATTTGTTTTTTTAAACTCCTAAATAGAAGCAGTTGACTGCAAGTTAAAGGACATGTTCAGCTATGTTGTGTTTATTATAGTTTAAATAACCCAAAATGCAAAAATACGACGTGTTCCTCCTCCTGCTCTTCTCTTCCCCAGGATAAAGGTACCAAAATGGGAGTCATCAGCTTTCAGGATTTTTTCTTAATGGCTTTATTCTCAAGCTGAATGAGATGGAAAGGAGGAGAGTCTGATTTTCCTGTTTATAAGAACATCATCTTTAAGAACCAGGTGTTTCTTCTATTAAAACTAGAAAAAAATGTCAAGGTTCACATTTGCATAGTCCGTAAGGATCAATGTTTTTTCCACAGTTGTCAAACTTAATTTAATTGCACAGCTAAATTGAGAACACTGTTTCAAACACATACAGCATTTCATTAGTCACTATAGTGTTTTATTTTATTTCTAACCCAAGCCTCAGCAGCATGGGTGATAATTTTGAAGCAAGTGGTGGTGTTTCTGTGAGTGTAGAGGCATGTTGCTGCTGAGGGAAATTGCATGGCAGCTATCCCAAGACTCTTAAGGATTTGAAAGAGGGGAAATTTAGATGAGATATTAGGAAGAAATTTTTCACTGTGAGGGTGCTGAGAACCTGGCCCAGGTTGACCAGAGAAGCTGTGGATGCCCACCTGTGTGAGGGACATGGCTGACTTGGATGGTGAAGGTGTTACTCCATGCAATGCAAGGTCAGTTTTGACCTTCTGGTCAGTGCCTCAAAGTGTGTGCTCAGGAGTGTACAGAATTGTGTCTTTTCTTTTGCAGCTTTGGGCTCCAAGCTGTTCATTTTCCAGCTCGTCAGCGTTGAGAGATCTTATATTTTAAGACTCGGTAACACCTATGTTAGGTGCCTTTACTAACACAAGACAGTAGAAAGGCAATGTTGTCATTTTTGAGATGGTCCAGTCTGGACCTGACCGCACACAGACAGGTTTGTTCCAGCGCTGCTTTGCAGTCTCTTGTTCAGCATAGGAAAAATATGAGAAATATATGAGAAAATACCTTGCAATTCCCTGTGTGTGGCGTTGTCTGCCATTGCCACCATGTCAAGGCTTTGGGGTCTTGAGTCTTGTTCCTTGGTTCTTGAGTCCCTTCGGAATGAAAGAGCTCCCCTCTTCTCCTTCTGGCTCTTTATACCCTTCGCTCCATACTTTCATTTAGGCCAGGACTTGGCTTTTCCAACGAGTTATCTCTGAGCAAGTGTGCTTTTCCTCGGGTGTGAAAGCACTCCTCTGGAGCAGTCGTGTGCTGCCAGTTACTATATCTGAGCATGCACAGCAGGTGTGAGGGTAAAAAAGAGAAAAAAAAAAAAAAAGAAATTCCACGTCACAGTTGTGCAGGATGCCTTAAACATCTGTGGAAAATACCCGATGTGAAAGGCATATAAATTTTCTTGAACTTCTTTTGAAACCTCCCCTGAAAAGTAAGGTTAATGCCCAGTATCCTGCTAGAATTAGACAATCTGAAGATCTGAGAGGGATAGGTTTCCTTTGAGGTCTAGTTAGTGTATGCACAAGTGTGTGTGTGAACAAAAAACATACTTTGTTCTTCTGTTTTAAACAAAGGGAAGGTATTACAAAAAAACGTGTACATCTAATTGTCATGGTAGGAGGAAAAAAATACTTGCAGAAGCTTAATCAAAAGCTTTCTTCTTCTGTGTCAGGATTTAATTAAATATTCTTCTTATAAGAAGAATAACTTAAGTTTTTTGTGATTACCAGAGTGCATATTGTTCCAATGGTAGTGAACCCCTCCATTTCAGAGATCTGAACATGACTTTTCCTTTATATAGGAAATTAGCTCAAAACTTAATTCACTCTGATGCTATGTTTGTTTATAATGAATTCTTACAGGTGGCTGAAATAGTTGCTTAATGTTGGTGAACGAGTGCGTCATTCCCCTGTTAATAGTAATCACATCCTTTAAAATGTAGTAATGTCTAATATCTCTAACTAAGAAACGCTGATACGGAAACAAGTTATGGAATTAGCACAAATGGCACATAACATTTTTGTTCATGAAGAACTGGGTCTGACTTGTGTCTTGTAGTGAGAGAAGAGAGCTTGTACACCAACTTGGTGTAGAAAATGACCCCCTTCAAACCATTGATACCAGAGTGGTGACTTTAAATTCTGAACTAACTTTTCTTTTGTTTAACCTTTGTTTTGCAACAAAACTGCTCGCTAATGATACAGTAGAAAAAAATAGCCAATGAGGTGGCAGTGTACAGTGAAAAGGTTAAATTTGTTGATGAGACACCATAAGTAAAACTGTTGATAGCACAAAGCAGTAAGTACTGGAAGAACTAGTTGTACGCATCTGGGAGTCTAATTGGGACTGGAATAACCAGAGGCAGAAAAAGAAGTCTGTTCGTGCTGTACAGTTATGATTTTGGTAAATAAATACTGATGTGCAAATAGTAGGATGGAAAATAATATGTTGCATGTTGTGGTGTTTTGCTTACAATGGTACAGTTTTCTTTAGATCCTGTGTTTAGTGTTTGTGTTATCTCTTCCTGGCTTGATTTTTCCTGCTGCCTTGTGAAGAGCTAGTAGAGCAGAGAAAAAAAAAAAAACTGCCCACTGAGAGAAAGAAAATAGTTAGAGATTTAAAGTATCCTGTGTTTTAAAAACATGCAGTTAAGTCTTTGGTATTCATCGCTATTGCTCAACTGCAGGGTTCCATGCAGCTATTTCTATTACCCCAGGATCTCTAAAAGGGGGAAAAAGAAACAAATCATTTTAAGTTTCTCCAGAACTTGCATTTTCTGGAAGAATGGGATGGCAGCTCTATGTTTTATTACATCAAAGATCAGTGCATGTGTCACATTGTGCCATTATTTAATGGTATGGTCATGTCTGCTGTCATTAGTCAACTCCTTGATTAGTCTTTCGGATACAGGGAGGTTACGAATGGGTGTAGTAATACCACGGGAGCAGTGTAGTTTCTGTTTAAATTGACAATTTTGGTTTCATCAGGTTAAAATAGTTGCTGTTGCAGTTAGACATGTTCGCAGCTTTTGACTATTTTGTGAAATTCAGTCACATAAATCTGTGAGCCAGTGAGTCTGACTGCATAGGTGTAGTTCCATTAAAGGGAATGTTATCAGGAATATTCTCTTTTACTGGTTTTGTTGTGCCTAAATCAAAACCTGTATGACTTTAGGTGCAGATTTGATCTTGATTCAAAACTAGGAAAGACTGTTTCTCATGAAACTAAACTTTTGTCTTGCAAGTTTAGTCTACTTTATGACTAGAAAATAAATTCCTTAAATTCAGATCGTCATATTCTCTGATGGCTTATATGTTAACCTTGTTTATTTAAACTTTCTCAGAGTTCTGCTTGTACTTTTACTTTAGAGTTATTGTAAACAAATACAGGTGGTAATGCAAAATATTTTGTGTAATTAAAAAAAAAGTAAAGTTGCCTAAAAAGAATTATAAAAACTGAACACAAGAATATGATTAAGCTGTCCTGGGGACATCCATTTGAAATAACATGTGGTTTAATAGTGATGCTACTTCAAAATTGACTGGTTTTGTTTATAGTGCTTTTTAATCAACGTATGACTATTTTGGAATCACATCTAACACATTTTTTTTCTCTCTTTTACAGACTGGACTTTGACATTCTTTTCATGAAAGAGGTTTCCAAGTAGTTGTCTTATAATAACTTTGAGAAGAAGTTCTATGTAGCTCTTACTTTCAAGAGTGTTGCAAAAATGATTACTTCAGATTTGCCAGTACTACAGTGAGTATACATTTCTCTATTTATTTGAAATCTTCATTTTTGAAAAGGTAGAAGTAAACAGAGAGGTGATTGTGTGAAGAGAAAGCTTGAGAGAAGTGCAGATTACTGTGATTCTTCCAGGCCTCCTGTGTTGTCACATGCTGAAAAACTGTGAAAAATAGAACACTTAATCTAAAAGATATTTCTTTATACATGTGGAGATTTAACTTTGCCATGAAACGCAAAACAAGATCTTTGCTGTTTTTATGCTTCTGAATGTTGTGAGATTTCAGAAATGTTAATGGGTTTTACTCATAATTGACCATATTTGTATATTCCAGAATAAAATGTAACTTCATTTAGTACTGGGTTGACCTTGTCTGGCTGCCCGGACACCCAGCCAGCTGCTCTCTTGCTCCCCTCCTCACCAGGACAGAGGGAGAAAACAAGCTGAAAAAGCTCTTGGGGCAAGATAACAACAGGGAAATCAATTGCCAATTGCCTTCATGGGCAAAACAACCTCAACTTGGGGAAAATCAATTTATTACCAATTAAAAAAGATGTAGATCATGGTGAGAAACAAAGACAAAAACTAAAATGTGTTCCCTCTCCCCCTTGCCAACTCTGCCCTGTTCCTAACTCTTCTATACCCCTCCTGTAGCCCTCTGAGGGGCAGCAGCGTGGACATTGGCACCAGTGTGGGCTCCCCAGGGACCACTGGGAGCCCGTGCCTGGCCACCAGCAGCACCTTCTCCTGCAGAGCTGGTCCCAAGGGATGATCTTGGTGAGGGACTCCCAGTTCAAGAAGCTATAGATGGCCTTAAGTGAATTAAACGGCATAGAGCTTAAGGTTTAAAAGTGCATATTAATAGAGTTGGTAACTCTGCACACCAGCTGACAAACCTGAGGGACCTTAAAGATGTCAGCTTATTGTTTAATAAGAAAAAGATAGATTATGTGCCACCAATACTATGCAGCTTTAAAAAATGAAAGGAAAACCATACATGTTGTTTTTTCCAATAGAGCTGGGGATTATGTAATGTCACTGTGTGAGATATTGGTGAGATGTCATCATCAATAACACCGATAGTTTTGTTTGCTCCTAAACAAAATGAGATTTTTTTTTTCTTTAAAAAAAAAAAAAATATCTGCAGGATTTACATATAAGGGTTTTGAGGCCTCCTGAGGGCTCAGAACATAGTCTAGTGAGGACGAGGTATTAAAAAAAGTAGGTCCCAACCAGACTTTCTTCAGACAGAGGTCAGGTTAAGGCTGAGAGAACCTGAAGAAATTTTTCATTAGGGGTATTAGCTGCACACATTTAGAAACAGGAAGTCACAATCCAGTTCCACACAGAAAAAACCCTGATTTTCTTTCTAGCTCTTACAAAAGCAGCTTTAAATGATAATTATAATCTACCATACCTTATTTCTGCTTTCTCATAACATTTCCTAATCTTTTGGGCTACCCCCTTTAAACAAAGGGTCCTAAAGTCAATTTGATACATTAATGTACTTTGCTTAGGACCATATAAAATATTCCCTCCCAAATTCTTCTCTGTTGAGGGAACACTAAAGGAGAAATCTTTAATCTTTCTGGATTTATAGAAGTGGCTTTCCGAATGCAGCAGAGACAGGATTTCACTTATTGGTGTTTCAGATGTAGGAAAAAAAAAAAAATACAAACCAAAACCTCTGGTGCATTTGACCTGGGTGACTGTTATGAGTCTTCTCTCAATAGGATGACTCATCTTTGCTGTGAGGCATGTTCCTCCTTAGATTTTGAAGATCAACCATGAGAGCTGATTCATCCATGATTCATGAGCCTGTGCATTTAGCCGTTTTTCTTCATGAATGCTTTTCTTCACAAGGCTGAGTCTAGTGGTAGCAATTACTGAATTTATCTCTGCCAGAACCTGGAGCCACATCAGCAACACTGATAAAAGCTTACAGAAGCGTTTTTATTTACAAAACCTGATACATGAATATAGGGTTTTTGGAGTAGTGTGTTTTTTAGGGCAGAAGGGTAGCATAAGCTCGATAGCTAGGGCTTTATGTAGTAGTAGAAGGAAGGCCAATTTGTTATGACTTACTTTGCAGAGATGTGACATTTACTGTGTCTGTGGAAATATGTCCTTCAGAAGCATGACATTGCAATGAGCTGCCCAATAATCTGTTAATTAGCTATTGAAACTAACCATACAGTAGTGAGGAGTTATTATAACTTGGAAATAATATCTGGAGTTTTTAGGAGAGATCCTAGAGTTACTGCTGGTCTTCTGGGATGCTTTAGCCACCACAGAAACCTGAAAGAAAATCAGAATAAATTTGAGCCCCTAAAAGAGGTTATCACTTGTCTGTTTTCCTCTAGGTGTCCCACACTCTGCCAAATTCTCTTATGTCTCAGTCAAAAGTGTCTTGGAGAGGAAAGCTTTAGCCTCAGACGCCTCTCCTCTCCTCGGATGAGGTAGGCCTCTGTAGGCCCGGATTATTTTTCCCTTCCAATAGCTTCAGGAAAGATAAATTGTGACTGAGCCGGAGTTTTTCCCCTCAGGTGACGGGTCACACGCACGTAAAATCAGGGGTAGGATAATTGTGGTGTGTTAAGATGTGGATGCCTGCCACCAAATAAGTGACTTCCTAGCAGTTCTGCAAGACGCGTAGGGAATGAGGAAGATGGATGCTGGCCAGATGCTCTTCTCAATGAGTGTTAAAAACCTGACAGACGGTTCAGAGATGCTTTACTCCTCCTCTGGGTTCAGAAATAAGAAGAAAAGAGGAGTATGTGTGTACCCAGGGCAGCTGTGAGGCTTTGGCAGAAGCAAGGAGCACTGCCTCCCAACCTGAAGGGACCTGAGGCCGCAGCCGAAGGGCCTTTTTGTGGCCTGCGTGATTCAAACAGAATTCCCTGCTGCTTGAAATGATGTTTATTTTCGTGTTAAATCAGCCAAGGACTATAGGTTGCCCTTGATCCTGCCTGCCTGCTCCACATAGTGTGATGAGGATTGAAGGGAATTTGCTATCTGATGCTTTCTCTTTATGTACTTATGTATTTCTTACTGGGAAGAAATCTCCTCTCTGCCTCACATATCATTAGGGTGAGTTTCATCTTGTTTAATTATAAACATTATATATGACCTACTTGTCTAGATCACCCTAATTTATAAAAAAAATTATTAAAAAAATATAAAATTTATAAAACATAAACTGCCTGACCAATTTTGGATCCTGACCTTAGTGTGAGGTACACTGCACTGTAAGATTTTCTGTTTCCTGCATTATATATGTTTCAAATTTTGGATTAATCTCACTCTTCACTGTACTGATTTATTAAGCCTTTCCCAAAAGGTTTTCCAGAGAAGTTTTCCCAGAAGCATATTAGAAAAGCACAGTTATCAGCTTAATACAACAGTCTAAGATAAAGAAGAGAAGGTGGCTAATAATTAAACTGATACCTCTGTATGCAGTGTTCCGAAGCAATTGGAATTTCCAGAACTGAATTCATGAATCTCAGTAGGTTTTGCTGGACCCAGACAGAGGCTGTAGCAAAGTTGAGTTCACTGTGAACTAAGTGCATGCAAAATAATAGTATAGTTGAATTTCTTTATATAAATATATAGTATATATTTCAAGGGAAGTGTTTGAGCCATTTTCCTAGGAAGACTGCTTGAATCTGGTTTTAATGAGAAAAATCTTTATCCTGATGGTGTTAGGGGTGTGGTTTTGTAAAGTCAGCAAAGCTACAGTGTTTCCCCAGGAATGGGGGTGTTGCTTGCACCACACCAGGTGTAAAATTTTTCCAGTAAACATCTGCGTAGACCAGAGATCAGCTTATTTTTTTCTACAGAGAGCAACAGATAATTGCTTGAATTTCTCTACAGCAGTAGAAAGCAGCAGATATTCTCATGAGGTTCCTCAGTGCCGTGTTCAAAAGTTATGGAAAAAAAAAATATAATTGCCATTGTGAGACGATAACACAATTTTGTCAAATGGAGTTGCAGTGTGATGGCTGGGCTCTGAGTAAAGGCCAGATCCATCTGTCCACACAGGCATTGTTCTCAGCTGGATTCACTGCCTTGTTTTTCACTAGTGTGCCCCTGGTTTACCACATCGTTTTGATCTATGGAGTGCGTGGAGTATCTTTTATTTGGTTTTAGGCATTTTACAACTTTTCTTTTTTTCATATACATAGCTCCGTATCAAGTTTTTCAAATTTCGTATTTTATGAGGCAGAAAAGCTACTTCTCTTGAATTTTATCATAACAAAGCTGCATTTTCAGTATTTTGCTGTTTTACAAGCGTGTCATTTGGGAACTCTAATGTACTTGACTACTGTTTTTTAATCTAGGGTGCCTGTTTTTTTGGGATGTGTAGAGTATTTAGAGGCAGTCCATTGGAGTTACTTTCAGAAAAGGAGATTCATAAATGTTCTACTGCATTCTAGCATTTGTAAGGGATTCTGTGGACCCCTTGGTGGTTTTGTGCTTGCAAGTTGGAAAATAATGTCTTAATATTAGAAATTCATCATAGTTCTGCAGAATTATTTGGGTTAGGGAAGATCTAGAACAATACAGTAATTTCAGCAAAGAGGAGTATCAGAACATTCCTGATTCTGATACAGTGATGTTTTAATCCTTCTGCATTACTTAAATAGCTTTCTTGGTGATACAGAATATTTGTGAAGTAGTCCTGATTTATAAAACAAAATAAAAGAAATAGACCTGCAGTTATTGTGGAAGATCTGTGTAGATCTTGGCTTGCTGAAGCTTCTCGGTTTCTGTAAACCAGATCACTAATGCTACCTTTTATGGTTGAGGCTGTATAAAATAATGGAATAGGTCTGATTTTCACCTTCTACATGTTTTACAATAGCTTAACTCCTTTTAATTCAAGGAAATTATATTGGATTTAAAGAAATCTCTGATTAGAGCTGGATTGGGCCCATCTTTGAGTAATATAGGACATTATTACAGTTATTCTTTCATTTACAGAGATCTCATGCACTGGTTGTCTTAAAAACTAAAAATTAAGCACGTGAGTAACATGAATGTTTTTTCCTGTGGGCTCTTCTTGGGCAGAATCTAATGCCTCAGAAGTTTAATTATAAGCTGAGTTTCTTCAAGCAGCCAGGTCTGTTTTCAAGGCAGAGAAGTACCTGTGCACCTGGCTTGTGGGAAGGAGCAGAAATTGGGGTAATATTTTTTCCCTACTCGGTATGGTCTTAAGTCTAAAACAGGAATGACTGCAAAATGATACTGGGGCTTCTCTGCTCACAGTTGTCGAGCAACGTCAAGGTTTTTCCATGGTAGAAGTGAAAATGTTTTTCTAACTGCAGGAATCATGTATGTCTTCAGATGGAAGTGAATTTGTGCCTCGTGGTCAGTGTTAATCCTCTCTTTATTAACAGCTGCACAATACCATTGTCTTTGAGTGGGACTGAAAAGACGATTTAACCCCAGTGGGAACTTGTGTAACTGTTGTGTAACTGTTCTAACGATGCCATAGCTGGACTGGGATCCAGTTTGCTCTCTCTGGTGGCAGGGAAAGCAGTTGGGAAGTAGTTACTGAGAGTAAAAGAAAGTTGATACTAGTGAATACATTGTGCGATGGATGTGTTGAGAATGTGCTCTTTAATATAGCCAGTTTTTGAAGTGTAACATGGTTTCAAAAGAAGGTGTTAATTTAAGTAACTTCCAGTCTATAAAATTACTTTTCAGTCCATAAAAAGGTAAGGCTTTTTGCCAGGACCAACAATGCTTAGTTCCTTAGTTTGCTGAATAAATGTGGCAAGCCTTTAAATGCTGACTTTTTTTTTTTTTTCTTTTTCTGGCTTAGGACTAAATATTTAATAAGTCAGTTATAGATTACTTGTTGATTTCAAATCATTTTAATTTATCTAGTGTTTTTCCCCCCCTAGGGATTCTACAAATGAAACTACTGCACATTCAGATGCTGGCAGTGAGCTTGAAGAAGCAGAAGTCAAAGGAAAAAGAAAAAGGGGCCGTCCTGGCAGGCCTCCAGTATGTGTAATTTAGTTTTGTTTTGTTATGCATCTATTTAAAATTGCCTGCAAACTGTTTTTCATCTTATCATCTTGTGGTCACATAAATAGGCTTTTAATGAGCCCTACGTCAAACTTTATGAAGACTTGTAGTATGAAATATTTATCAGATTAGTATACCAACAATGCTTGGAGTGTTTAAAAAGGGACATAAAAATGAGCTCATAATAGCTATCATTTTTTCTTTCGCTGGTTACTTACATGAACATTACAATTCCGTTATTATTGTCGTATTGCAACATTCTTCCAGACAGGAGAATAATCTCAGTAAGCACAACCACTTTCTGTTTTAAAAGTTGTAATGGATTCTAAGTGGCGAATGACACTCGAGCTGTTCTTTTAGTAGCTGATAATCTCTTAGTGTTGAACGGAAGAGTTGGAGCATAGTATTAGCTTAATGCCTGAGAAGATCTATTAATACATCTTAAAAATTCATGTAATGGACATGTCCTACGTATAGATTGGGAGCTTCAGCCTGTTCTCTAGTGTAGTACAGCACATAAGATTGCTCTCTGCTGTGGAAGATTTGCCATTCTTCAATAGTCTTTGCCCATTGCTGGCCCATGGGGAACATACAGGGACAGTTGTCTATTACACATAGTATTTAAGGAGGGTTTATCTTTTTTTTTTTTTTTTTTTACGGTAGCCAACTTTTGGAAAATACAGAAACAGTTCGATGTGTCATATTCTCCCTCATTTTAGTTCTTCAGGGTCATCTGACTTACTTCAAGTGATATAATCAAGAACTACATGCTGTGGAATAAGATTTTTGGTGGGAACGTAGGTGTGTTTGTTCTTAATAGTTTTGATTCTCCTCTAAGAGGAGAATGGGCAGAACCAAGTGTTCCTCTCAAGCATGCTGGCCAAGCTGGAGCTAACTCCTCCTTAGTATTGGTTTTCAATTTACATCACAGTTTCTGGACTTACTTTGGGAGCCAACATTTAAAATCCTGGGTTTTTCTGGACATGTTGTCTTCCTTCTTCAAGCTTTTGAACAGTGTTTCCTATGATGACATATAGTCTTCATCAGATGGACACATTTGCACACAAACATGGAGCTTCTTTACAAGAAGTTTTAAAGAAGCACATAAAGAGAACAGCTCATGTTTATATATACAACCAAGGGCAAAATCTGAAATTATTTTAAGAATATCTCACTAGTAAATGTATGAGTTCTTGCAGATCTAATAAAAAACAACCAATCAAACAAAAAAAACAAACACAAAAGCCAGAGGATGGTGCAACAACCTGATTGCTGACCCAGAAAGCTGTCAGTGTAGGAATTTAAGTTAAAGCAACACTAGCAGTATTTTGTACCCACCACTCATTCCTGGAGGGAAAAGTGAATGTTACAGAAGGTGTTTCTCATCCCTCTGCTTGAGCTTATTAAGTAGCTCCAGTGGGAATATTTACTGAAGCACTCTGCTGTTCCTGCTATCAAGTTTCTACAGGAGCAGTTGCTCATTATGCTTAGAACAACTCCAGCCTCATTAAGTGCACATGATCATAAAGTGATGAACACACAGAGGAAGCAGCCGTTGCTGAATAAAATGATGGGCTGGCAACTGACCATTGCTGCAGAGGGGCAAGACCTTAGGGTTATCAGAGATGATTCCATGAAAGCATCATCTTAATACTCAGCAGGGGTAAAGAAAAACCCAAATCCGGTCTTAAAGCTCTGAGGAAGAGAATAGGGAATAAGAATGAAATGAATACTGTGTCCTTTATAATATAAAGTATGGTTTGCCAAAATCTGGAATATTTTGCACAATTCTAGTTTCCCTTTCCCTCTCAACCTCCACCCCAAAATCTCAGTGTATGTTAGGACTGGAAGAGGTTCAGAGAAGAGAAACAATGATTGTCAATCATGGAATCAGGCTGGGAAGTACTTGAGGAGGTCTCATTGCAACCTCCTGCTCAGAGCAGGACTGGCTTTGGGGTCAGACCGCATTGCTTGGGTCTTCTCCAGTCTTCTTCTACTTCTTGGAAACCATCAAGGCTGGAGACTGGGCTAAGAAGTGCTGAGTAAAAGGATATAATCACTACTTTTTTGGTATAGTGCTGTATTCTTGTTTGGCCTTTGCTCCTGAGGCACATGGCTGTCTCATGTCCAGTTTGCTCTCTTCAAGACCCTCAGGTCCTTTTCCAGAGCTGTCCCCTGACTAGCTGATCTCTAGCCGCTGTTGGTGCAGGGGTTTATTCCTCTGTCAGGAGCTGGTCTTTGCATTTGTCCGTGTTGAATTTGGAGCGTACTGTCAGCCCGTTCCTCCAGACTGTCAACAGCAGTCTTGCGTGTGATGTCATTAAACCATCTCCCTGCCAATTTGGTGTCACCTACACACTTGACAGGCGCACATTCTGTCATCACCTCCAGCTATTCAATAAAGATGGGAAACTGGACACGTTCCAGTTAAGACTTCTGCTGTACTTACCACCAGCCTCCAGGTAGAGGATGATCCATTAAACCCCGAGCCCAACAGCTCAACCACTTGTCCACCCATCTGGTTGTCTACCCATCCAGATCACAGCTTCCCAACTTGCCTACAAGAATAGTGTGAGACACTGTTGAAAACATCACTCAAGTCAAGATAAATGACATCTGTCCCTCTCCCTGCATCCACAAATTCAGCCATTTTGCTACAGATTTTTGGGTGACTTGACAAAATGTGTATGTTTGGATACATAGTCAAATCCTGCCTTTGTAACGGATACTGCAGCAACAGAAAGGAATAAATAAGGTTCTTCTACAATAAAAAAAGACCAAAAATGAAAAAGCCACTCAATCTCTAGTATCCCTGAGGGGAAATGTAAACACCTTTGAAAGTCTAATCAAGGCAATTAAATTTATTACACTACTTGATACATGTAGTTAGTAATTGAGGTCTTGTTTTTGAAAACATTGTATTTCACTTTCCCTCCTCCTCCGCACGGCTCGCCCATCCATGTCACTAACCCGTCCGCTTTGCACAGGTGAAATACCTGTTTCCTACGGGAGGTGCAGCTCTGACATTGTGCTCCCACTTCTCCATCTGCTGCTAACGTTTTTATTTCCTCCACAGGTACCACCTACCTTTGCTCTCGGGTGTCAAACAGATTGAAATATTTAGTTAAATTCAGAGCTGTTTTTCTCAACTGATATTTAGCTTTGATGTTTTTTATTTCTGTTCTAGACATAAAGAAAGGCTTTTCTGCCCAAAGGCTCTTCTGGTTTTTGTGGGTTTTTTTCCGAACTAAAATATTATGGTCTAATAAGATTTGATCTTTCCCTGCAAATGCTGATTTGCTTTCTGTCCTTAGGCCATCACAGCTTCAGTGACACATCTGCCATAAGCATATTGACCTCTTTTAGAAGGAGAGCTTACTCTTCTGTGCTGTTTTGCCTAGCTGGCAAAAAAAAAAAAGCTTCTGTTACAGAGCTGCACACCACGTACCCCATCAAATATGTGTATGGGTGTATTTATTTTACATAGGGTTTCTGCTGTAGTGTTATAGAACAGACTTGACCTTTTATTAGAAAGATAGACCATTGCTAGAGGATTTTTCAGACTTTTTTTCCAAAGAAAGAGATCCCTCTTTGTAAATTGGAGAGGCTTGTAAGGAGTTAGTCCTCATTTGAAAATTTACTATTTGTAGTGAATACCTTTTCAGTTCATAGAGAACCTTAATATTTTGGGGAACCTTCCCTTTCCTAAAAACGCTACTTTCCAAGTTGCCCCTCCGCTTCGGTAAGAGGGTAGATTATGCAGTCAGCTTGCAGAGATCTTTTGAAGTAACTCTCAGAAGCTAACTTATCTGTCCTGAATTCACTGACCCTTGCAGTGAATTTAGCAGGAGCTGCACCACGTCCTGTTCTAGCCTTGATGATGGCTTCCCCCTTGTCTGTGTCAGCTTCTAAACGCTGAGTCTTGTAGATGAGGTGCCTGTGGAAGGACTGGCTGGGAGATGAATCTCCAGTCGGTGGGATATTTTGGTTTATCTATTTATGTGATACTGTCTGTGAGCACAGCACCTGGCTGTGTGTTTAGGGAATTGTGTGGGGTGTATTTGAGGAGTGACCTATGACAGTCCTCTGGTTGAAATTGCTGAGTAACATTGGCCAAAAATGCCTTTTCTCTCTGCTGCATTGTTGAAATATGTGGGTATGGATGCGCTCTCCCCTCTTCTAAGGAGAGGATTTGAAGGCCAAGGGCTTATGAGGCAACGCAGGTTTCACATTAGTGAGCTTCGGCTCAGATCAGCTATTTATCTATCCCTTTTTGTCTCCTCTCTGTTCAGTGTTGTTGGTGTGTTTTATTTTAACCTACCTGGCCTTACCTTCCCAGGAGCTTGGCTTAAACCTCAGCTGTAGGAGTTGGAGGGAGTGAGAGAGATCCCTGGCTGTATTTCAGCTTTGAAGCAGGAGTAGGCAGATTGGAAGCGTCAGTCTTTCTGTTCCAGAGGTGACAATTCTGAGATCTCTGCTGGCATGTCTCTCATCCCAGGGCTGCAGCACGCCTTTCTCCAGCTCCTCTCCTCAGGTTCTTCTGTTAAGATGAGATGGAACAAGGCACTTCTGATCCCTTCGTCCCCACTGCAGGCTGTATAGTTTTACCTTCAGGTCCTTTTGTATTTTGTGTGGAAGAGACAGACCATGATACTTTATGTTTGTATTCATATGTGAAATTTTAACTTCAAAGCAGACCCTTTGCCTTATCATCTTGCTTGCCTGATATTTTAGCTCTGTCCCTTGAATGTGAAGTGAAGAAGTCTTCTTTCTGCAGTTCTGTGGGAATGCAGTGCACATAGAGCCGGTATGTGAGGACTTCTCTATTCCACCACTTGTAGCTTCCTAGTGGAGAAATCCTAATGGCATTAGAAGTTTTCCTTTTAAGATTTAAACAGGATGATCCTTTTATATTTGGCAATCTAATCTATTCTTCATTTGTCTGTAGAAATAGTCTTTTTTTGGTAGCAGTTGCCTCAGCTGGAAGAAGAGAAGTGATTCAAGCATTTGTAGCTAACTCTTTTGATTCTTTAAGGTCACTTTTTGAACTCTTGCTGGGTTTTAAAATAAGGATGAAAAAAAGCAACATCCCCAGACTTCCCCAACACCGTCTCTGGTTGGTTTTGTTGTAAACTGCTCGTGGTACAGCTGAACTCGCGGGGTCGTAGGGGGCCTGCACCTGGCTTTATTTGCAGGATGAGGCTTTTCACAGGGAGAACTGTGTTTATTTCCCCGATGAAAAAAGCCCAAAGGACAGGCTGTTGGAATCCAAGAACTTAGATAACCGTGATGGTGTTACAAAGTGTGCAGCAACCTTCTTTTTTATAATCAGGATTCATGCAGAAGGAGCTCAGATATTACCACTCTTCCACTTAACACGAGGTTATAACATAGAGGCCTCTCAAGATGACGGTGCCTTTGAGAGGCAAGTTCTTCAGACTTACTCAAGCGGAAGGTTAAAAACCTTCTTTCAGCAGTCTTGAGAAATGGGTTATTGCTTTAAATTCCTTATGATATAAATGCACGTAGAGGCCATCATTGAAGGTGTTGGGTTCGGTGGAGTTACTGACCTGTAACACTTTCACCGTCTTTATTTCTTCATGAAGTGCATCGGATCGACTTGAGGAATGATAATGGAAAATGTCAAGCCACTTTCACCTTTCTTTTTGTGTAGTGTGTGAATTACATCTCATTGTATTACCTGATTTTACAAATGTGGGTCACTCCCCCCCATCATTTTAAAGACACAAAAGCAAAAGTATTTTCTAGTTAATTTGTTACAAAATTCTGAATTATCATCATTTTAGTTTAATTACAGTCAGGGTAAGTATTTTGATAGGCTTAGTTTAAGCCATAAAGTGAAAGGTAAATTGTGTGGTTATCAGTTTGGCCATTTTTGAGTTGCTTCTGTGACACTTTCTGGAACTTCTGAATTTCCTGATGTGTATAAATCCTCAACCGTGATGGTTGTCAGTTGAATCCACTCCACAGATCTGAAAAATCATTAGTATCTAGTGTTTTAATTTGGCAACTTGTACCGTTTTGACACCCCTGACTGTCTGTCTTGGGCCTGGGAGAGAAAGCACAGATTTAACTGCTCCCAACTGCGAGCAGCACCTTTCTTGGTGTGTGAGTAAAAAGCTTCCAGCTTTCTTACCTTGTTCTGATTCTTGAGCCATCCCTCCCATAGTCCTAGTTTGCCTCGGTGTCAGCTCTACCGTTGCAGTAGATGCCTGAATTATGGATTTATGAATTAATTTACATACAGTATTGCTAACCAGGTTGCATTTTCTGTGACTCTTCAGACATCTCTCTCATAAATAGGAGAAAAGTCAGTTTTGAGTATGGAAAAAAATCTGTTTTTACCCACCCCAGGGTTTTGACAGACTGACACTTAAAAAGGAAAAAAACCAAAACAGAATAAACCCCTATGCATGACTGTCAATTTAAAGGAGCTTTAGGGAGAAGCAGGAGATTTCGGGTTTAAAGGTTGTAAAGGGGCAAGCAATAACCACCATTATTGTTCCTGTTCAGAAGCAAGGGTTCTGTTCCCTTAATCTTGGTCACCATTTGGTGGATCCTTACAAGAGCAGACTTTACTTTGATCTTACAAAACATCACATTTTATACCTGTCAGTGATAGTCTGACAGATTTCCTGGAGCAACGCTCATCCTAGGGCAGGGCTGTTTCTGTGTGGAAGCTCTTTGTGGCATTAGAGGATGGGTTTTTGGGTTGAGCTGAAGGACCACCCTTTCCTGTGAATGCAGGTCTCTCTCTTTTGGGATGCAGGGCTACCTCTGTTTGGCGTCCTCAAAGCCAAATGTCATGTTTTGATTTGTAGCTTGACTTTGCAACTCCACTTCCAAGAGCACCCTGCCTCTGCAGATACTCCACGGAGATTCCCTGTCATGGAGGAGTTCTCTTTGCGTTTCTGTGACTCCCACCAGTCCTTGCTTCTCTTTCATTTGCTTCAGTGGTGCTGGATGTCTCCATCCTGGGGTGGGGCTACCTACTTGACTTTGTCCTCAGAGGTGACATCCTGGACGAAGCTCAGATGGCCTGCAGAGTTTCTTCTTCTAAAGTTAGGGATGCTACATGCAAGTAAAATCTGACAAATTTTAATATTTTATGTTAATGAATTAAGATAAGTTTCTGGAGGCTGGAGGACCTACATATGACTTGTTTCACATTTGTGCTCCGGAGTGGGATTGAGCTTGGGCTTCCTGTCAGATGCCTACTGGATTCAATACAGATCCTGCATCTGGATTTAGATACCCCTGCTGGGATGCAGATTGGCTTTTGTTAAGTGAAAGACTTAGTTCTTCCACTGTGGGAGATGTTCTCATTGTCTATACAAGAAAATCTATACCAGAGAGAAGCTGTGATGTAGATTCTCAAGTACATTCAGTACTATATCTGGTGTTAATTCTGGTCCAGGATATTGGGATGCTTACTTGGGCTTGAAGAATCTGGCTTTGTCCCAGTAACTCTGTCGAAAGTACATCTGTCAGTTATTTCTGTACCCCTTCAAGAGCTCACCGGTGTTCTCACCCTCCTAATTAAACCATGACTCTGGGTCAAAGCACCCCCTTTCCCCAGGATACCTGACAAAAGTGGAGTTTAAGCTGAGCCTTCCTGCGTCTTGTGATTCCTCGTTTTGAGTGTGTGCTTGTGGCAGTGTAGGGGCCATGTCTCACTGCTTTCCAGTAACAAGGTAGCTTTGGATGTGGACATTTCCCATCCATCTCCTACTTTTCCTCTCTTCATCCTTGCAGTCTTTACTGTCTCCCTTTTAATTACATGTTGAGAAAAAACTGAATATAGAGGGGGCTTATGTTACCGTCTGTGCAGGGCATCAACTTGCCTCCCTGCTTTCATTTAGCAGCTAATTGAAGTGCTCACAGCTCACCCAGAGTGAACAAGCACATGAATTATATATCTCAAAAGAGTCAATTTCCTTCTAATTCTTGTTTGTTTTATTAAATAGTGATCATGTGTCTCTTTGGAGCTCGATAGAGCTCAAACATCTTATTTTACTGATAGCTATCTTGCTGATAAAAAGCAGCTTCACACATGTTTAAAAATCCACTGAGGGAGAACACGTGTTCTTCTGATCATAGATGGTATCCAAAAAACTTTTCACAGAGATTGTACCATTATTTTAGGCTTTCCAGCTTGCACTTTATGCAAGTCCTTAATTGACTATTTGCAAGAGGCAGTTGCAGTTGCTCTCTACCTTGTCCTTTTCTTTAGCTCTCTGGCCCCACCAGCAGTGATCCCTTTTAAAGTATGGGGAAAGCTAGGCTGCAGGTCTCTCTTCCAGAAGTCTCATCCCTTTCCTCTGCAGGGAAATTCTTATTGTGTCTGCGAGTGTAAGATACAACCAAAGACATTGACTTTATGTACATTACTAAAAGCTTTAAGAGAAACTGGCTGACAGTGAACTCAAGTAGATGGTACCATGAAGGTATTGTTCTAAATGTAACCTTTGAATTGCTTGCGTGTTGTTTTCTTTAACGTAATTCCTCAAAATAGCTTAATTGTTCTGTGGGAAACGGCAGCTTTTGCTTTTGCCTGCTTCGCAGTAGGGAGAAAGAATAGAATATGGAGGTAAGATTGTGGCAGGAATCTTAAGTTATTCTCCCCAGAAACGTTTGTGTTTTGTTTTTTTTTCCTAAAGTGACCTAAATTCAGAGCAAACTGTTCATTAGATTATTTCTTACAACTGGGATCTACACCACCTGATTATAAGCTTGAAGACTCTAGAGAAAGTTTACGTTAAATAATTTAGAATCACAGGGAAAACATTTAAACTCATAACATTTAGAACCAGGGGACTATTATAATGATCTACTAAATCTGGCTGCATAAATTTAGTGATTTGAGCTGAGTTGAGGAGCTGACTCTTTATGTACACAGTTTCTTACAAAAGTTGTATAAAACCAAAAATACAGAAAATCAATGTTAACATAAGTGGATTTTTAATAACATATTGTCTTCCAAAGATCATTATTTATTCTAATTGTTTGCATGTCAACGTAAAACCCCTTTACTCTCTTGTCTGTGATTTGCTACCATTTATCTACTTGTAGTCATGTTGTCCACTGTGTGTTTATGTTGAATGAGACTCATATGGGTATTGAGGTGAACTGACACTCCCACATTGGAAGTTCACCATTATTACCTTGACACAACAGTGGCTTTTAAGTTGTTCCTCGACAACTACTGATAAATAAAACTAATTGTACTTGGCTGGATAAACCCTAAGCAACCAGGTTGAATTTCACAGCTGCTTTGAGAAGGAGGTCAGGCTGGAGACCTCCTGAGATCCTTTCAGCCTGGCTTATTCTGTGATACTTGTGTGTATATACATGTGTGAGTGTATAAATATGTGTGTGTGATATTGATGTATAATTTATAAGGATACAACAAGTGGTTTCAGGTATAGCTATAATAAACTTTCATTCTACTGGTTTTCTTTGCCCAGTCTGCCACTAAGAAACCTCGGAAGTCTCCAGCAGACAAGGGTCGTCCTGAATCTGCAGCCAGAGGAACAAGTCGTGGAAGAGCTAATGGCCACCCTCAGCAGAACGGAGAAGGGGACCCTGTCACTTTGTTTGAGGTGGTTAAGCTGGGGAAGAGTGCTATGCAGGTAAAATAACTGATTGTGTTACACCTTCACAATTTAGTATGTCCTGACTAGAAGTTCAGTCAATGCTATGCTTTTGTTAACAGTTGTGGTTTTTCATAACCTGTGTTGCTCCAATAGACTATCTGTGTATGATAAAGTAAGGGACAGAATGTGCTTTGATTCTTTGATTGAGGGGAGGACTGTCACATATATATATAAAAAAAAATAAAAGTATATATATACACACCTCTGAAAGATAAGAGACAGGTCAGAAAGTCACGTAGTTCAAATTCTCCATTATTTTGTTCATTACTTCCAAATTGAAAATACATGTTTTTATTAAGCAGTCCATTAAAGAATATCCTGTAGTAAGTTTCATATGAGAAAAAAAAGTATATGATATTAATGGTGGATCCAAGGCTTTTTTGTTTGCTTGTTTTTTCTTTCAAAAATACCTGCTGAGACAAGCACTTCTCAGTACTTTACTCTGCAGCTTGCATTCTTCTTGCTGTCCCCACAAGAGCAGTAGATGAAGGCTTAACCAGTTGCTTGGACTTCCTCTGTGTCTCAGGGATAAAGCTGGACACATCCTGAAGGCGAATTTTCATTGTAAAAGAAATACCTGAGATAGTTGTAGTGAATCACCTCTGGAAGTGTTTCTTACTCTTTTATGCTTTGATGAATTTCAGAGATCTTGCAGGATTTATTGGGCCAGATGACTCCCACCTCAAGAACCTCTATAGATGATTGGTTTTGACAGTACTGATATGCTTTCAGTAAGCTGCTGTGCTTCAGCTATAGTTTTTGGCACTCAAAGGAGAAACAATGGGCCCAAAAATGCTGTTCATGTTCATTGCACTGTGCAGTGCAAAGCCAACAGTCATTCCTGCTGAAGGAACGATGGTTGGACTCGATGATCTTAAAGGTCCCTTCCAACCTAGATGATTCTACAATTCTAAGGAGTGTTTAAGGAAACCTCCTTTACTTTACATTTCAGCACCCCAGGACTTGTGCAGTATCAGTTAGTTCATTTTGACTTTGTGGTGCTAAACTAACATGAGAAAATTGCAAATTAGGAAAATGAGGGGCAAAGTCCCATTTTTAGTATTACTTTTGGTGTAGCTAAAAGCTGAAGCTAATTAACTCCCCAAGGAATCTAGCCTTCCAAATACGTGAAAGCCGTTGAAAATTTTCTCTCAGTCTCAAATCTGTGGAAGGTCTGAGATGTAATTTTAAAGAAGTAACAAGCAGGAAGAAATGACAATTTTAATTCTTTATAGGTGCTGTTTTTATAGTTATTCAGGATTGACCCTTCTTATCTAGTAGGTGAAGACAGAACAAATTTACTCTTAACAAAGCTACAGATTCCTTGTGCTGCTTCTTCCTACATGTTTTAAGTCAGGGCTTCCAACTTTGCTTGGTTTTCAACGCTTTTTCAAATTTCGTTTTTTGGCAGCATTTGAGGAAACATCTGGAGTCTATTTTCTGGTTTTACTGTGGTACAGAGCATACAGGATGCTTTACGGAGTATGTTTGTCTTAGAGTTATTGATATTCGCAGGAGCCGAATGAAAAGGAAAGGGTGATGGCTTTGATATTTGATGACCCTGTGTGTGTGTGTGGAATTTGCTTTGATACTTTTTGTCTATTTCAAAGGAAATGCCGTGAGAAGTCTTCTGCAAATCAATGTATTTGTATTAAGAAATCTCTGGAATTCAAATACAAAGGAATTGTTTTGAGAAATTTAATATTTGTATATGCATAAACGGATGTATGTCTGTAGGTTTATTTGTATATATATATACACATGTGCACACACAGGCTTAAAATGTGCCCAGCCTACGTATAGGAGAAAGAAGCAGAGAAGCCTGTTTGAAGCAGTGGAGAAATGATAAACAAATAGTAAAGGAATAGGCAAGTTCATTTGAAGGCCTGGCATGCAAACAGCCATAGGTTACTTGAGCTGTATTTAGGAGCACCAATCTTAATTTCAACAGTATGTATCACTTGCGCACCTTTGAAAATTTTACTGTTGGTAAAATTTCCAAAAGAAAGAAAGAAACCCTGTAGGGCCAAGGAAGCAATCAAAATGGGATTGAGTATTTTTTAAGTTGCTTTTCTGGTCAATAATCCCATGTGAAGCTAAGGTTCTATAAACCAAGCTTGCGTTAGCATCTTTATACTTTCCTTTTTAGTTAATAGCTTAGGGATTTTGATGTAATAATTCAGAATGCTTGGCAATTTTTTTTTTTTTTTCAGTTTCAATTCAGGTTTTTTCCAGACAATTTTAGCACTTTTGTTGGTATTGCCAATTTTCAGAAAAGTGCCATGTATTTGTATTTATCAGAACCTATTTTTTCGTCAATATTTAGTTCTTTCCCTGTAATATGAACCTACATTTTTGTATAGCACTCTTAAGTTTGCTTCCAGCAATGAAATCCCAGAAAAATTCAATTAATATACTCTGAGATTACGGGGGAATTTTACTTCCTGTGCTTTCATTTCTGATCTATCTGCTCCCGCTGTTTGCTCCTCAGGATTTATTTTAGTTGTTAGATTTTTCTGGCTTTGTGTTTCCAACTCATGGAAGTCTCTAGCTGAATTAAATTCTCACTTCTTTTAAGTTTGTCCTCTGTTTTGGTTCTCATAGCAGGGTTCATTTACTTCTTCTCTTCAGGCTTATTGCTGTTTGGCTCTTCCAGGGAAACATAGGTTGGTATTTTGTATTTCAAGTATATAATGCTTCAGAGCGGCTCTTTGCATATAAATCTTTGTCTTTATTATGAAGCGCTAGTTGTGTCAGTGTTAGGACTCATTTGAACTCCTATAAATGAGGAAATGGGTATTGGATGTTGTTGCTGGTTTTTTTAATTTGCTCTGGAACCTCTCGTACAGTTTGTTGCTTGGGAAGTTGTTCTGTTGGCAGCTCTGTGTCCCGGGTGTGATGTGACCTTCCGTGCAGGTTTTCCATGGGTAGGTTTTGTTAGTCCATTAAGACAATTCACAGAGCTTTTTTTTTTTTAGGCTCTGTGGGGTTTTTCTTCGACAAACATGATGCTCTTCTCCTTTTTGTCTCTTTCATTTATTTTTTCCCTTGAATGTTTGTATGGATATGAGTGCACCCGCTATATTTCCTCGCTCTAAACCTCCCTCAGCAGAAGGGAGTAGATCATTTCTCGTGTGCTGAACTGGCTGAGCTCACACTGAAGGCTGTGGGTGAACCCCCATCCTCCCGCTGAATCCCCAATTCAGAGGCTGCCTTCCTGCTTAACCCTTCATATGCGCTCCTGCCTCCATCTCTGGCCCTAGTATGAAGCCAGCAGTGAAATGAAGAGCGTGTGATGATCTCCCAGTTTTCTTTCGGCCTCAGTCTGAAAATTTGTCCTAAGGAAATTATGGCCAATTAGCTGTAATGAAATTCATACTTCTGTGTTGGTCAAACCAAGCGTAGAAGTGTTCTGCTTTCTTGTGTGCAAAGGGGGTTTGTGCCTCCCCCAGAACATCAGGGAGAGTTGTTCAATACTAAAATATGAACAGGTCTACGTTCATGTTACTTGATGATCATGAACAGATCTATGTTCATGCTTTGTAATACTATGGTGCATTACCCTTAACTAATGTTAGCAGTTCACTACAGATTAGATGCTGGTTTTGAAAACAGTATTTGACCCCTCTGCTTATGCTCAGCTAGTAATAGTAATCTTGGTGCCAGTTTGACACGTTTCAGTTGGCTCCAATACGTGCCAACAAGCATTAAGCAGTTAAGCTTTCTAGTGTGTTGAAATGGAGTTTTTCATAGTGCCACCAACTCTTCTTTGTCTCTCCAGAAATCAAGAGAGTATGTGATTCCTCACTGTTCTTGCTGCACACTTTGTCACACATGGATTTGAGTCCTTGGAGGTTCCCTCCCTCTTCGAGTAAAGCCGCGTTTGTAGCACAGCTTACCCTGTCAGGAGAAGAAGTTTTATTTGTTTCTTAAGTTTCAGCTCCTCAGATTTTTGTAATTTGTGTGCCTACCGGGCTCATGTTGGCAAGCGGAGACTCTTTTCCCAGTACTACACTGGCTAGAAAATTTGTTTTTCAGAGCAGGAACATTGTAAGACCATTTTTTCCCCTTCAGTCACCTACCTGAAAGGATTAAAAATCTTTCATTGATACTAATTTTAAATATTTCTGAAATGTTAATAATATTTTTCACTATTACACTGGTTTTCAGTGTCTATCCATCTGTCTGTTGCAGACTAAGGTTCAAAACTACTGCATGCAAAAATAAAGGGTTTGTAATTGCAAGTTTGATCTGTTGGAAATAAGATGAAAGGGGTAAGGCAAACACTCAGACCACTTTCAGCTGTGGTTTTTTTATTTGTTCTTTATGCAGTAGCATCTTCCTGGTGCGGTTGCCAGTTTCTTTTATCGGAATGGTATCAGGTTTTTAGTCATCGACATCTCTATTGGGTATTTTTTCCTGATTGAAATTCCTAGTACTTCCAGTATCTTTTTCTATCACTTTGAGATTTGATGATTTGAACAAGAAAGGCAGGATAGGCAGTTCTTCCAAGGAGCTGATATATCTTTATGCATCTTGTTTGCATGGCATATTCTATATCATTTCAGTAATTTTTGTGTTTTCAGAGCATTTAGGGCAGAAGTAGATCTTTATGGTCTGTATGCTACCTCTCTGCATAGCTCAGACTACGGAATTGCCACCCGTTCCTGTATTAAGCCAACAGCTTCTTTTACAACCCTCATTTTTCTATAGTAATATTAATTTCTGTTAATTAGAAGTTTGGGTGGGCCAAGCATCGCAACCGGAGAGGCAGAGCCACAGTTTTGAACATCATCATCCCCCATCAGGTGTGGCTGCTCCCCCGTCCTGCTGGTCACCAGTACCTCGGTCATTGGGGTGAGGAGCTGGGCTGGTGGACATGGAGCAGGAGGTGGCACTGGCCTTGGAGAAGGCAGCTGGTGCCCCCCCCAGAGAGCAAAGCTGCTCCTTGGGGGTGGCTTCTCCCAAGGAAGGGTGTCGATGGTAGAACCAAGCCCCAGTGACTGCACAGCTCTATCAGCTGGTCCCATTCTGCTGGGATTAAGCTTTGCTTTGCTTACTTTTCTCTCCTCCCTGGAATTTTATCTCATTTATTTTAGTCACCTAATCATTATGCAATATAGATAATCCCAGTGTTCCTTCGTCCTTCCAAGGGTTCTGGTTAGAAAGATTTGTTATGTGCCTGCTTTAATCTTGCATAAACCGAGGCTGCTGTTGAACAGATTGGTCCCACCTTCTCCCACACCTACAGCTGATGTTTTATTACACCTTTCTTGTGTGTTTTGTAGTCACACCAAGAAGTAGATTAAATTAGAACCTGACATTTTGGTGGGTTTTTTTTCAGCTGGATCAGGTCCCTGATTCAGCTCATCTCTGGCAGCTGCTCAGACTGACTCTTGATTAGAATGACTGTGCAACCATCACCTTATGTACATTTTTTAGGAGGAATTGTATTTTACATGTATGCTTTTACATATATACTTGAGCTTAAAAACATCAGAGCAACTGTAACTGAATCGTAGCAGGAGCCCAGTATCTTGTCTCTGACAGTGTCAGTTGAGAGAGAGAGTAAGAAGGCAAAAATGTATTTGGGGAGTTCCCATCTCTGACTGCAGCTCGGGGTGAACGTGGTGTCTGTGTTTTCAGTAGCCTTAATGGCTTTCTCTTCCCTCAGTTTGTCTCTCCTCCTTCCTAGAGAAGGGAGTCCTCTGCAGTGGGCAGTGTCTCTGCATCGGCCTCTGCTCTTTCTGGGAGTGAAGGTCTTTGAAGCTTAGCAACATGCAGACGTGATATTCAGTAATATCCATGGTTTTTTGTGTTAAAGGCATGTTTTGGTTTTCTTGTCCTTGGTTGTATTTTAACAGTGCTGTAGTCTCCAACTTGAAGGATGGACAACAAGTTTGGGTTTCCCCAAACTGACTCATAAACTCCTTAGGAGTTCAAGTATTCGTTCTCTGAAGTTTACAGGGTAAAATAACCCCAACTGTTATTGTCACATAAACTAGTATTTAGTTTTCATATTGCTAGATGGATTTCTTCTGCAGCCTAATCTTGTTTTTCTTTTTGTTGTATGCTACTGAATTAAAAGAAAAACACAATTAAAACTAGGAACACATTTTCATGCTGGTTATACTAGGAACAATTTATCCCCCAGATGAAGCATTAATTAGTTAGAAGGTTATCCCTTATTGCCAGATGAATTTTTCTGCAGTCATCACACAGGAATTCTTCTTTTGCCTTGTGATGTAATAAGGCGTAGAATGATTTTGCTGTTAATGGGAACACGTGTCACTAGTGCAGTGTGTGAAAGTGTTTATTACCCATTATACTTAAAGCTGGACAAATCTTTTGCTCTCCAGAATGTCATCATTTTTTGAAGTATTTGGGGTGATCTGTGAACTCTTCGCAAATTGTGCAATCAAATGAGCTTGAATTGTGTTTTTTTTAGTAAGTTGATGGATCTTTCTTGTTGGGATAACTGATTTTGTTTCAGCCCCACTCTAAGGAGGTAGTTTTTTTTTTTCTGATGTTCAATGTTTATGAGTAGTTTTGGTGCTTTGTAGCATTTCAGAACCATTCGTGCCCATGATGGGCCCAGCTTAGACACAGCCCATTGGAAACCGTGCCACGTGTCAGTTGTGAGAGGTCAGTGCCTACAAAAATTCTGTACCTCAGTCAAAAATCTGCTTGTGGTGGGGCTGTTGGATGGTTCACCGTCATTTCTGAGGGCTCAGGTGAGAACCTGCTGTGACAAGAGCACTCCTCCTCAGTAGTTTCTGTGATTTTAATCCATTTGAAGGAAGATTATTTCTCCAGTACCTTTTATGGACATAAGTGTAATATCAGTTAAATTGTGCCATTCTAATACTCTCATAAGAGAACTCAATATTGTTATCTTCCAGGAGGGTTTTTTTTCCTCCCAAATGGTTCCATGTAATGTGTTGCAATGATTACCCCACAGAGTGATACTTAGTGTGTATTCTACTGCATAGAAGTATGTATTTTCATGAAATGCCAGACAGAGATATCTCTGTATGGAGAGTACGAATGCCTTCGTTTTATTGGGAATAAATACTTCTAGGATTGTATTCCTTCCCTCCCTGTGCTTCAGGGAAAAAGAAGTTATATGGGTAGAGACCAAATAAAGCACATTTTCCCACCTTTGCTTATGATGAATAAACAAGAAATAAGTACTGTTACATTAAAGTAAGATTTTTTTAAAAAAAAAGAATCATTTTGGCTTTTTGGAAAGTGCTTGCTAGGTGTTAGTGAAGCGTGAACTCTTTCATAACTTCAAATGACCATCTTTAGTGGAAAAAGAATAAATTGCAGCTTCTCAATCTACATTTCTTTTTTATTAACCTTATATTAAGTTTTTCAGTGGATGTATATTAGACATACTGCCTGCAATTTGGAATGCAACCAAGTACTCACCTTGAAGTCTAATGCACAGTCTTAAATTGCACATACTTCCACATGGTGGGAACTACCTTCTCCCCAGTAACTGTCTGTGTAATTACTTAAGTCTTCACAAAATTTGACCTTAAAAGACTTACATTTCACTTAAAAAGCCTTCTGCTGAGGTCATTCTAAGTCTTCCACTACTTCCCGTTCTTTCCCTGTGTTATTTTCAGTGTACTCTGAGTTCTTCTCACTGACGGTTAAAGCACATTTTCCAGCTTTTATCTTTTCTTTGGGCTGCTCTTTATACGGATAATTGAAATCTTTAATTTCACTGTGTGTTCCTTTTTTTGTTTTGATAAGCTTCAAATTTCACTTGAGGAACTTGGGATTTTTGGCAGAAGATGTTAAAATAAGGTTTGATTTTGGGTTTTTTTCCCTACCTTTAATATAAACATGCTGCGCGCCCATTCTGGAGGAGTTTTTTGTTCTGTCATATTCACTGTAAATGAAGCGTGTCCACGATCAGTTTTGTGGAATGGCAAATTATTTAAATGTTCTTTATCCTTGATTTGCCTTGGTTTACAGTTGACTCGGATCTTACACTTCAACACACACTTCATATATAGTGTCATTTGTTTTCACTTTGTGTTAGTAACACTGCTGCCAGATTGTTACTTAATTTAAATTGTGAAATAGCTTTTTTTGAAATCAACTTTCATTAATATTTAGTGTGACTGTGCTAATTTACATGAGCTGGCAAGGTATCATCTGCAGTTAGTCCCTCTGGTTCCTCCAGCACTTAATGTTCCTAAATGTAGTAATGTTCTTGCACTGAAGGAATACGAAATGGATTCAGAGCTGTAAAGCCTCCAGGAGGTAATAACATAACTAGCTTCGTTATTTCATTCATTGCATCAGAGTTTTGCTTTTACTGGCAATCTGAGCTGCCTTTTCAATACTACAAAATGTTCCTATCTATCTTCTAACAGGCTTGAAGATTTGAAGGTCAATATATCTGCAAGTCTCCATGATTGATTTTGAGTTGTTTACTCAGACTCTGTGGATCTATTCTGCTACTCTCTTTAAGCTTCTTATTTCTGTAGGGTTGCCTTTTTGGCATATTTTTCCAATTACCCTGCGTGGTAGTTCTTATAACAGAGTCACTGGAGAGTTAATTTTTGTGAGATTCTCTTAAAAGCTATTACGGGCTTTTGCAGGTCTCTGTACTGACCATGTATTAGTACTATACATCATCTGCTGTTTGCAGAAGACCTTGATTTTTTCACTCAGTTCTCATAAGAATAGAAGCATTTTCAGATTATTTGAAAAAAAAAATAAATGCTTAAGAGTCTTGTTTTGTAACATGTGCTTGTATGGACTTGTTATGCCAACCGTTCCAGAAATGTGGTGCATGTATGTGTACATATAGATCTATAGATATACATATACACATCTATGTGTATGTGTGTATGTGTATATATCTGTATAGGTGTTTTCTGACAGGAGGGAGTGAAAGGGGGTTATGTGGGTGTTACTGGAGTAATTGTGAGGTTTCATCTATCTAAGTGAGCTAGATAATTTTTTACTTTGCTTAAAATTTAGTACTCCTTACCTCATTCCAGTCTGAAGATGAGAAGTTAGAGGTTTTTTGTGCAATTTCTCATTTCTCGTGATTCAAAACATTGTTGTCAGGGAAGCCTTTTCCTTGTGTGCCTGCATTGAATTGGGTGAGTCCCAAAAGCTTGGATCTCCTGCACCTGGGCAGGGAGTGCTTCAGCACACGTACTGCAGACCTTGGGCTCCCCAGGAATGCTGAATTTATCACATGTTCAATGCATATTTCCATATGGTAAATCCATGCTCTCTCCTGCATCAGAAGGTAAAAACATCTGGAAGCAGATGGATACCACCAGAACAGCTCATGCGATCTCTTCCTGCCATCTTTTGTGTTTTGCAGAAATAGGCAGCAAGACTCTTGTGGGGATGAATTCTTATGGTGGATGGAGCCCACCTGTAGTTGCCTCCTTTCCAAAGAGCTGCCTGGTCCTTTCCTCCTCCTCTCATCACCCTCACTGCACCATCAGTTCTGTCTTTGGGACAGATGACAGGGAAGAGGTCGGGGCAGGATGTCTCTGGGCAAGGTGGTGACCAAATGTGGGTTATTGCTCTGAGAAGTTCTTGGAAACAGGGTGACTGTAGGTAGGCTGCTAACAAGATAAAATCCTCCCAGAGGGTTTGCTGTAACCTATGGGCTGTTGGTTAGAAATCCTTCTTCTTAGGAATCTTTCGCTCTATGTATATTTATGCAAAATAATTCCTTTTCTGGCAAGGATTGCTTGTTGCACCATTTGCTACACTCTTGCCTATTGTAGGATTTTTTTCACTCATATCCGATCTTTTTCCTGGTATTTGGATTACTGCTGTTTTTTCTTGGTTCACTTGATATTTGTCTCTATTTTAGGTCTGAAGTGTATTTTAAAAAAAAATAATATTATCCTAGTGCTTTCAGTTTTTGTAGCTTTTTTTCTGTTACATCTAAAGTCAACAGTTTGATTAAGTTCCAACTGTTGTAGCATATGTAGTCTGGCTTCATTATCTCTTGTTGCCTTAAACTGTAATCTCTAAAAAAATGTACCAACAAGCGTGTGCCAAATGTGCGTGAGGGGTTGAATGGTGGAGAACTGTGGTTGTTATTTTGATACACTGAAAATACCCCTCTCCTGTTCAAGGATTAGTGAATACGACTTGGGTGACCGCATTGATGCCGATGGGTCAGTTGCGTGTTGGTGACTTGTCACCCTGAGCTCCTCAGACAGTTGGAGGAGATCTGCTTAGTGTAATCACAAGTGCTTTTAAGCAGGAGTCATCTCACCGGCCATACCTGCTTCAGACAGACAAATTGTGCTGTCAGATCCATTGAATATTGGGCAGCATCAAAAAAAACGTGGCCAACAGGTTGAGGAGGTGAGTCCCACCTGGAGCACTAGCTTTGGAGTCCTCAGCACAGGAAGGACATGGACCTATTGGAACAGGTCCAGAGGAGGGTCATGGAGCCCCTCTGCCTTAAGGACAGGCTGTGAGAGTTGGGATTGTTCAGCCCAGAGAAGAGGAAGCTCTGGGGAGACCTTATAGCAGCCTTCCAGTACCTAAAGGGGCTACAGGAGAGATGGGAAGAGACTCCTGGTCAGGGAGTGGAGTGTCAGGAGGAGGGGGAATGGTTTTAAAATGAGAGAGGGGAGATTGAGATATTAGGAAGAACTGGGTTCCTGTGAGGGTGGTAAGACTCTTGCCCAGCTTGCCCAGAGAAGCTGTGGCTGCCCCATTCTTGGAGGGGTTCGAGGCCAGGCTGGAGGGGGCTTTGAGGAAGCTGGTCTGGTGGGAGGTGTCCCTGCCCAGGGCAGAGGGGGTGGAACTTTATGATCTTTAAGGTCCCTTCCAATCCAAACCGTTCCATGATTCTATATATGTGTGTGTGTGTGTGCACATAAATACATCCTGTGCTAAGTGCAAAGTGAGTGATGAACTTGTGTGACTAATTGGGCTGAGCATGTGACGTTGGGTAAGATGAATCCTACACAAACATTCAACATTTTAGGTAAACCTTTGTCAGTCCTCTGCCAGGTCCAGCTGATACAGGAGGCTGTCTCTGCCTGCTCTCCCTGCTCAGAACCTTCACTGGTTCCTTTCTTTATCTAGAGATTGTGCGTTGCCTCGGGTGGTGGGTCTGTGGGTCTTGAGATCAGCTGCTTGTCTTTATTTTTCTGTGACTTGCAAGGGCGTAGCATGTCCCTCACAATTCTTTTTGTACGAGGAGAGAAAGAACAGCAAAAGAGAGATGAGCTGCACTGATGCTACAGTTTTGAGGTAGTGCTGCAAAAATCAATTAAATAATTGTTTAAAAGAGGCAGAAACAAATTCGAAAGGTTTTCCTTCAAGTCTTTCTCTTCCACTGCCCCCTTTTTAATTTTATTTTTAGTCCAGATGGGTTCACTGGCAATATGTACAGCACAGTCCAGAGCTGCAGGGTCAGCGTGTTGGAGCAAGAAACGGGAGTAAGTCAACACGGAAAGGCATCTCTCAGGCCAGCCTTGCTTCCACAGGGAATGTTTTCTGTGAAGGCAGGCTATGGACAGGGTGCAGATACTGGCCAACTAGTTATTAATGCTCTGGAAAAGGGTCTGAGATTTCTCAGGCTCAAAGAAAAATATAGTAGACTTCAGAAACCGTGAGGAGATATGTGACAGGAGTGAGTGGAGATAAAGATGTGGAGGTGTTTCTGTGCCAGCCATGTGGCACAGAGCAGGATTCTTCTGCTTGAAAAGAGGTGACCAGATGGAAGCATGGAAATTACAAACAGGGGCTTGAGGTTTGTTTTCTCTTCCATAAGAATTAGGGGGCATCTGACAGATCAACAACTGGCAAATTTAAAACAAACCCTTGAGACATGGTTGTCTGCTGCAAGATGATGTAGGTGTAAAACTTTCTGGTTCAGAGAGACACATTCATGAGAGAAGAAATACACAAGGCTCTTGAGGGTCTGGGAGAGTAACCGGGAAGGACCAGTATATTCTTGCCCTATTCTTATGCTTTTCCCTGCATGACTAAGCCCCGTGGGGCAGGGGAACCTGTGGTCAGACCCAGCACAGCTGCTGTTTTCTTCAGTGAAAAAAAAATAGCTGCTGGCACTTGCCTGTTGTTCTGCTATCTGTGCTAATAGAGCTGTTCAAACAAATGTTTCAAGTTGGTAGCGCACCAGCAGCCTGGTCATTAAGCTTTGTCAATATTTGGTTTAGGAAATAATTCTTACATTTGCCTACATTTAGGTTTATGTGCCCTGGAGAATTCTGCTGATGGACGGAAGTGATTGACACTTACAGGAACAGGTCTAAATTCAGGGTGAAGTAACAGGGAGGCATTCTAGATAGCTGTTTTCGTGCTTCTGCTTCATGTTTCCTCAGCTTGTGTGAAGATAATTTTGAGGCCAAGACTTGCTTTTGGATTTCTTCTAAGTAGCAGGTGGACCTCTTTGTGAGATTGCTTCTCCTACTGTGCATGCGTGTGTGTGTGTATCGATAGATAAAACCTCTAAAAACTTAGTTTCCTGGCAAGTTGGATGGTTAGAGGTTCATGCTGGTTGTTCAGTAACTTGATAATCCTGATAGTCTCACCCTACCTTGGGTTGGGAACGTGGCCTTACGGCCAAGAAGGCCAGTGGCATCCTGGGTGGCATCAGGAAGAGTGTGACCAGCAGGTGGAGCGAGGTCATCCTGCCCCTCTGCTCTGCCCTGGGGAGGCCCCATCTGGAGCACTGGGTCCAGTTCTGGGCTCCTCAGTTCCAGAAGGACAGGGAACTGCTGGAGAGGGGACAGCAGAGGGCTACAAAGACGATGAGGGGCCTGGAGCATCTCTCTAATGAGGAACGGCTGAGGGACTTGGGTCTTTTGAGTCTGGAGAAAAAATTGAGGGGGGGATCTAATCAATACTTGAAAGCTGGGTGTCAGGAGGATGGGGCTGGTCTTTTTTCAGTGTTGCCCAGTGACAGGACCTGAGGGAATGGGAACAAACTTGGACATAGGAAGTTCCACCTCAACATGAGGAGGAACTTCTTTCCTGTGACGGTGGCAGAGCCCTGGAAGAGGCTGCCCAGAGAGGTGGTGGAGTCTCCTCTGGAGACATTCAAACACCTCCTGGACACACTCCTGTGCAGCCTGCTCTGGGTGACCCTGCTCTGGCAGGGGGTTGGACTAGATGATCTCCAGAGGTCCCTTCCAACCCCATAGCATTCTGTGACCTGTGTTAAACAGGGAGTGTTTTGGCTCAGTTCACAGAATTGTGTGTGTCTCTAGTATGTACACAACTGTTTTCATTCTGCTTCTCTTGTCTCCTACCCTTGCTGAAGTCCCACTGGCAATTGGGGGAGTTTGCACTTGGATACGGTAGAAAATGCAGAGGGATTTTTTGAAATCCTGTCAGTCACAGAATGATACAGGGTTGGAAGGGACCTCTGGAGATCATCTAGTCCAACCCCCGTCCCTTATATCTGCCTGTTTAGAAAGAGGCAACATTTTTCTAAGAGATCAAATTATTTGGATTTTGTCTTTCCTATTTGTTGTTTTTCAGCAGGGTTGGAAGCTGGTTGCATTGGGGATGGTGGTGGCATGTGTTTGTGTTTAGGAATATTTTTCAGTTAGTTTTATAGAAATTCATTATAAACCTGAACTCTCTGATATAAAATAATCCATCATCAAGGTGGGCTTCTATAGCATAATGAAGTATCTCTGAATGCTGCCACAAGTACGGAACAGTAAAGATTATTTTTTTTTTCCCCTCATAAAATAAGTATAGTATTTGGTTACGTTAAATATACACGGTTCAGTGTGTATATACTCAGTTATGTAACTGAGAAACTTGGAATACTGTGTTTTAGTGACCTGAAAGGAAGCCATCCTTGTCTTCCTTAAGGATGAGGCAAGCTGAGGAAGGGCCTCACACAGCCCTCTTACTTTCCTAGCGTTTTTTTTAAATACTACCATACTTATTTTGTTGGCTCTGTCCTCCTTGCTTCATTTTACCTACATCTGGAGTTTTAAAGATTGTGATGGGCTTTGGTGATGAGAAGCGTAGGGTGAAGTCTCGAGGTGGGGAGCAGTAGAGGACTTAGCGTTCCTCTCGGCTGAGGTGGAGCTGCCAGCAACTCTTTCCAGCGCTGTGATTGCCCTGTTACGTTGACTGGCAAAATTCATGCAGAGCCCTCTCTCCTCGAGTGACTGAGGCACATTTGCTGTGCCCGGAGATTAATATATAACAAATGACAGGCATTTTTGCCACCTGTATGCTCTCTGCTCTCCTCCCTGCTGATACCCGTGATAGCGACTGTGCGCTACGCCTGCCTGTCAGTGATTATAAATATATCTCCTGGCTACTTAACAGTTCTGAGTGCGGTTTGAAACAGTGACTCAGCTTCATATACTGTGATTCAGGTGGTTTATTGACTCCTAAAGACTTGAACGACCAACTTCTGTCTATTATTTTTATTGGCTGAGTATTCCTCATGGCATTCTGTCTTCCTGAACTCTGTATGACTGATACATTACGTTTTTATCCTCAAGTGTTTCTACTCATCAGTTTTCTGGGAATATACGTTGGTTGTTCTGAATGGAAACATAGTGTTTGTTTATTTTCACCACAATTTTGAAACTGGATAAATACTGCAGGTAGAGTTATGAGGAATTGCAGTAATTTCAATTGGAACTTGTATAATTATACAATTATAATACCAGAAAACAATGCATCTAGCTCTGTTCTCTAACAAGATTTGTTCTGTCTCCACCTTGAGAGAAGGTGTATAGATTTCTGAATTTGTACACGTGTATAAAATGCAAAATAAATGCTCAGTTATAAAATTATATTCTGAAAAGAATAAGTCATTTGCCTTTAATAAAACACTTTTTAAGAGTCTCTGATAAGTATTCTTTTTTTCTTGACAGTCTGTGGTGGACGACTGGATTGAATCATATAAACAAGACAGGGACATAGCACTTCTGGATTTAATCAACTTCTTTATCCAGTGTTCAGGATGTCGAGGTACAGAACGTTGGAAACAAGTTGTATAGAATAAATCTGACAGTCGTACAAAAATGTGTATTAGTGCAAATGCTGGTAAAGATGTACGTGGATTGGTACTCCTCGTATGCATGGTTTATGTAGAAATATTGCCTACGTTCAAGCATAATTTTATTTAAAGCTTGTTTGTCAAGGGCCTACCCTTTCTTTTGCTCACTTTCCTGTCATCATCCTAAAGTGTACAAATCCTCACAAAGACACTCCACTCATCAGCAAAAGGAGACAAAAGATCTGTTGAATCAAGGTAGGCGTATCTTTATTTTCCCTTTCTATTTCTTCCTAATTTTTTTTAATTACAAGAATTAGTAGATGTAGCTATACCTTAACTTTGCTATTTTTTTTTCTTTTTAGGAAAATTAGCTTGTTTTAAACTGAAGAGGAAGGAGTCAGGCTTGTTTTAAACTGAAGAGGAAGGAGTCAGGCTTCAGTAGACTGCGATTAGGAAGAAAGATTTCTTCTGGATGAAGCACCAATATTATTTCTTCTTCTGTAATATTTTACCAAGTCAGCAGCAAGTGGCCTGCCTTGCACAGGCATGTGGCAGTCAGGCTTTCCAGCCCTCTGTTGCCACACCGTACCTTCTAAGGAATTTTTAATGCATTGTCTTTTTGCAGTTAACTCAGCTTTGAAAAGACAGACAAATGGAGTTCTACTCTCTGTAGCGCCTAGAACCAAACTATTTACTGTTTCCTGATGCTTCCTATAATTTGCTTTGAGTAGAATTGAAAATAACCTACAATTCAGGAATTATTTTTCTCTATTTTGTAACTGATATGGGAATATATCTTTAGATGTCGGATGATGTGGGTAGAAGTCCCTTTTCTTCCTTCTTAAGTATAAGGTGAAGTCCCAACTACAGTTAAAAGCATCGGAGAAAAGAAATATGAGCCATCAGGAGCTTCAGCAACCCTTTTTCCATAGCTTAAGGAAATACACTTATTTTCTGGATGGTATTCCAAGCTGAAGCTCTGGAAGCTTCAGTGAAAGGGCTGTAGCTTAGGGTTTAGATTTACCAGCCTGTGTCAATGTCTGTACTGTTCACACAGATTCCCTAAAATATTTTTCAGACTTGTTTGGCAGCTTATATGAAAGTAGTTGTATTCTGTTTGCTTATTTTTTTGTAACACTTTTCCTAAAGTTGTATATGAAAAAAAAAACCCAACCCACAAGCTTCTCTCTAAGAATCTGGGCAGCATTAAACCAAAGGGATTCTGGGCCATATGTTTTTATTCTTGTTGATGCAAGTTTTTGGTGGAGGCATGTCATAAATACATCTTCACTCCCCTGCTGTTCTCTAATTTCTGCTTGCTTGCTTTCTCCTTGTTAGAGAAAGCAGCCCTCTTGTAATCTCAGAAGATGTGTGTTTTTTAAACCTCTTGTTACTGACTGATGCAGGCTGGATGCCCATGTCAGCCATATGCTGCCGAAGCAGTTGCTTCCCAGAAAAGCTTAGCTTTCTGTTACTGGCTACGAAGCCACAGCACTTTGAGTGGCTGATGTCATTTACTTGCCTTTTTTTTTTTTTTTTTTCTTTTTCTTTTCTCTTTTAAATGGTGACTTTCTATCCATTTTCATTAGTCTGCATTGTACCCTTTGGGGCAGCTCTCTGCTGAGCTTGCTATAGTGGCCTTCTGGTCCCCAACAGCAACGGGAGGAGAAAAGGAAGCAGAAAGGACTTACTCCCTGAGTTTAAAGTGTGTTTGGGGGATTAATTTCTCGGTGGGAATTTTTGCATGGGTACAGTCACAGCTGAAAAACAGGGTTAAAATCCCGGCAACCAGATCTGTTCTTCCCAGTTTCCAGTAACGTGCCTGTTTTCTAGAACAAGTGAAAACTTGATCAGAAGAGAGTGGATTTTATTTTATAGCCACTTAAGGTAAAATGCATACTAATCTGTCCTTAATGGCAATGAGTAGGGAAATCTGGGGATTTTCTGTGAGGACAACCAGGTTTCTGTTTCGTGGGAAGCTTATATGCTCTATTATGACATTTTAATTTCCCTTTAAAGATTTTGTTGACATTTTTGTTTGTTTCCGTTTCTGATAAATAACAGCTCCTCCTGAATCTCAATGGCTGTTTTATCTTCGTTAATATTCCCTAATTGTCTTCTTTTCAGTTTGCTCCACTAACATTGTCCTGGATCCTTAGGTCTTCTTTCCCAATGTTGGATATAAATGCTTACTGACAATATATCTAACTTTGTGGTTGCTTCCTGGAAGGGAGGAGGACAATTAGCGTGGGAAGAGGTTCCTCAGGAAATTTTGAAAGCGATTCTAGGTTTTTAAATCTGCTGTAATAGTTCTTAGGATTACTTGATATTTAAATATATGCAAAATGCACTGGGCTTGACATGTCTCTCAAAAGTTTTAAGCAGGTGAAGAGTGTGTGTGCCTGTTTCCTGACTTCAATTAGAAATCATTTAGGCACCAAACTGTTTTATTTAGCAACACCATTGATGCTGACAAAAATATCTTTCTGTTGAGAGAAACATTGATTTTTATATTTTTATCCCATTCTCTTGGGCAGTGCACACGCTCGAATGAATCTCTTAGCATCCTCCCGCTTTGCTTAGAGATGTTCCTGAAATGAGAAGCCATCTCTTGTAAATAGGAACAAGCAGGAATGCTATGTAAATTAGTACTAAAAAATTGTAAAATTAATGTGTTTTGCAGGTAAACTGAAAAGATCTGTGCAACATAAAACTGAATAAATATAAACCAAATATTGAGACACGCCTGTCCTTTGTTAACTCTTCTGAGTATCTGTTTAATCAGTTACTTTCTATAGAATGTGTTCTGCTTCATACAATAACATCCATTAAAACATGGGAGATTTGTTTTTGGCATGATTTCTGTAATCTTTCTGGGTTTTTAAAGGATCATTTAGTATAGATTAGAAGTTTGCCCTATTGAACTACCAAAAGCATCTCAATTCAATGATGAGATTTTGAGATTTGCAGGGGAGTTAAATCACTTTCCATCTTTCCCACTAATTTGCCTGCTCAATCTCGATGTTTGTTGCCTTTGCTGATTTTGCTTACAAAGAAGTGAAATAGTTGCTTAAAGAATTTTTCCTTTATCTTGCCTTTTTTTTTTCTTCTTCAGGAATACCAAGAGAAATCCCAGCCTTTCACACTTTCTGTAGTCTTCTCAGTGATTTTACATTGTATTTCTGTGGCAGAATAATGGTTAACAAGGACTGATGAACTCCCCCATTCACATTTCCTAACCTTTTCAAATGCATTGCTGCTCCTAGGGGGAGGAACTTGTATCAGGTAGTACTTCAGAAAGATGAAGAAGTTAGTTCTAAAATACTTTATGCTTCCTGGAAAAAAAAACCCAGCAAATAAATATTGTTTCCAGTCCTTGAAAACAGATTTGTTTGTTGCTAGGAGGTGTTTGTTTTCCATGGTATTTACAATCTGTAAAGCAGGTGGTGTTGTATTTACCTTCTTACTTCTCTGTCAGGAACTTAATTTAGGGGTTTGTGTTTTTAGATAAGAGTGAACTTTTTGAATTTATACTGTTGTGCTTTTTGTACTGTTGTGATTTTTCAAATAACTGTTGCTGGGCTGGGGGTGGAAGCGTACCCCTACGACTGACATTTCCCTTTCAAATGCTGCCCTTTGGTCTGTAGCATTGTGGATACAGGCATCCTCCTCTCTTGCAAGAAGAGCTGCAGATCAGTGTTCAGAGCCTGCTGGGGTTTTTTGGGAGCTCTTTTCCATTGCTTGCTGCTTTGTAGCAACATATTTTTGATTTTTTCTTTCTTTTATTTTCTCCCCCCCCTTCCTCCCTCCCCCTTACTACAGGGCAATATGTGGAGATCTCTGAGCTAGTTGTGAGCAAGCTGAAATGTCTAATCAGCAATATGCCTGCCCAGGTCCCAGAAGGTTTATAACTGTGTCAGTATGATGCTGCATCTGGGCTAATTAGCTCTGCCTCTCAGACTGAGTAATTAGCTCAGGTATCATGCTCCGCTGCTATGACAACCTAGCTGTTTCCATTTCTGGAGCTCCATGGATTTAGAGCTGACGGGGGTATCTGCATTGCTATCTGCTTTTGCCTTCTGTTATTGATATAAAACAAACAGAAAACCCCACAACCACTCTGACCTTTCTACATTTTAAAGGCGGAGAGCCGTGCTTGTGGAATAAATATTATTTTTTTTTCCTCCAACCAGAAGCAATTAGTGGTTGAAACAGGCTCTTAAAGCTGTGAAGGACAAACCAACCCATCGAGTCCATGTAAGAAAAGCCACTTTCTCTTGCGGGGAAAAAAGGTCCCTGGCATAGCTGAAGAGGAGAACTACTTGACCGCCTTCAAGTGCATAGTGAAATTTTTCCCATTATTTCTCTCCTTTTCTCTCGTTTATTTTCTGATAGGTAAGGCAGAAACCTCTGAATTCTTAAGCAGATTTTCAGGAGTGGTTTGAGCACCGCACCCGTGAGCTACCAGCCTTCCCTCTGATCAGACAGCTGGGAGATGCCCGTTACTGACGGGACAGAACTGGTGGAGCTCCTGTATAGATAAATTCTTGGCAGGGCTGTAGCCTTCTCTGCATCCTAAAGAGCTCCCTGTTGACGTAGTTTTGTGATCTGTCAGGCTACACGTTGCTTTTAGGAGTAGTTGGTGAAGGAGGTTGGGTGGATTTTCCTCCATATGATGTTTCTCATATCTTATCCTCCCCCTCAAAATCTTCTCTTTAGCTTCTCGTGGGGAATTAATTCCTTAATAAACAAACGTTCCAACTGCTACCTGTCAGCCTTGAAGGCTGCGGTTGTTTAGGTTTGGGGTATTTTTTCAGTTGTGAGGAAGCAGGAAACTCTGTAGGAGCTTTTTGCCCAGGGCGTAAAGCGGGACATCCTTAGGGACCTTCTCCTCTTGAATGAGGCACTTGGGTATCCACGTTCCCTTCCAGCGGGAGCCTTCATCTCTAGTTCTTCCTCGCCTGTTCTAGTAAACTCCTCTGAAAAGTTCTGACACTGAATGGTGCAAACTGAGCCAAGGAGTGCAGGAGTTAGGAGTTAGCTTGCTTCAATGTAGGATGCATGCTCATTTAGATTTTTATTAATATTCTATGCTTTTAACTAGTGGCACGCTAATAGATTTCTGTTTTGCCAAAGGAAATTGAAATCTAGAACCAGGAAAAAGCACCATAAAGTGGCCATTGTCTGGTCTGGCAAAAGAAATGAACGAAAACTCCTTTCTTTGCTATTGGACAGGATTTCAGAAAGCAAATTAACCAGGAAATAATATTATTTACTCTGATTAATAATGTTTTAATAGGGGTTATAACACTGTAAATAGAGTAATGGATTTAAAAAAATAATCTTTTATGATTTATTTGTGCACGTTTTTGTTTCGTGATTGATGAAATAACATTGCTCTATAGAGATGGATGTTATTGAGCACGGAAAGAAGACTGCTTGATAAATATAATTTCCTGCAAATGGTTCTTTCATAACAAACTGCAAATTGTTAGTGAGAAATGTTGCTGGCTTTGGCATGCAGTAAAAAGCTTTATTTTTTCTTATATTATTTCTTGAGTCACTCATGTATTACTAAGAAATAGATATAATGAACATTTAGAATTTCTAACAAATTACAAAATAATGTTGTTTATTGCATTGGAGCCTGTATTTTTATTAAGGGTAGAAAATATTCTTTCTGCCTTTTTTCATGAAAATCCCTTTTTAGTGTGTGAGTACAGGGGAGAAGTAGCAAAGGACTAATGCACATTAAAAAACAATGATGCTTACTTATATGTGATTTAAGTCATAGAATGTCAAGGATTTATAAAACATTTTGTATGTATAGCACAGAGAAATAAATACACCCCCAATACCTACATGAGGCAGTTAAAACCATGCTGTTAACCGCAATCAAAAACGGGAAGGTAAGACTGAAAGATGGAAATGACTTAATTTTAATTTCATGTGTGGTGCATATAAACCAGATCTGAACTTTGTACTTCTTACTCCTGAGCCTTGAGGTAATTTTTACAGTGTGTTTGCCTTGCAGTGAAAGCTTATAAAATTCAAACTGAAAATAAGATGCAAATTGTTAACTGACTTGGGTGGAAGATAAATCAGATTCCCAGACACGCATTAAGTGTTTCATCAGTTCAGTTCTCTAAATGAAGATAGGTAAGGTTAAAAAGTCCTTATCAAGCACTTGACAATTAATATGGTTACATCAAAAACATATATTTTTTTTTTGGTGGAAAAGTACAAATGATTGATGTTTGCTGATATTCTTGAAACTAAAGCTTGAATTTCATTGTGTGAAACAAATTTATTTATTATCATTTGTAAACCAAAAGGCATTTCAGTATTTCTTCCCATTTGCTGCTGAATAGTATCTGTACTTTTCATCTCTTATACTGTTTCTTCCTTACTACTTTTTTTCCTGTTCTTTTGATTTTCAAAGTTTATTTGGCTGTGGAAAAAATAACTACAAAATATTTTTTTTGATTCTTTAAGCTTTGTGTTTCCCTAAGTCTTCTGGGGACAGGAGCCTTGAAAAATTAGATAAAATAAATATTCAGATCTGAAAGTGGGAAAAAAAATACTTGAATGGTACATCGCATTTTATAGCCACTTGTGAAATAATGGCATCTTTTACCCCAAAAGGTGAATCCTACTATTTTCAGAGACTAGTGGGGAAAAGAAGCTCAAGCTCAGGAATTTGCTGACATGTCGCACAGGTGATGTGAATGAAGGGTGTAACTGGTCTGTGGTTTCAGAATCTGAATGAAATCCCTGCTGTGTTCAGGTCTGACTTCAGTCCAAGATCTCACCCTAGGAGCTGCTAACAGGAACCATAGTAATTTAAACCAAACATATTTTTTTTATTACATTCTACCTGAATATATTAAATAATTCATGTTTCAAGTACGACAGCAGATGAAAAATAAGCTGTCTTAAAATCGGCTATTAACTAATTTATTAATATGAATTAATATAAACTTTCAAATAAATTTATTGAATTAATTGACAGCACTTGCGATACTAGAATGTTTTAGAGCAAACGTGTAATGAAAAGACAGCCAAATTACCTTTGAAATTATATTTTAAGAGCAAGTTCTGCACTGCCACTTCTGTGTAACGTGTTCAAATCTCTGCTGGCTCTGAAAGCGCTCCTTGTAAGCCTGGAACAAAGTCTCTGTTCTGTTCCCCTCTACTACTCAGGCAATTCATAGCTTGTAAAATTATTTTTGGCACCGCTCATTGGAGATAAATTGTGTGGGGCTATCAAATATTACTACTTGTTTTCCACCCTATTCATTTAATTACCTACAGATCGATCTGGAAGATGGGACTTCCTCATGTGACTGCAAAGTTACTGTTTGTCTCACTCAGGTCGATGGTGCTTTAATGCTACAGCTTGTTTTTTAAGAGAAGAGCAATAAATACCTCTTGGTGTTAATGATTCAGAGTAGTTGCTCTCTTATTAGCCAGATCTGTGTCTTTTCCTCTTTATGCTTAGTTTATTTTGTGTATAGCGCAAATTTGTTACGGGGGGACACCTGTGTACTAAGCAGATAAGAAAAAACATGATTCTGATTATTTTTTTTACAGCCTTGTTCTTGGATTTCTGAGAAAATTATGTCTGTATATGAGTTTGTCTCTACCTGTGCATTAGTTGCATTGCTGGATTATTTTTTTTTAAGTGACATAGATGATGCTTTCTGTGAAGACAGAAGCTAATTATGAAAAGCAATCAAGTACAGCTGGATCTTAGCATTTCCTTACAGAATTACAAATAGGAAGGCACCTCATGTCTTCAGTCTTTCCAAAGATGCAAATTCCGCTGAAGGTTGAGTCAGAGTTTTCCACACCAAGGGTAGGAATTAAATTCCAAAAATGACATTTCTCTCAGCAAACACTGTAATTACGATTCTCTCTCTTTTGCATTAAGGAAGACATAGATTTATTTTATTAAGCGCAACGCAAGTACACACTTCAGTAATTACTTTTGAAGAGAAAAGGACAGGCATGATTACATCTTAATGAAAAGGCCTTATTCTCTGGCACATGGAAAGTGGTTAAAATAAATCCAATATTCTCCTAACGTGCAAGCATTCAACAGTTGCTGGATATAGAAGAAAAAGAGCAGCTTGGGTGAAAGATAGGCCTGAATTTGGAAAAAGGAAAGTGGGCTCTCAAGCAGATACAATCCTGCTCACATTCCATCACTACCTGCTTCTGTCCCTGTCTATGTCGATCTGATCGTATTGCCTCAGTCGCCTTTAACCTGAGCCATGACCAGCTGCGCCTTACTATATTTTTATCTCCTTTTAACTGGAAGTTATGGCATTTTCTGGCACTGGCAAACCAGTTACAGGGAAGGCTGGTGCAAATGGCCTTTACCTCCATGTTGTTGTCTTTTCCTTATTTGCACTGAGCAAGAGGCATGGTGGAACGCTTTTGTGTACCTGGAAGGGTGGAAAAGGGGGTTGTACAAAAGTATTATCAAATGTTGGGGGCACAGTGAGGAACAGTCTCTGTGCCCTTGTTTAAATCAGGAGCTGATAACCCCTGGCAGAGCTGAACCCACCTCTAGGGTAATTCATCAACCCAGGAGCGAGCACGTCAGTCAAAACGTGTCTCGCTTCTTTCTCTTAACAGCATTAGCTTAAATTTCAGCTGAGGACAACTGCTACTGATGCTCTCCACCTGTAGTGCTGAGTCCTGAATATTTGAGTCTGAAACTGCCTGATTTCATAAAGGGACGAACTCAGGAGTTAGGAGGTTAAAACACCTTTAACTGATGAGAAAGCCTTTTCTCTCAAGAGTAGTCCGGGGACTTTAATAGGCACCATGTACTGTGGGAAGTTAAGTTTCTGTAACATCATAGTGTCATCGTTTGAAATTCCTTTCATGTAGTTTGTCAGATGGTCTCTACATGATCTCTACAATTTACTTTCTTTATTTCATCATTATTGAAATAAGTGTTATGGATAACTTGTAAGTTGTTGTGAATTAGGAAACTGTGATAGTGAGAAAAGGGCCTAGAAATACTTTTAGCAACGTTTGGGAATGAAAATTTGTTGTAGATATGCTTAATTACATAGATACACCCAATAATGTTGCTATTTGAAATAACATTATTTTTTTAGATTCTAGAAATTATCAGATACCCAAATTCTCAAGGATTAAACCACTAAAACAAGTTTTACATCAGATCTAGTGTCATATGACAAGGATACATTTCCTGTTGACCATGTTTATTCCCAGGACAGACTCCTGGATCGAGATTATTTGGCCAACTGTATGGATCGAACCCCAAGGTAATGCAGGGAGCTCCGTGATAAGAGGTAGTGGTGACACATAAATAACAGTGGTTCAAAAAGACTTGTTGACGTTATGAAGTGATTCCTCTTGAAATTTAGTAAAAACCAAATAGCAAAAAGTTCTTTAAAACTGTTGGAAATAAGATAAGACAACTGCCTAAAAAGTAATAATCTGCTTGGATTATCAATGTATAGAAAGAGCAGTTAATGAATACTGGAAGAATTTGCACAGTTTTATTTGAAATGCAGCAAATTCTGTCAAGCATTTTTAAGGGAAGTTGTGAATATTTTTCTAACTTACATGCTGCAGCTCAATCAAATTACCCTTTTATTTTACCAATTGAACTGGGCTTCTGTTTGCACAGCTGTGCAGGGCTGTAAATGGGGTAACTACTGAGTTCCCCCTGCCAAGAGAGGGTGGAACCAGGTACAGAACCAGCCCCTCCACCCACCAGCTCCCCCCCAAACAACCAGAAAATCTACTCACATCCTAAAAATGGTTTTGGAAGTAATATCACAAATACCGAGAAAGGAGATCCTGAAATAAACTAATGAAGTGAGAATCACAGCCAGATCAGATCAGACTCCTCAGCTTAGAAACAATTTAGGAATAAAATAATTGAATAGCAGCAAAGGTATGTAACCTTCATTAAAGGCAGTTTTTCTTCCAGAGAGAGAGGGCAGACTGGAGTTTCACAGAGGTTTAATTTAATTTGGGTCAGAGGTGGGAGTAATACTTTAGAGTCCAGGAAGGCGGATTACAATAAAATTAAGGAATTAAATATCTAGAAGAAAATGGAAGAGACGTCACTCTCTAAAAGGAAGCTGTATTGTTGCAGGGTACTGACATCTCTTAAACATAGGAACAAAGTTATGTGGCAAAGCAGTTCTGCACAAAATCTGCAGAGAAAAGTTTTCTGTGGTCAACTATTAAAAGGACTCAATTCTTGTTTTGGGAGAGCAAAACTGATTAATAAGTGCATCACATGGTCTATATAGGGAAGAGGGATATCATGCAAGTCAAGTGACTTTAATTATGTGATTGTCTAATAGGGACATTTCAGAGGGACCTAGCAATACGCTAGGTAGCGTTATTTTTATTAAATTCAGCACTACAGCAGGAGATTATGCATACATTTTATTGAAATAAATAACTTTTTGCCAAATAAGTTTGGCTGAGAATAGTTTTGTAGATTTATTTGCTGGTTGTAGTGGAATTTCAAATTTATGGTGATATAAATGCATGGCCATTTTTTGTTCTGTTGATTCAAACCATTTTTGCCCCCCGTTTTGATTTTCATCTTACAGTTTTCAGGTCTGATTAATTTGCCATTCAAAGTGACTTTTTTTTTTTTTTGGTGCTGATGAAGAAGAGCCATCCTACCTGCAGCTGTAACCCAGCCTCTCTGATCTCTTGGGACTCTGAACCTGTAGGTGAATGGAAACAGCACTAGTTGCAAAGTGACCTTTCTACTCTTTAAAACCCAAGTTTTTTCACAAGAATTTCCTGACTTAAGGTTTTACTTATAGATTAGAGTCACCTGAGGATTCTCAGTTCTTGCGAAGCAAGTGTCAGTGGGGAATATGGTGTAAATCATTCAAATTCTTTCTTGAGAGCCCTTGAAGACAAGTTACTTCTGGTCTGCAGTGAGGTGGTTATTCTAATACTATGGCCTAACAAAACAGAAATCTTAACCAGTTCTTGAGATTCAAAGTCAAGCATCACATACACTAACATATTTGCTTTTAAAGACAGAAGAAAATAAATTCAACCATTATGCCTGACTAGAAATCATAATTTCATCCTGGTAGAATAGCATCAGTGGTAGAATAGCAGCAAACCATGTGCTTCTCAGGTTGAGAGGAAAGGTGTAGGTCTGTTTTCATACCTTGCTTTATTAGTTGGCCAGTAGGTAAGTGACCAGTAGCTTTTTGCTCTGAATTATGAGAAGACCAAGTTTGTGGATTGGCAGCACTTCGATTGCAATTTTCCAAGCAACCACTGAACTGTAAGTTTTTTCAACCAGTCATCCCTGAATTTGCTTCAAGAAGATGTAATCCTTTGCAGTAATATACAGAAGAAAATATATGCTGGTCAGTTCCTGGTGCCACTTGAGGGTATTTCAGTAACAGATTGGAATTTTAAGTCCTGATGAGCAAAGGAATCATAAAAGATTCAAGCTGTCTTGAATTCTTTATCTGAGTTACAAAGGGTTTGATCTTAATGATAAAGATGCAGAAAACCTGAATGACTGAGTTTGCTTTTTCTTTTCAAGACTTGTTATTAATGTAATTTTGTTTTGTTTTGTTTTTTCCTGGAGACTCCAGTCTTCTGGGACTAGTATCAAGATAGCAAAGGTTTGTAGCTGGTGCAGAAATTTGACTTCTTTTGACATATGGTGTCATATGCAGAATACAGCATATTCACTACAGTTTCACTACTGGATATATTTTTGACAATTTAGAACTAAATCCATGGCTTAGAGTTTGATTTATGATGCATAGATTTGGAGTTACTTATACTTCTGTCAAAGAGATACTTTTTTATTATTATTTTGGTTTTGGTGGTGGGAGAGTATACTTGAGCTCTGAAGATCTGCAAACACTGTGTGTCCTGTCTCTTTGTTCAGCTTGTAGCTGCTCAGAGAAGGGTGTTGCAGACAGGAAAGGTACCAGCCCAGGCCCATTATAAACACTTGTGACTCATTTTGTGAAGAATGTTCTCACTTTCAAATCTGTTTGATGTCTAATTTTCAACCCATTTATTTTTCTGGCTTCCACAGTAGTAGTATACTTCAGTTATGTGCTGTGTAGAAAAATCACTTTATTTAGCTCTCTGATAGTTCACTGGCTACTTCTTGGGATGTTTTCCGTATCCATATACATCTTCCATTACACATTCAATATACATGTTCTCTGTCTCACGTAGAATTTTGTAGAGAACTCCTCATAACCCTCTATTCTCCACTCTTTTTCATTTCATTCCATGTATTTCTTTGTATTAAAAATGCGTCAATTAAGATAACAGAGTGAACCTACACTCATAGGGTATTTATGACCTGCTCTCGGGTCCTGTGGTTCTTACCTGCCCACTCAGCTGTGACAGCCAGCTTCTCCCCTGGCTTTCTGAGGTACCTGTGTTCCCGCGAGGCTGGATGTAGGAGCTCTGCTGGTGAGGAGCAGTGGCCGGGTGCCGCAGCTCACGAGGCATTATCAGGGCACACTCATGGCTCTTGAGTGTGAGCTGTTTGGTCTTGAGAAAGACAGATGGCCTATAAATATTATCAGTTGCTTTAACTTGGTATATTACTTTATTGCTCTGGTATATCTGAGACTTTGGCCAGTGATTACTTTTCAGTGCTACTTAGCGTGTTACATATATATGCCTTAATTGTCTCTCTTATCACTTTAATTGGGATGTAAAAATTGAAGTTGGATAATAGTATTGACTGCTTTTGTGCATGAATGGTAGCTTAGTGAACTTAACTTGGTGATTACAGAGGTGTTTAATACATTTTGGCCCCATCTGGAGCACTGGGTCCAGTTCTGGGCTCCCCAGTTCCAGAAGGACAGGGAACTGCTGGAGAGGGGACAGCAGAGGGCTATAGAGATGATGAGGGGCCTGGAGCGTCTCTCTGATGAGGAGAGGCTGAGGGACTTCGGTCTTTTTAGTCTGGAGAAGAGAAGACTGAGGGGGGATCTGATCAATGCTTATAAATACTGAAAGGCTGGGTGTCAGGAGGATGGGACCAGTCTTTTTTCAGTGTTGCCCCGTGACCAGGCAAGAGGTAACGGGGACAAACTTGGTCAGAGGAAGTTCCACCTAAACATGAGGAGGAACTTCTTTCCTGTGAGGGTGGCAGATCCCTGGAAGAAGCTGCCCAGAGAGGTGGTGGAGTCTCCTTCTCTGGAGACATTCAAACCCCACCTGGACATGTTCCTGTGCAACCTGCTCTGGGTGACCCTGCTCTGGCAGGGGGTTGGACTAGATGATCTCCAGAGGCCCCTTCCAACCCTATGTGATTCTGGGATTTTAGGAAGAAAAATGATAAGAGTTTAGAGAACAAAGGAAGAATTTTAACGTATTCAATTCAAAGTTAATTGATCTTGACTGTGTAGTAATGTCAGTATAGTACAGTATAATGTAATGCATATTAGTATGGTCCACTGTTTTAATGGTAAAGTGTATTTATTGTGGCATACAGGACTAATAGTTGAGCTTACTTGCATTGGCTTTGCTCCAATGATGGTAGGTTATAAAATCAGGAGCAATATGGACCAGGTTTAATACCCGAGCTGTGAAGATGTGAGAGAAGTTGAAGGTGAACTGCAGAGCTCGGATGCACAGATGGGTATCCCCTGGCTTGCTTTCAGGGAAATCCACACAGAATTGATCTTACCAAGTGGCTGAGGTTTCCTGGTGCTCTGAAGGAAGAGGAGGCAACAAGCTGCTCTTGGGAAAGGTGAGCATCTGCACTCCTCACCCCCCGGCAGTCTTCCTCGCTGCCTGCTGGCGCTGAGCAAAGCAGTTCAGTCTGAAACAGAGAGAGACACTGCACCATTCTGAAGAATGCATCTCACCCTTAGGTATTTTGAGACTTTGATCTCATGGAAGCAACAGAAGGTTGCAGGCAGTTTGAAATGGGCAGTCTTTCGTTCAAGTTCTTACCAGCCCATAATAACAGAAAAAAAAGTACTAAATATCCTACCAAAAAAATGAATTGCATGGATTGAGATCTCATTAATAGGGAAAATTCAAGGAGAAGGGGAAACTGGGGGGAAAAGACAAAGTAAAAAAAAAATTTTGAGTGGTTTGTTACAAAATACTGAGAAAACAATGCTCTTTACAAAAGAAAACATTGTCTGTAGATTATGTTTAAATATTTTGGTTTTCCCAAGTATTGCTTTGTATTTTCCCGCTCTAGAGATTTTTCCACCAAGCTGTAAGATACAACCGGAGGAATAAGGTGGCTGCTTTATTCTGTGGCTGCAAAAGTGGTGTTTTGCATTTGGATATGTACAAAGAGTAGTATTGTTGTATTTACAGGGCCATTTTTAATTTGAGCAAAACACCCTGTTCCAACTCATTCTGATATTAAAATTGGTAAGGTAGGGTATCCAAAACAATCCAAGAGGGGATTATAATAAGGATTTACGCCATTTTCCAGATTAAACCTGCCTTACTTGCAATATTCCTCTGTGGTTTTCGTCTTTCCTTTTTCCTTAGTGGTACTTGATTAATTTTTCCCCTTGAGTCCACTAACTTTGTGTTAATTAATGTGCTCAAACTCTTCATTCCCTCTTGTATTTCATCCTCTATTTATTACTATTTGTCTTTCAGCACTCTATTCAATACTTGCTGCTTTATCGCTTATGGAAAAGTTTTGGTTATGTAGTATTACTGAGTTTACATAGGTGTATCTTTTTCTACATTTTGTTCTCCAATAGTCTTCAGTGAATCCTAGACCCCGCTCTTAAGAAACAAGTCATCTGTTGACCTTTCTCGGTTTTCTACTCCTTTTTCCACATTCCCACTCATATTTGTCTTGTCACTGCTTGTGATCTCTGTGTGTTCTCTTGCTTCATTTCACATCTCCAGGCGAGATGAAGCTGAAGCTGATCTCCGTTAGAGCTGCCGCAGCATTGCTTTTTCTCCAGCCTTTTCATGACACCTACCAGCAGTTTGTCTTTTCTCAGTTCCCTCTTACATTATGTTTTTCACAAGCATATCCAGACTTTTACTGATTTTGGCTCTAGTTTGGGCTCTCTTGTTCTCTTGCCTGTGCCAAAACGTGTTGAGCAACTATTCATTGTATTGTTTTAACTTCACTTTTAATATGGTGCTTCCTCTTATTTTTCCATAGTAGCCAAGTTCCAATAAACTTTTTCCGCAAGGGCTTTTTTCTATACATTTCCAGCTATTTTTTCTTGTAAATCCATTGTAAATAAAAGATCCTGTCTCTGCCCTGTGACTGGCTAATCCAGGCAGAGTCATTAATATAAAAAGCTTTTTGACAGCAGATGCAGTATCTGTGTCACTCCCTGTAAGGAGGGTTTTTTTCAGATAACATATTACATGTTTAAACCATAACTATTGCTGATTTCTTACTCCTCTTCAAATTATTTAATGACTAGTCTTAGAGTACCTAGAAAATTTTTTGAAGTTCATGGAATGGAAACTTGAAGTTCTTAATTTTGTATGATAGATATATATTTGCAATTAGGGAAAAGCAGGACTCTAGCCTAAGCCGTCTTCCTTACCCTCTCCCGTAAGGAAGGGCTAATTCAATCTTTTCCCTTTCTTCTTAATTCCGTTTTCTGTGGCTAATGAAGCTAGACAGAATAGTAGACAGCCGTGTAAGTTGGTGACTCATCAAAGTTTACACGCACAGAGACTAAATTAAGGTTGCACAGAGTGTCTTAGGTTTGACACTTCTTTATTTCTGCTTGAGTATTGAAGTACAAAGATTATGTATTCTTTGCATGTGATTTCTCGAATACTTTGTATTTCCTTAGACAAAGAAAAAGCTCCATGCATGTGTTCAGATAGTCAAAAAGTAAAAAGAGGTATTGGAGTGAGCTAAAAAATAAGAGAAAACAGATATTATTTTTTTCCTAGCAAAGCAGGAAAAATAATGATGTAAAAAAGGAGAACTACTCTTACCTTGTGTGATTTTAAATGAGGAGGGAGAAAGAGAAAGGCATTACTCTGAGCCAGCTCAGCTAATTTTTGCATTGTCTTTTCAGAGATCATGGTCAGTAAATGCTTTAGTCTTTGATATACATGATTTCACAAGAAGCAGAGCTAATGGAGAGTGATTTCATGTGTATTGACTTTATTGTACTGAATTATGCACAAACTGTTGAACACGCTCATCAAGTGTCAGATACTCTTTTTGAGAGATGATGTCCTGGATGCCATCTAATTCCAAAAAAAAAAAAAAAATTTAGAAGAAGCTTGTAACATTCTGGAAACTAAATAGACAAAATCTGCTGGGGAGGAGGTTGGTGTGCGCCAGCTGAAGCTTGTCATGAACGTCCCTGTCGTTCTCCAGCCTCCATCAGAGATTGAGGGAGATGAACAGAGATGGAGGCCGTGGCTCATACTATGCCTGAATGGCCCCTTTGGCTTCTACTTGACTATCTGCTTTTGTAAAATTTATCAGAACGTTTTGTATCCAAGATCAGTCAGATTTGGTTTAAACAAGTAGTTCAGAATGCATTAGGCAGCATTCTCACAGGCAGAAATGCACACAACTCTCGTTTCCTTCTCTCAGACTAGTAAAAAAAGCATAGAAACTCTTCAGGTAGATGGTGGCTTTTTTTTAAGGAGGGAAATCAAATGTTCTAGATATAAGTCATTTCAAAGATGTTTCTTTGTCTCCGGTCTCATATTCTGAAGTTTTCCTCAGACCAGCTAATTAAGTTCTTTGCCTTCCTGCTGCGGCTCTGTGTGCAGTGCTTAACAAGCGTCTGTTTGACTGAAATGTATTTTCCACGTGTCGCAGCAGCAGAGGGTGTTAAGTCAAATTTCCAACTTGGTCCTGTGTTTGGGAAGATGTTGTGCCATTAACAGTAGCTCCCTTGAGGTAAATAAGGGGAGGTGGGTTGTCTGGAGGGGCAGAGCGTGGTGCCCATCAGCAGCTGCAGGGGACTCGTGGCTGCGGCCTCCCAAGTTCTGTCAGGCCTTTGGGGCCGCCCACAGAAATAAGCTCTGAGGGAAGAAGGGCGCTTTCTCTCATTTTCCATTATTGCTTTGTTTTCCTTCTCATGAGGTAACTATTTCTAGTATCATCTGTTCTCTCTACCCTTCTTTCTCACTTCTGAGAGGGACTGAGAAACAGTGCTAGAAGTGAGAGTCATGGAGGACTGAGGAAAGGGGAAGTAGAAAGGCTGAGGGGAAGGTGGTTGTATAATCCTGGCTACGCAATCCTCCCGTGACTCCATTTTGCCTCTGAACTTCCTGGTAAGTGGAGGTAACCATGTTTTATGGAGTTTTGTTGTATGTCTCGGGAGGAATGTAGACATTTTAGGAGAAGAAGACATGGCCTCAATTTGCGCCAGGGGAGGTTCAGATTGGAGATTAGGAAAAATTTTTACACTGAAAGGGTTATTAAGCCTTGGAATGGGCTGCCCAGGGAAGGGGTTGAGGCCCCATCCCTGGAGGTATTCATAGTGCTTAGAGACGTGGTTTAGTGATGGGTGTTACCAGGGTTAGGTTGATGGTTGGACTAGATGATCTTAAAGGTCCCTTCCAACCCAGACAATTCTATAATTCTATAATTCTATGATTGACTAACAAGAGGTTTTGTTTCACCGATAAAGAAAACCTTCGGCAAAACCACATATGATGGGGTGTTGAGGGTTGACAGTATGTCTGTGGGTCACTGCTGAGCTGTCCTGTCACCTGGAGGTGGGACAAACAAATTTATAGAAAGTAGAAGGAAGGACGGACTTCCATAGTGAATGTCCTCGATGGGTGAAAGAGAGCTTGAAGTTCTTTGAAGCAGAAAATGCATATAAATGTGATGTGATTAAAAGAGTCTGCCTGGATTTCCAGAAGGCCTTAAGTGGAGTCAAAGGCCAAAGGGCTTAGCTGCTTTCTTCAGAGAGTGAGAGACTAGAGAGAAGGTAAAACCAGACTCTTCGTGCAAATCCGTAGTAATAGGGTGACAGTTAACAGACACGAAATTCCAGTTTGACATAAGGGAAGCCATTTTTTGCCAGGAGGTTATCAAGCACTGGAAGCATAAGGGCCTGGGGAGGCTGTGGGATCACCATCCTAGGCCCAGGTGATGGGTGTGCCCAGATATGAAAACAGTCTTTGATAAAAGCACTCTGAAAGAGTAAATATACCTAAATGAACTTGTTTCAAGTAGTTGCATTGTTGTGTCTGACACTTACCTTTCAGACCCACCTCCAAACTGTTTATGTTTATGTTTATATGGCTAGATTTGAGTAACTTCTGACAGCGTGCAGCCAAAGGCAGTGATAAGCTGTAGTTAACTAAGGTTTGCGCCTGCTGTCTGCAGTCGTAGAATCATAGAATGGTTTGGGTTGGAAGGGACCTTAAAGACCATCCAGCTCCAACCCCCTGCCCTGGGCAGGGACACCTCCCACCAGATCAGGTTGCTCAAAGCCCCATCTAACCTGGTCTTGAACACCTCCAGGGATGGGGCATCCGCAGCTTCTCTGGGCAACTCACAGTAAAGAATTTCTTCCTGGTATCTAATCTGTATGTCCCCTCTTTTAGTTTAAAACCGTTACCCCTCATCCTATTGATCCACTCCCTGATCAGAAGTCTCTCCCCAGCTTTCCTGTAGTCCCTTTAGTTACTGGTACTGTCATTATGAATAATTTGAAAATACAACCTCTTTGCTTGGCAGTGCTCTGAGAGGTAAAGTTAAAAATTAGAAATAAAGGACAAATTTATGTGTGTGTATATTAGAAACAAAGGGAAAAAAAGCACTTTGGCAGTGTTGGCTGTCAACTTTAATTCTAGCTGTTCTAAATAAGTTCTGTCACCAGCAAACTTTCTCTGCTCCATTATCGTTCTTTCTTTCAAAGCATTTCTATCTGCTACTTAGCACATTTTTATCAGTATTGAGGCTTAGAATGATTTACTGATGGGTTCATTCTGAAAACTGACCATTTTTGCTATCTTTACTTTCGTGTCTTTTAAACTGAAATTGAAATTCTTTCTTATTTCACATCAACTTCTTTAAGAACCAAGATGAAGGAGATCATTACAGGATTTGGAAAACGAATGTGTTGCATAAATGTATGACTTTTAGCTGCTTATTGATGCCTTATGGAGCTCCAAGGGTTTTGTGAAGCATCAATGCTTGAATAGGACCACAAGTACATCACCTTGCAGTCTGGCACCACAGTCAGATTTAATGGTACGTAGTTTTTTGAGTCACTCCTGGATTCCTTATTTTTCCCATTTTTTATTCTTCTGACACTCAGGATAGTTTAAGCAAGTAGCAAATTTTCACACATAAGTGGAGCTTAGGAATTCCATAGGTTTTGGTTTCTTTAAGGAGACATAAAGTTTCTATCACTTCTTACTATAAGAGTGTGTGCTTATTTCTTGCAAAAAGGGGAAATAAATGGATTGTCATTGAAACAAATCGTTGTCCCCTTTGTAAACATTTCTGACAGTCCTCAGTGTATTTCTTCCTGTATCTAATGAGGGAGTAGTTACCTTCACCGTTATCTTCAGAATCAAATAACATTTTGTTTTTCAAAAGAGGTGAACAGTTCGAATCATATGAAACACTTGTAATACACATAAAGTTATCAACTTATTAATCTCATTCAGAACTTTGCACTTCTAAGTGTAATATAGGATTCCTCACTCTAAAAATGAAACAATTAACCTTGAATTTGGGTACCAGAAATAGCCAGACTTTGATACTAAAATTCTACTGTTTTGTGTGGTGAGCCCTATGATCGTCAAAACAATAAGACCTCCCAATTTTACTGACTTTTTTTGACAACCTTTATTGATACTCGTTATAGCTATTGGCACTATTAACATTACTGATTATTTTAAGTCAGTTTCCAATTTAATAAGCTTTAAAAGATTATATTGAGGCTTCCATACTGGGAAAGACATGTTCCTTTAGGCTGAATTTGGTTGTAAAAGGTCAGTAGAAACAGTTCAGCTCATTTTTCGAATGACAATAAGAAAGAAGTGTTTTCTTGCTTGTGTTTGAGTTCTGTAAACCGGAACAGTAACAGATTCCTGGGCCTTGTATTATGGAGCAGGTAAAATCCAGACTGCTTTAGAAGCGCTCCCTTTGAACCTGCCTCTTTCTGTCTCAGTTAATGACGGTGTATGTTATATGTACATGCCACCGTTGGACGTGTAATGAGCACAGAGCAGGAACTGTAGGTGGCAGTCAGGCATTGGGAGGAGAGAGCACAAAAGGGCCATAAGAAGGATGAAAGGACTGTAACGACCAAAAGTTTCTTCCATTCCAGAACCTAGATTTCATTGTGTTTTTTCTCTGCTTTAACGTCACATTGCAAGAGAAACATGTCGCAACCCTTAAGCATCCCTTCATGATAACGAGAAACTAATTATTTGCCATTTTCTCTGCTGTCTGGTGAAAATCTGTTCTATTTGTGTGTTTCTCACATTGCTTGAGACTCACAGTGGGGCTGACACTGTTCTCTGTAGTGGCTTTTCTAGTCTTTATCTAATTTAAAAAAATGTATTGGAAGGATTTTTAGCAAAATTAAGATCTGAAAATTCAGAGAAAGGAGCTTGCCACTAAATCCTTCTCCTGTGTAACATTTACATTTGTTCTGAAATCTAGAATATCTTTCTAGAAAATGTCTATGCAGTGAGAGAAGGGGAGAGAAGCTGGGACCTTCTGCTGTAGACGTCTACTATGAACCATCAAAACAAGGTGGCCAGATACCAAAGCTTCATTGTTGTTTTTTAATCAATATATAGGGTTGTGTGATGTATTGAGTAGGTTGTGAGATAAAGGGACATTATTAGCAAGGTGTCATCAAGGAGCAGAATATAGCGAGTTAAGGATTGTCCAGTGAATTCTTAGAATGTAGAAGTGATGTTTTTTTGATGAGGCAATTCTCATTATTGGGATGGCAACTTAAATTAGCTTAATCATTAGAATAATAATAGAAGAATAATAGTCATTAGAATATTAGTAAATTTCTAGTTCAGTGAGATCAAAGTGAAGGGCAAAGCAACAATAATAGTCTTCAAAAGAAGAGACTGTACTGAAAAAATAGATACCCAAGTCTGTGTGGGAAACATGCAGGGGAAAAAATGAAGAACTTCCTGTCCAAAAAAATCGTATTCAAGACTCAAGTGCAAAATAACCTAATGCAAAGGAGGAATGGGAATTATAGCAAGAGAACAACTTGCTTAAATCATACACTATGCAATGGCCTGAAAATCAAAATGGAATGTGAACAATCAAAGAATTAAAGGTAAATATTCAAGAATTGCAGGAGCATGCTGGACGAAACCAGAGCAATGCATGAAATAAGTAAAACAAAATTAAGGGTAACAAAATGATAGATAGTAAGTCAAAGGTCAAGTAAGAAATTGGACTGCAGCAAGAGAATACACTTTCCTGATGTATACTGTGTGTCAGGGGAATGGCAAGGAGATAACATTGCAGGGAGATTCCAGAGAACACATTCAGACATATTTTGGGAGGTGACGGATACTTGGTTGTGATTTTCTTGTAGGAGGGTAGACTCAGATAAACCATTAGAATTCTTTTTAACAGTTGCTTGTGATTCTCTGTTTGATAAGGTTTTAATTGCATGAGGCTTTACTCTTATTTTTTTTCCCTTGGGAATCCTGCTGATTCATTAAGTAAGGTTTCAGCATCTAGAACTGTTCTAGGGGTGAATTAGGGCTGTGTCTTTTAGGAAGATAATGTCATTTGAATACTGCTTCATTAGGGGCAGAAGTTGGGCAATGTAGAGTCCATGCAAGGGAAAGAATTGGGGAATAAGTCAATAAAAGAGTCTTCTATTCCTGTACATGCTGTGAAAGCTGAAATCCACCTCAGTATTTAGACTTTTTTCTAGAATCCTGACTTGTGTTTTCAGTAAAGTGTTTCGGTTTTCAAGCACAGAAATGATTAGAAAGTTAGGAGCCCTGATGGGATTTAGGAGTCTCAATGTCTGTTTGGATGTGCTTTAGCTCTCCCAATACTGCTTCCATTTAGATTAATGATTAACGCCTATTGATTCCAATAAAGTAAGTTGTACTTCAGTGTTCCTATGGCATCATGAGCAAGCCACAGAAAATAAACTTTTTTTTACTCGCGTGAGTAATTTCTGGTTAGTTTCAGGCAGCTCTCTTCTGGGAACAGTAAATGAAGTGTTACCGCAGTGTACCATGACCCAAGTTGAGCAGTGAGAAATAATGTGCTTTTTATGGTTTAACTTCAGTCTTTGTTTATCATCTTTCATACGGAAATTTGTCACTAACACTCCTGAGACGAATAAAAACTGCACTTTCAGACATTGTAGAAGGGGATTATTTCTTATGATCTAAATGGTAAGAGGGGAGAAGGATGTCGGAAATGCTCATTGAATGATATCAAGGGAAAGAAATATTGCCAATCCAGCAATTCTGTAATCATTATCCATCCTTGCAAGATCTTTATTAAACTTGCCCTCGCTTGACAATTTCAACAGTCAAAATTACTTCCCAGTGCTTTGATCCCAACTATCGACCTTCAGCTAATGCAAAAGAGTACGTTGCCTTTTTCATATATGATACTTTCCAGTGCAAATCTTCTAGTCTCTTCATCTTTATGCCTTTATAAATCTTTTTTCCGGTTACTATTTTTCCAGTTTGTGTGCCTGAGAGATACTAATCAGTCACCATGAATTTAAGGTCCCAAGATTAATCCTCCTTTGGCAGGAGACTGTGGGTTTACTTTATATCCATTAACTTTAGTCTTGAGCTGCAATTTTCCCACCACTTCTCTTGCAGCTTACTCAGTCTGGGCAGGTGGTCCGAAAGAGAAGGGATAAAATTGGCTGTGTAGCTTCTGTGAATAAAGGTACCAGAGATTAAAGCTGACTATATAGTGTAGTTAGTATATTGCAGTGTTTATAATTTATTACCAACTGTCAGGAGTTTAGATTTCAAGAGTCAATTTGCCAGTGAGTAGTTTGTTTTCATTAGTAGTGTCTGAACGGCTGTGGGCTCTTACAGCCGCAGCACCACTTATGCAGTGGCCTTGTTCCTGCTCCTATAAAGTTCCCTTTCATACAGAAATACCAGAATTGCCTTATGCAGGAGGCCACCCGAGTGTAGTATTTGGTGTGATGATGTCCCTTGATTTCCAGCAGTCGTTAGTGCCTTCTGTTTCAGAGAAGGTAAGTAGTCATGGGACAACCTGCATCCAAAGAGGATGTCCCTCTTCAACTCCCAGTATTAAAGGTTGGTTGTTGCTCAAACTTGAGAGATTATACAATTTATTAAGTTCTTGGAGATTTTTGTTGTTACTTCCGTTTTGCAGGGTTCACTATTATAATGGGTTAGTCTTCTCAATATGTGTTTTGAAGCCACTGAGTCTGTGGTATGTTATATCACCTGGAAATGTTATATCTTCTTTTATACACAGCTTTTTGTTGTTTTCTAAAAGTGTATTCATCCAATTTTGCATAGGCCCTTTTAATCTTTCTCTTCTCTAGTTGAAATAATATTGTGTCCTCTGTATAGGATTTTTTCTTTTAACTTTTAAAAACCAGGTTGGGTGACATGATTAATTATTGACAAATTAAATTGATATCTGTCTTTAGCTGAAAGTTAAACTGGTATTTTGACATTAAGGAAATACATGTCAACAAGAAGACTTTTTAAAACATAGTGGGTGTGAATACGTTTGAACTAAGAACTTAGTACTGAAGTGGAACAGATAGAAAATCTGTTCTATTTTAAGGATTTGTTTTAAAATGGGAGACTTTAACTTTTCAATAATCATAAAAACCTACAAATTTTAACAATGTTGGCCATTGTAGTATTGAAATGTTACAAGGACACCGTGAAATGTGGTGTGAGCAGAGTTTTCATAGCGTATTTATGGAGTGTTAAGTCAGTTTCCCAGGAAAACAGACAGGATTGTGTTTTGCTGAGGTGATGTTCAAGGCCAGGCTGGATGGGGCTTTGAGCAACCTTGTCTGGTGGGAGGTGTCCCTGCCCAGGGCAGGGGGTGGGAACTGGGTGATCTTTAAGATCCCTTCTAACCCAAACTATTCTGTGATTCCATGAAAAATTATACTTGACTTGAGCGTGAAGTAACATGCACAGGTAATGTAAGAAATAACAATATCTGAGCCACTAAGTAACAGTGACCACAGTAAAATTGCATTCCATATCCTCAGGGACAAAAGATATAGAGACCCTGAATAGAATTATGCAAAGTTGAAGGGAGATTTGAATTGAGTGAAGTGCATTAGCAAAGAATTTTAGTTAAGGTATTTATACTTTTTCTGATGATAAAGTAACATGGTCATATATTTTATGGAAGCCATTTAAGGTTATTAATAAAATTCATAAATAGATCTGAATAAAATTAGAGGTATTAAAAAAAACCCCAAAGGTCAATAGGTTACTTATTCAATGAGTGTTATATTACCAATGAGAAGAAATACAGACAACAGCATACAGTGAGAGAAAGAGGTATTAATGCAGCTGAGGTGGATTTCTAAGAATAGTTGCCCACTGTTCAGTGCACTGAGACTCACCGAGACCGTTTCACTTGTGCGAAACAGAACTTTCAATATTGGGCGGAACATTAAAATATAGCTGCATTTAGAGATTATTTCAAAGCAGATAAAATGGGTCTTCAGCTGACGTATGGTGGTATTTTCTTGGGTTTTATATTAATACATTGCATTACAAATTGTTTATTAAAAACGTGGAAATTACCATGCACAAACTTAAATCGCCATTGTTAGAACTGAGGTTGGCAGTGTTACTCAGTGTGAAATGGATAAGAAGTACGTATTATTTTATGAAGGAGCACCATCAGTTCAAGAAATTGATATTTAAGTTGGTATTGTAAAATGGTACCCCTAGTAAGATACTTAGGATCGGTGTGCTGGAACTGTGCTTGCATATTTTGAAATGCATGTGTTCCTAATGCTTGATTTTCAAGGAATAAACTATCGGAATTAGAACATTCCCATAATACTTAGTATGCTTAACTTATCTTTATTTTCCCTTTATACAAGGACTAATACTATTAGCTGTAAGCTTCTACTGCGTGTGGTGGTTTCAGTTTTTGGAGCCGTGCAGTGGATCGTTAATCCAATAGAACTTTTTGGAAAAGCAGAGAGACTTTATCTTTGTCATGTTAATGATATTGGCATGGGGTTTGTATCACTGTGGTTTGCTTAAGATTTCCACATTTCCTCCATTAACAAAAGAAGATTATGAAGTGCCAAAAAGAAGATCTTGCAGGAGCAAAAAAAAATAATGTTCTCTATGTTGACTTGTGTTATATGGCTGGATATTTAGAAAATCTTGAGATGGAAAGGCAATAATATATAAAAATATTTTGTTCATTTATTGTCATTGAACTTAGGATCACGTCACAAAAACTTTCTTTTATTTGCGATTGTGTGTTATATTTTCACTTTTGTTAGCTGTTCGATTTACAATGAAAAGTTAATCCTGTCAGCTTCACTGTTCAGGTAATGGGGGATTGGCATAATCCAGATGAAGGAAGAATGTAGGTGTAATTGCTGGTTTTGGTCCCGAGCTGGCTCACACCTTGATGGAGCAATTTGGAGCCTTCAGTTTTGGCAAAACGTGCTGGCAGTAGCATGGCATGATGCAGGTCCTCTCATCTGGTGTAACTCCATCTCCACAGCGCTGTGTCCAAGCCAGTAAACTCTGCTGGTCCTGAGCTAAGCAGTTTGAAAACCCCTCCTGTGGCTCCACGCAGAGATCACAGTGTATCTGTAATCCAGGTCAGCCAGCGTAAAATGTGGAGGATTTCTAGTGGTGGCTGTGGAACTTGAAAGAAAAAAAAAGAAAAAGAAAAAAAGTGCTTTTGTTTTGTTTTGCACACCAAATTACACTTGGTAACTACAGACATGGCATGAGTCCTACATTTCTATCACTTCTACATCACACTTGCTCAGTTATAAAGAGTGAAAAGATGGGAAATTTTACTGACTTCTTGCCTGACAGCAGTTTACTAGACAGATGATTTTTTTTTTCCCACTTCTTCAAGAGACAGTCTTGTTCAATGTGTTCCTGTTGTTATTGCATTATATGCTCTTTCATATTTATTATAGAGCTTTAAGTTTAGCAGCAGCAAAAAGTTGATATTTGCTGAGTGGTGTTAATGAGTTGTGTTCATTTATTCTACAAAAGGAGTTGAGTTAATTTCTTTTGTTCCTTCATTGCATTACAGGTACTGTAAGAATTGAGATGTTCAGGAACATGCAGAATGCAGAAATCATAAGGAAAATGACAGAAGAATTTGATGAGGTACAGTATGCAAATAGTTCTTTAAACATTATGCAATATATGACAATATACTTTTGTTTTGAAATAATGCAATGGGCAAGAAACCAATGTCTCAGTACAAGAAATGCCATTGACAGGCAAAGCAGCGATTTAAACTGTTAGATGAGGGGTAACGAGTCAGCGTGAGCTTTAAGAAAGAATAATAATGGAAAACCAAACCAGAAATAAAGTAATTTGAAAAGGTAGTTCTGGTCACTCATCTTGAAAAGTCAGGGTTGTGGACTGAATAGGCTCGGAGTGGTGAAATACTGGTACTGAAAAGTTTGGGAATTGTGTGCTATCAGACAGAAACGTGAAGCAGGCTCACACCTGGTAGTGTAAGAGAGCCTGGCCAATTTTGAGCACCAGAACCAGCTCAGGTCCATGCAAGCCCTAGCTTGGATCTGTGTAGACCCTCATACGTCTTTGTATGGCTTTAGGACTATCCTTGTCTGTCCGCAGCCTGGGTATTAGAGGGGTTAAGGAGAGGAGGCAGTAAGAACTGTAGGAAGTTTTCTCATCCCCCTGAAATTGTTGGTGTTATTCTGGATTCTGAAGTTCACCTCTTGGAAATGCTGTTATACAACAAAGAATTCCGTATTCCTGAGATGGGACTGCAGGCTTTTGCAGCACTCTGCTCTGTTTGATGTCTGCAAATGAATGTTTTGTTCATTTGAAATGGCAATTCAAACAAAATAGTAACTTGACATGAAAATTACCATTTTGGAACAGTGTTACAGAAGGAAATACTCTTTCAAAAGATCTAAGGGTTTTGTTTGAAACAAGTGTGTTACAATTCAGATGGGTATCTCCTGTCAAAATAAAAATATTCCTAATGGTGAATGCTTTTTAGCTTTGATATTTTTGAACTGTATTTTCTTTGATTTTTTGTGTATAAAAACCTTAAATATTCTGAATGTTCAGTTTTCTTAGTGAAGAAAACAAATGCTGAAACAGGAATTTTCTGCAGGACAGCAGTGTCTTTTTCTGACCGATTCTAAACGCCAAGGCTGTGATTCAAAAAGTTAAGCAGTAACTCTTTTTCAGGATTACATTTTGCAGGCTTTCCATCTTTTTCATGGTCTTGAACAACAAAATGCTTAACTATGTGCTTAACTACAGCCATGTGGATGCTCCTTTAGGTGCACTCGGGTATTAAGTCAGGGCCTTTGTGTACAGATGGGGTAGGGTACAGTAAATAAAATGTAGGTGTACAATGGTAAACAGGAGGATTCTATCAATTCATGCTACGTTCTGGCTGAATTAGTTTTGCTTTTTAAAACATCACCCAACCAAAGTTAGTAAAACGCGGTGAATTTTTCCTAGTGTAATTTGAAAGCAGAACTGGATATTGTCTTTAACCTAGCTCCATTGTACACAATAGAATGGCCAAGGCACTGTCCAGAAGCCAAAGAACATCAGTTTTGCCCAAGGGGGGATTGTCCCAGAGTTGACAGAAGGAAGTATTTCTCAAAAAACCTTCTTCAAAGACTGTCAAAGTTTTTTTTCTTAAAGGAGAAAAAAAACTCTTTTCCTTATGCACACTATGAATGCACATTTAAGCACCATATCTCCAAGAATTACAATTGGTAGTACATAAGCTTTCTTTCTTCATTACCTAAAACTTTTCAGAACTTTTACAATTCTAACAGAAAGTTTTCTAACAGAAAGTTTCCATTCTGGCTTGTGTCCTATCACTGTAATGGATTTGTGAAAGAATTTGTGGGTTTTACTATAAAAGCATGAAATTGTTAAGTCTTAGACCACAACCCAGTGAATATTTTGAAATCTGGAATAAGCTTATGCCGTATAAGACTAGATGATATTAAAGGTCCCTTCCAACCTAGAAAATTCTATGATTCTATGAGCAGTGGCAAACATTTTAGAATGTAGTGCAGATTACTACTTATGTTCGTGTGTCAGATAGTAACTTTAGAAAGGCTATATGACCTATTGCATATTATATGCTATATGACCTATGCTCATACTGCTAGTCATAATGTTTCAGATTGGCCTGCACAGGTTGTCAAAGCCACAAAAAAGATCTGCCAAAATGCAAGCTTTTAGAACAAGAGCAGCTTACATTTCTGTTCAGGGGAAAACACGTAATGAAACAAACAAACAAAATCTTTCTCAGTCCTCAACAGATTGTAAAATTGTGAATGGCATCGTGTTAGAACACTTTTTGGCCCTCTGTTTAGTGTCCATCACTTACAGATTCAGAACAACAATCACTGCCCCTGGGAGAGCTGCTGGTAGCAGACACCACTGCTAGTGAGAGGATAAAATCTTGCGTTAGCTTTCATTAGCACAGTGTACTGCCCAGAAAATGTCTCTCTTTCCATTGAAGATGTTCAGATTTGCTGCTTTCTTTACTTTTTCAAGATTGCCATGTTGTCCTGTCAGCGCCGCAGTAATCGGCTGGCTGTTGGTCCCAATTTCTGCATTTAGGGCAGGGACTGATGCATTGATTTTCCTCATGATGAGTGGAGGAACACTTGTACAGGCTTTAGCGATGGCAAGAACATAGTTCATTGCTGCTGCAGGTTCAGCTTGAGACAGGGAATTCCACGGACCTGCTGCTGCTGCACTATTTGGGTGCTTGGCTTACAAGTATACACATTTTGTAGATGATTTTCCTCATAATTCTTGTGCTAGAGTAAGCAGGTGAACAGAAACTTGGTTTGGTTTGAGTTTTCCAACCATTGGAACATCAATTATCACTTCAGTGTCACCGATGTGTCACATTTTTATAGGTATTCAAGAATAAAAGATCCAGTAAAGTGACTTTCTTGTCAATTTATTCTTCCCATTTCAGCTAGATGAGGTGTTCTTGCTGCAATCTTCATAGGCTTTTCAAAAGGATTGTTTTATATGTAATTGTAAGTTAAAAATACATCATACAAGCGTGAGCAGTTACACACAGCATTAGAGATTCTGAGGACCTGTTCCAAGAAATATACATACATGGATGTATAGCATACACATATAGTATATGTTATGTATGTAGGTTCACATGCAGAATTCCCACAGGTACTGTACAGGTAGGGACTTAGTCTGGAGATTATTTGTGAAAATAAGGTGGAAGCAGGGAGAAAAAAAGGAGTCTGGGGTGTTTATATGGAGTTACTGTCAGGAAAACACGGAGGAGAAAACTTTAACATTTTGATTTTAGTCCTAAATTTAAATAAATGTGAGACTAATGCAGGGCTTATATTTACGTGGCAAGACATTGTACCTTGCGGAAATCCACTGACAAGCGTTAGGCATAAGCAGAGGTAAAGGCAGAGTTGATGATACTGCTATATATTTTAGACTCCATTTATCTGGGTTTCTACTACATAATGCTTTGGTCCAATTCACAGAAGTTCTGAGGATACAGCAACAATTGAATGTGCCAGGAGATGTCTTTATGTCTGCTAAGAGATACCTTTATGTCAGGATCTTTACAACTCTCTGTATTGGTTTATTTAAACTGAAGTTCCTATTCTCTCAGATTGGACTTTCAAAGCTGGAAGTAAAAAATATCACTCATTAAGCTAATATAATTCAGCATTGCAACGAATGAGACAGGTCATTAAAAGTGCCTTGTAATTTTGTCTTTCTCCTAACATTGGAGCGCTTGTCTTCGCAATTTTCATCATTATTTTAGTATGATTGAAATGTGTGTTATTTTATATAGATTTGGTAGATAAGGGTTTTGCTGCAGGGGGACATAGTTTATGAAGTTTAGGCAAAAGGTTATTTGATTACAGCTCCTTGAGGTTTATGTTTCTGGCTCTACATGGTTCTGTCTGGGCAATAGGACAACTCCTGAGAGAACAGATGTGCTTGTTCTTCACAAAAACACAGAATAAATATGTACAAATGGGTTTAACTTTGATACTGCTGACTTCTTACCTTGGGAGAGATTCAGGATGGAGCATTATTTATTGCCCTGATGTTTTGGGTAATCTGGAATTGCTATACAAATCAGGTGATTGAAAGTAATCTTTTCCACCGAAGGGGAAAAAGACCTTTTCTAATTGAAGAGTGGGAGTGCGTGTGTCTCGGTGAAATGCAGTATTGCTTGAAGTGAGCATAGTAAGAGCAGACTTGGAGAGGAGTTAAACTTAAATGAACTGAGTGTTCACGTGTCTACTCCAATCTTGCAATGATCTTTGGAAGATGGGGTGTATGGAACTGTATGGGAGTATGAATCTGAAGTAAAATTTCCATTAATTCTATCAGAAGGCAGGTTTTACCGCTAGAAAAAGGATACATTTATAAGATCAAAAACGGGCAGTATTTACTTTCTGATAAGATTTCAATTGTAAACAGAGGCAACCAATTTGTGGGGAGGGGCAGCCAGTTGCTTAGAATATTGACATAGATTTGAAGCGGGGATGGAGAATGACACAAACCTTCAATCACATAAGCCTTTCTTTAGGTTTTGACTTTAAATACTTCGAAATATTCCTTTCTCATCCTTTTCCCCCTCTTCCTAACCCAGGACACAAGGAAAAGAATTGAGTCTTGCTGCATATTTTGGACTATAAAGAGCTAATATTGCAAGTCTAGGACAATTATAATGAAGTTTTTGTAAAAGTGGTTTCGTATCAACAAGATTTCCTTGTTTATTGAAGAATACTGTGTTGGTTTTATTTGTTATTCTCCGTTGACTTGAAGGATATTATTGTTTAGCTTACAAGCTTAGACCACGATGCCTACAACAGCATTAAAAGAAATTTACTGAGGAGACTTTTAATATTTCATATTTTCATTTTCTTGTTCTTCAGGACAGTGGTGATTATCCACTTACCATGCCTGGGCCACAGTGGAAGAAGTTTCGATCCAACTTCTGCGAGTTCATTGGAGTGCTCATTCGACAGTGTCAGTATAGCATCATTTACGATGAGTACATGATGGACACGGTGATCTCTCTTCTGACTGGTTTGTCAGATTCCCAGGTCCGGGCTTTCAGGCACACCAGTACATTAGCTGGTAAGTAAGCAAGCGCAGAGAGCAGTTTTTTCAAAGAAATTGCTATTGTTTAGCCAGTTTGAGAATTACTCCTAATTTTGATTTGAGGTGGAATTTGACCAGCACTGAGAACTCTTGAAAACTTGATCAAATCCAAGTACCTTCTGTGGTATAACTGTAATTAAAATACACTTTTTTCTTTGGAAAGGAGTATGTTGAAGCACTTAGTCTCAGAGATTTTTGTCGTACCCAAGGGCCTGCAGTAAATCCTGTGAATCAAAAGTGCCATTCTTATGTCTTGCATTTTATTATTAGCTGATCATTTTTCATATAGAATGTCTTCATAAATTTGTATTTTATAATTTTATTCTAAATAAGTGTCAAGCAAATTGAACTGTTCATAGATCATGCCAAATATTTGAAGCCTTTATAGGAGACATTTGTAGGGATCTGAATATTACTACTGCCAATATTTGTCACTATTAGTCTTTCTACAATCAAGCTCTTACAATTCTGTTCAGATTTCCAAGTGTAATACACAGCGTCTAACGAATTCAATCAGAAATTGTTTAAAATTTCATCTCTTCCTACAAATTGAAGAAATAGGCAGATTTCCGGTGATAACTGAAAAACTGACTCCACGTTTGACTGGAGTTTGATTTTAAAATTGAAAACCAAACTCTTCAAGTCACAGTGACTGAATCCTTTGGGAAACCCGTTCTGTTGCATTCTTCTTCTCCTTACTCAGGAACGGGATGGTAAAAAAATGAATTATACAGGCATAAGTTTACAGGTATAGAGTTTCTCTCTATGAATTCAGCATTCAAAGGTGAGCGCTATTTAAGCTGCAGGTAACCTGCTGGAAATCTGTGTCTTTGATTGGAGATGGAAACCATATGTCTTTCCAGCTGATACAGTCTTCAATTCCAGGTGATTTTGGTTTGCTGTTTGTTTAGGTTGTGGTTGATAGGAGAGAGATTCTGGAGTGAGACACACATTCTGGTCCCTCACATTGATTCGTTCATCCTCACATGGGACAGATGTTTGGAAAGCGTGAGAGGCTTGATTGGAAAGAGAGGAAACAGCAGCACACATCAAAGAGGTTACCCAAGACCTGTGCTATGGGGAAGAAATAGTTAACATTATTTGGAATGGATTCTGTACCTAGAAACTTCCAGCAAGGATAAGCAAATGCTGAAGTTGTTCATCACAAATAACTTCAGTTATTTAAGCTACTACTGGCTTCTTGCATTAGATATACATGTATCTAGTGCTTATATTAGGAATAGGAGCTGCTGAAGATCTCCAGCATTTTCCAGTGACACTACATGCCATTTATTTATTTATGTGTTTGTTTTAACAAGCTTGAGAGTTTTGTTTTGATTCTGCAAATTTCCTTCATGCTTAATTATGTTGCTGTCCTGCAGAGCAGAGATCAGCATGATGCCATTGAGCTCAGTCTTGATCAAGTTTCCGAAAATCTACTTTTAGAAATTGATTTATTCTTGAAGGAATGTTTTTTGAGGTCCTTTTTTCTTTTTTTTTTTTTTTCCCAATTTTCCTCTGTGCTAGCCAATATGAATGAATTCACTGTAGCAAGAAACTTAAGAAGGACGTGTGGGTTCTTCTAGAGTTACCAGCTTGAGCAATACCAAGATAAGAGTTATCACAAAAGTAGCTTCACTTCTCCATTTGTATAGTCGCTTTTCTACCTTGAGACAATGCTGTGTGTTTAGCCAGAGAGGATGTGATAACTGGCTTCATGGTGTACACTGATCCTGCAGGTTCACATGTTTCTCACTGACCTTATGCACTCAGAACTTGCATAATTTTCCGGAGCAGATGGCAAAGAACATTTCCTGGATCCCAATGCAGTAGATATACTCTCTTTTCTGACCTTTAGATGAGCCAAGGGACCTGGGTATTGCTTGGGTGGAAGTGCCTTTCTAGATGGCTTTGTGTCAGGGTCAAGGTGGTGTTTTTCTGTGAGTATGTATCTGCTGAGGAAATATTTTTCAGCTCTGACTACAGGTAAAGAGTCACATTCTGTCTTCTGCCTTTGCAGCTATGAAGCTTATGACTGCTCTTGTGAATGTTGCCTTAAACCTGAGCATTCATCAGGATAATACACAGAGGCAGTATGAAGCTGAGAGAAACAAAATGATTGGCAAAAGAGCTAATGAGAGATTGGAGCTGCTGCTTCAGAAAAGAAAAGAGGTAAGTGAAAAGATGTATTATTTTTTTTTCCTGGTTCACATACATTCCCTCCAACAGAAAGTCCAGGGTGGTTTGCGACTTGAGTACCATGGTGAGAAGCAAGAGATTAGTTCTGCAGTCCTGTTTGAGCGATCTCAAGCATATTACTTGGGCTACATTTTTATTCTTGCATTAACACATTCATTTGAGTTTGTGTGCTGCTCTGCACACACAGGTTAATTTCTGTTCTTGGGCTTGACCAAGCAGGAAGAAAATTAATCTCAAGGTGTAAGTAGGAACTGTTTTGATTATGCAAACAGATCTTGAAAAGAGGATCACATGTAGTCCCTCACTGTGCTGCCCATTTCTCCCTTTGATCACTGCAATTATTACATAGTCTCATTAGTACTTCTTTCTATAGCTGCTTTCAGGAAACACTGAAGTGAGGGCTATAGCACCTGATCTCATGGAGAAGCAGCTAGGGAGACATCAAAGTCGCTTTTAGTCAATACCAGACAGGCATTAAGTGAGCAAAAGCATTAAAAGGTTGCTGTAATCATCCCTAAATAAAGTATTATATCCCAGTAAATTCAGTTTTAGAGTTGTACGTAAAAGAAATTTGAAGATAACAAATAGGAAATGAATACATATACATCCAAGCAGCCACAATCTGTAAAAATGCCATGTAAAACTCATAAGATTAATTTAAAAATTGAAACGTATGTGATTTATTATTTTAAAAATATTGGGTTTGAATTTATTTCTTCCACTGCTGTTTTACTCAGTAGCAAATTAAGGATGTCTGGGTGCTTTACTTTTATGCACCTTGGATTCTTTTAGGTATGACTTTGACTCAAAAATCCTTGACTTTATAGTCTTTGTCTGGGGATAATTACAATTATGTATTTTTATTTTACCACTGTGAACTGCAACACAGTTTTATCTGGCGTTCATAATTCTTTAAAATCATGCAGTAAGGTACAAAGCAAGAACAATGTCTTCTGCCCAAACTACAAGAGAAACATTTAAAATTAAATATTAAATTCAATGTCAGCCTTAAACCATTTTAAAAAGCAGAGTTGCTTTGTTAAAATAGCTGGAGCACAGTTTCTATTCCACATTTGTTGATTGTTGCTTTGAATTTCCAGAGAAGGGCAAAATCACTAATTACACTGATTAACTTGGTTTAGTATCTCTGTATCTGTGGACATCCTCTATACTGTTCTTTCTAATATCTTTTGGAGATGCAGTATATAATTTCTCTGGGGAGACTCAGAAGCAAGGATGCCCAGGCTTGCACGAGGCTGTGAAACCCTGAAAGAAGAACGAGCATTTGGCAAACCTTCACTTTTTATTTGTCTGGTTGGTCTCTGTCATATATATCACTGCTCACTAAAACTCATCAAAACCCTGTACCGGAGTAAGCTGGAGAGGAGCAGCGGTGATTGAGCATGTCCTCAGATACACCGTGTGGAGCCCTGTACAGAAGAGGTTTATTAGGATTAGGTGGCATAGTGGCTCTGTGTAAGAATTCCTGACGTAATGGTATATATTTACCATGTTTAAATATGCTGAATTTACAATAGGATTCTGTGTTGGCACTTCCTTAGTTGACGGCACTACATCAAAAGAATCATAATAAACCTCATAGGCACATACCCAGGCATGCGTTTATCTCCATGAAGTTATACAGCGACAGTTTGTAAGCTAAGTGTGACAAATTCATCTGAAGTAGAAGAGATGGAACGCTCTCTCTGAAGTATTTTGTTCTCATGTCATCTTCTACATACCTAATGTGAGACCAGCGAGTGAAGGTCTGTTCTTGTCGAATGAGATTTTCAACTAAACCTGGTGATTTATGTAACAATCTGCCACAAAATGGAGGAAGTTGTGTTTTAGTTGCTGCCAGCGGTAATTCAAATTTTGTGTTTGTCATAAATGGCTCTTTGAGCTTCTCAAAATATTTGCAGAGTCAAGAAGAGAATGTTTCCCTTATTTTTACTTAGGTTTAAGGAGGGGTGTGTTAAATCATTTTTGTGTTGGTAAGAGCAGGAATCCCAAGACACAAATGCTCTCTCACGATGCCTGAAGTTATGCACTGAAATTCAAGTACATGGTCTAGAAAAGCTGAAAGCGTAAAAAGAAATTAAAGTTTTGGAGAAATTGTTAATTCATTACTGAAATAAGGTACATTTGAGAATTGTATCTTTTAAATGTTAGCACATAAAAGAGATCTCAAATGGACCTACTGAATCCCTGATTCTCCCTCTATACCAGCTCTGCCCCAGCACGTGGATCTCCATATCAGTTATACAGCTGATAACTTACCATGTTTATAGCCAGCTGTAAATTCCCTTTAGAAAGAGCAGCAGAAGAGGGAGGAATCCATCCATCCTGTCCCCTCATCTATACCACTTAGTCTTGTATGGTGCTGCTCAACTTCTCAGACAAAGAAATGTCGAAGTTCACTTTCCTTCAGTATCTTAACCTTCTCATGGCTCATGAGAAGTTCAGTCTTTCTGACCTCTCTGATGTGTCTTTATACTAACAATTCATACCCAAAGTTCTGTGGGAGCTTCCCTTTTCCCTTTCAGGGCCTCGTTAGTTTTTCGGAAGGCCTCCTGAGGCTTCTTGGTTCATTCCCATCCTCATTCTGCTCCACAGTCTGTGCTGGGTTGTCTCTAGGCCCATACTTTTGTGGCTGTTTACCTGCCTGTAGCCTGGGAAGTCAACCGACTGAGGAGGGATGAGAAATTCAAACTCCCTTTTGGGTTCTGTGTTCCTGAATGGGCATTTAGTCTGTGCACGTTTGAGTTCAGCTGATGCTGAAAACAGCGCTTCTCCCAGAAGCTGTGTCTAAATACACTTGTTTTGTGTACCAGTCCTTTGGGATACACACAGCTGGCATGCACCCATCTTTTCCCTTTGTACATAATCCCTTTCACTATGAAATTAATTTCTTTGGCAGGTGTTTGACAAATTAGTCGAGCACTCCCAACATCTCGGTTTCCCCATATGCAAAATGGAGACAGCACCTCCTTACATTTTAGGAAAATGGGAGAGTTCATATACTACATTTTGCAAGGTGCTTCAGATCTTATCTGGAAGATACTGTAGAATGTTTATAAACACAGTTTGAAAAATATAAACCCTGAGGTGAAAGTGTTTATGAGCTCATGCTATGCAGGAAGTCAAAACAGCTGATCATAATTTTGCCTCTGGCTTTAGGATGTTTTGTCTGTTGTGCATATACGTCCATAATCATACAGGTTTTATTGTTTCATGCGTATGTGCACTCTGTACTAGCAAAGGCTCTGTTGTGGTTTTCATTCTGAAATTGTGGGAAAATTTACATTCACACACGTTGCTGTATCCTGCTTTGATATTAAGAAACACCTTGATGGAAGGATGATACCTTTGAGTGTAGTGGCAATTCTGCTCCAAAAGCTGATTGTATAAAATTGGCATCATCTTATTTAACAAAGCTGCATCTTGGTGTGATTAAGTCATACTTATTTAGTTTAGTACAGTAGCATACAGCGTGAGAATGCTTTAATTGATTCCAAGGTCTTCCTTTAGGATTTGTTAACGATTCATTGACACAAAGTTTGACTTCCATAGTACAAAACATTCTCATATTATACAGGAAATATTAAGGTTTCTTTAAAAAAAAACAGTCCTGTGTATAAAAATAGGCTCATAACACTTTTTTTCCACTTGGGTTTGGTTTTTTGCAGTCTAAGGCCTGGGCGTCAGGTGGGTTCCAATGTTAAGCACCCATGCTCTGATTCTGGAAACCTTCCTGCTTCAGAAACTCAGGTTATCACAGGCGCTGAAGATAAAGCAACTGGCACTCATGCTTAAGATTGAAAACATCTTTAAGTACTTTCCTTCTTGACTTAGAATTTTTCAGAGGGGATTCCTGATCTGTACCCAACCCCATTTCTGCAGCTGCTGTTCGCGCTCAGTTCTATCTACTACATTTAACTATGGCTACAGCACTGACTGCTGCCCTGCTGAACACACAGTCTCAACTTGTGTAAATTTTAGTAGCAGTAAAATGGTGATGACTACTTCAAAGGAGTAATTTGAAACTAGATTAATTGAGGTTTGTAGAGAATGTTAACTTTCTTCCATTAAGGCATTGCATATATCTATGCACACAGTATAGGCATGTGCTGGAAAAATAGAAAATGGTGAATCTACTAATACCTTTAATTAAGTGCTCTTCTGTGGTCTTCTGATGTTTCCCAGTAAGAAATTGTAGAATATCCAATTACAATAAGCGGTGCTATTTTATTTATTTATGGTTTGTTTGTTTTTTTTCAGCTGCAAGAAAACCAAGATGAAATTGAAAATATGATGAACTCTATTTTTAAGGGTATATTTGTTCATAGATACCGGTAAGAAAATGCATGCTACAGTAGGCTTTGCTAACAAAGTATATTCATTAATAAGGGCAAGGGCAGTTTCTGTGTTGATTTTTGCTTCTGATGTAATATTCTAGGTGCCACAAAAGCAGTATCAAACCCACTGAAGTTATGGAAGAAAATCTAAGTGAAACCCCTGTTAATTACACAGTAGAGCCGTCCACACAACTTTATTTTAATTCAGTAAAACAGTTTTAAAGGAGTTGTAGGAGACATGGAATTTGAATCTTTGTCTTTTAAAAAGAAAAGTCATCTGAGGTGGGAGCACAAACATGACACATGTTAAGAGTAACCAAAAGATCACTGTGTATTGTAAGAGGGCAGTTTTGGTTGTTGGGCACCTCTACTCTGCATTTCCTTTTGTATGTCTTAAGTGTAAACAGTAAATTTCTGATCTTCCCACCATAGATGCTTTAGCCACAACTTCAACTTTGTTTTAGGCTTTTTCCTCCTTAAATTACATAATGGCAATCAAAAGCCTTAATTCTAGTTAACATGGGGGGTTTTGTTGGTTTTTTAATTGTTTTGGATGTTTGTAGCAAGAACATTAAAAAAAATTGTGTTGTTTAGCGCAAAGGGGTTTTTTATTAGTTAATATGCTATGTCTTGTGAATACAAAACCACAGCAGGTTATATATATTCATGTGTGCATGTGAGTGCACCCATACGTGCACTCCTGTTTACTTCAGAATTGCCCAAACCAGTAGATCTGGAATGGTGCATGCTATTTTGGAATATTGTTTATCAGAGAGCAGTAGTCTTTTAGAATAAATTTAGGGTTGTTTTGTATCACAAGATACCTCAGAGCATCTGCAGCATCTTGTTGAAACCAGCTCTCTAAATGTTAATTGACTTATTGAAGTCGAAAGATAAAATTCTAGGATACTGAATTATGCCATTAACCTTTCGGATTGAAATTCTGGTTTAAAACTTTACCATTTATGAAATCTTTTAGGCAAATGGCAGAAAGCAAGAAAGGGTTTATGAGAAGAGGGTTAGAAGGTGAGGAGGAACCCACAGGTCAGGTGGGCAGTGGGATTATTGTAATTATGGAGAAAAGTGTGCGGTAAATCTGGAAGGGGCCTGTGCTAAGAAATATGTGAGTATGAGCGATACAGTGGAGTTGGAGTGTGTACCTTCTGTACTCACACATGATGCTTGAAAGGAAGTTTATAGCAGTGCTGGGAGCATCTCTCCAAGGAGATCAGAGGTAGCAGCAAAACAGGGTCTCTTAAAAAGACAAGGGATCTGAGTATAGTGATTACTTCCAACAGAACCTCTTTTTCTGCATGCTTACGCCACACTTCTCTCTTTCTTCAAACCTTGTATCCTTACTCTGTCCCACACACCTGTGGGATGATTTCATTTGCTCTCGGTTTGTTTCTTCCCTCCGGAGGAAGTGGTGAAGGAGGGATGATGAACAGAGAGGTCTGAGAGGCAGTGGATTGGGTCAGAAAGCCTTGAGCTACTTGGCAAGAGCAGGATGGGTTTACACAGTCAACAGGTACATTAGGAGTACCTCAGTTTTGTTTTGTTATGAAAGCAGCTTTTATGGTGGGTAGGTAATAAAGTTAAAGTTAAAGTTACATGCAAAGATGTTCTTTTTATACATTTTTGCCCCTTCAGAATGTAGTGTATTGTATCAAACAAGAAGTGTTTTCCTAGCAGCTTATGCTCTTGTGTAGGGTTGAAAAAATGCTCTTTTTAAATCCTCCTTTTGTAACCCAAGTTTCTTTTCATGCCTCTGGTCACCATTAGTAAGGGTCTGATTTTGATGATATTTCTGTAACAAAGGAGAGGCCAAATAAATAAACGCTGCTTATCCATGCCCTCAAAAAAAAAAAAAAGGATGCTGAGGCTGAGACTGTTAGAGCCCTGAAAAATTTGCTGAAATCAGTTGAGTTGTGTGCTCTGAGCAGTGAGGATACTGTCATCTCTCCGGCCTCCCTAACTGCTGTGAAGCTCCTGAGAGAGTCTGTTACTACATATACCTGAGTATGAATCATCTGTAGACAACAGAGAACATAGATTCAAATTTCTGGAGTCAAATCTGTGCAAGAGCATAGAGGGAGAAAATGTTTGTATTAAACCCAGCTAACTAAAGAGAAAACTAGGGCTGAAGGCAGGGGAAGGAAAAAATTTCAAATTACAGAATCACAGAATGCTATGGGGTTGGAAGGGACCTCTGGAGATCATCTAGTCCAACCCCCTGCCAGGGCAGGGTCACCCAGAGCAGGTTGCACAG
>JAOQGH010000051.1:28121660-28166141 GCA_025769975.1 Gallinago jamesoni | reverse complement strand
GGAGACTCCACCACCTCTCTGGGCAGCCTCTGCCAGGGCTCTGCCACCCTCACAGGAAAGAAGTTTCTCCTCATGTTCCTCCTCTGTTCATGTTTGTGCTCATTCCATCTTGTCCTGTCACTGGGCACCACTGCAAAAAGACTGGTCCCATCTTCCTGACACCCACCCTTTAAGTATTTATAGGAATTTATCAGATGCCCCCTCAGTCTTCTCCAGACTAAAAAGACCCAAGTCCCTCAGCCTTTCTTCATCAGAGAGATGCTCCAGGCCCCCCATCGTCTTTGTAGCCTTCTGCTGTCCCCTCTCCAGCAGTTCCCTGTCCTTCTGGAACTGGGGAGCCTAGAGCTGGACCCAGTGCTCCAGATGGGGCCTCACCAGGGCCACAAGGGCCCATTGCTGGCTCATGGCCATCCTGTTGTCCACAAGAACTCCCAGGTCTTTCTCCTCAGTGCTGCTCTCCAGCAGGTCAGCCCCCAACCTGTCCTGGTGCAGGTGGTTATTCCTCCCGAGGGGCAGCACCCTACACTTGCTCTGGTTGAATTTCATCAGGTTCCTCCCTGCCCAACTCTCCATTTCATGATCTCCAATGCATTTCAATTGATTACCTGCTTCCATAATATTTCTTAAGTGTTTCTTCTCTCAAACAGTTCAAATGATTTATAAACATGACATCATTTTACAGTCCTTAGCCCATGTGCAAGTGGTAATGATTTAAAAAGAACGTTATTTTAATTATTCCCAGAGAAGAAATCCCTTTCCATAATATGATTCAGCCTCTGCCACAGTGATTCATGCTCAGTGACCTTTGTAACTTAAACAGCAAGTCCTTGATCTGAACAAAAAGCCCCCCCAAACAGTTTCATTCGGAATGTAGCTGTCTTCCTACTGCTAAGCCAGTGCTGCAGGGAGGGTACTTCTTCCTTCTGTAGATTACTTTATCATTTATGGGAAGATTTCATTGTTCACTGCTTACATTAAAAAAAGAAAAAAGATTTCTAGAAATAGCTAAACAATTTTCTAGGTGTAATGTTAGTCTTTTGTTAACAGCAGATTTGGTCAAAAAATGGAGATACGCTTAATAAACATGCAGGAGATGTACCTACCTCATTGCGTATTTCCGTATCTCTTACCTGAATCACTTTTTTTGACTATTTTTATGTCACTTTGGTTGTCTGTCAATTATTTTCTTCTCTTCTCTAAAACTGAGATTTAGCATCAAAAGGGAGACGTAAGAGAAAATTTAGAGTTAAGTAGCTGAGCTCATGTTGGTGAGAATATAACCAGCAGAGATGATGACTGGTAAACAGGAATCCAGGGCTGTGAGGGTAATCAAACTCTGGAATGGATTGTTCAGAGAGGCTGTAGAATATCTGGCCTTGGAAATACTCAAAAATTGCTTGTACAAGGCATGTGTAGGGGCCTTAGATATGGTGATGTTCAGAGGTCCTAACCTCAAAATAACTAATTTTGTGTCTGTAACACCTTTGGTATGTGGTATGTAATAATAAGATACTGGTAGGTCAGGGATCTTAAAGTAATGGGTTTTTTGTCTGAAGTTAAGCTGAAAATCGCTTGCAGGGTGTACGTATGTTCAAAATAAAAAGAAAAGGAGGGGAAGAGAGTTCTGTTTCTTCATTGCAGTTGTATCTGCATATGAGAGATGAGTTTGATTCTGAGATTATTGCCACATAGCTTCTCAGATGTAACCATTCAAGCTCATCATTCTCAACCGTTATCTAAAATGTCAAAATTTCAGTTTTGCCACTTCCCTGCATTTGATTTAGCAATGTGTGTCCAGACACATTTCCCTTTCAGAGGGTAAGATTCAGAGAATTCTTATTTCAGCCCTGCTTCATAATATCTTTTTGTTTTGAATGCTCAAAGAGCCATTCCTCCAGATGTGAACATCCAGCAGAACATCTATTACATTTTTAACTTCTGGCAGACCTGAATGGGGATCCTCAGGCTGATGGACACGATGTTTTTGTGAGTTAATGCAATGCAATGAGTTTGAGGCATTATTTTGGCAGTACTGATAATTAAGGTTAAACTTGCCAAAAGTAGGTGGCATCTTTACAGAGAAGATGCTTCTGTCTCCTTCCAAGGTGCTAGTTTCCCTCCCGCTGTGTAAATAGAATGATGGTAGCAAATTGCATCTGAGTTCCAATCTAGGATACAAGAGTGTTGCGTGAAAATGAGGGAGAGGGAATATTAGGTGGAAGTCTGGTGAGGAAGCAGGTGGAAGACTGAGAGGCGCAAAAAACAGTCAGCACATAAAACTGTAGAAAAATCCTCTTTCCTTCCCCTAAATACATTATCCTAAAGAGGTGAAACACACGCCTTAGGTGACAAGAAAATGCATTATATTCTTACATATCTTGAAAAAACAGATAGAAGTGACCTAAACCCTTTGTCTTTTAGAGGCATAAGAAAAACGAAAGGCAAAAAATTAGATCATGGTACTTAAAATGAGTTTGATATTAAGTTTAAAAAACACATTCCCTTTCCTACAAAGCCCTGTATCGTACTTGATATAAGCAAAGGTGTTAGTGTGAGGTGAGTCTTGGGGAAGCACTAGTTTTAGAGATATGTGGAGCTACATCTTGGAATTCAAGTCATGCCTTCAAACAGTACAATTCCTTCGCCTGGCAAGAATGTTGGATAATCAGCTTAGTAGCACATTATTGAAATAGCTATTTAAGTAGCACTTTGCATAGAATTACTTAGAAACAGGAGTGCTGGTTACCACCTCTTCCCAGGAGTGGGATACGCAGGGAGCATTCACTAGAATTTGTGGAAGTGGGCTCTGCACACTTGTTTTTCTTACCCTTTTTCCCTTATGGCATCCTAATTCATCTCCAGAGATAAGAGAGTCATAGAAAGAAATAGAAAAGACAGATCTCTTTGTAACTACATCTTCAAAATGTTTAGGAACTGTCGAGCAGCCCAAGGAACTGGGCTAGTTTGGTCCAATTGGCAAAGGTACATTAATAGTAGGGCTGCACCATTTCATATCCCTTGACTGGGAGTTTGAGATTCCATCCCAAAGAGTGCCAGAGGCAGGTGAGTGACCCTCATTTCTGTCTTCGTTAGAAAGTTTCCTCATAGACGAATTCTGATCCCAACCATTGACTGAAACAACTTTTTTTTTTTTTTCCTGTTCGTATCCAATTTGCATGTTGAATAATACCATGTTCTTCTGAAGGTTATGTGTAGTTCTGTCTTAAGAGCGAGAAGCAACACCTCCAGTGGTTACATCAGGCAAGCGAACGTGCCATGGGAGTGTAGTTAGGCATCCCTTAGGAGCTTCTGAGAAGTCCTGAAGCAGTTATTGCTCTGCTCGTCAGCTCCATCTTTTGCTTTGGTGTTTTCCCTCAAATCCTTAAGGATTTAAGCATCCATTTCAGGGCAGGTCAGATTAAATTACTTTCCCCTTTTGTCAAATCTTTTTATGAAGTTGCATCATGGGGGACCTCTTTATTAAAAGCAGGAATACAGGTAGTGAATTTTGCTGTGAATAGTTTGCTGTTTCCCATCCACTGCATAGACGTTATTTTGCAGTTCGTGCTGAAAAGGTTACATATATTTTATATTTACTATTTGTAGGTCCATCCATTAGGTCTGCTTCTGTGCTGGACTAGATTCTGTTCCTTTCTGGCAGCATTTGCCAAGAAATACAATCTTACGTCACTGATTTATAATTATGATAATGAATCATGCATGAATTATTCCAAAAGTATTTCATATGGGCATGGAATCTGTGATGGGGATTCCTGCAAGAAGACGAATGATTCTTACTGGTAATACAGTTACCTGGATGATGGTGGTGAAGTGGGAAATTGATGTCTCTCAAATTCTCCTGCCTGTCCAGCAACTTGATTCTGCTTGCTGGTCTCACCTGCTTTCTGCATTATTCTTTCCCGTTTTCAATTATACTGAAGATCTGAAGATGTTTAATTATTTTTATACTAAATCTTATAATTAATTGAATAGCACTTTTTTTTTTTACCTTTTTTTTTTTTTTAATTGTAAATAGCAGCTTGGAGTGTTTGTCCACAGTCCCTTGGGATCCCTGAGAAGCTTTTGAATCAAGACTCAGTTTTTCACTATCTGCCTAGGGAAGCTTGAGTGCATTCTTACAGAAAAGATAAATTTTCCTGATTTTTGGCTGGCTGTGCTGCATGATTAAATAGCTGTTGACACTTGGGTTCTTTTGGGGATTGCCATTAAATCCTTCCAAAATGCTTCACAGTTAGTAAATTTATAAGGTGGTGAAAAAACCTGTTTGCAAGTGAAGACTCAGACTGTCATCCCCCAGTGGAAATGTCTTCTTGGCTCCCCTTTTTTAACTTGATTCATACTTATAAGTCTTTTAGATTGTTTTTTTAAGTCTTGCATTCTGATTCCTTCTACCGTTATTTCATTTTAAAAATAGTTAAAAGTTATTCCATAAAAGAGAATTTGGTAATCTATTTTACTGTGAAGTAATATACAGTTAGATCTATGTATATGAGAATACATTCATAGTTTTAATTAAAATTTGTCTTGTGGCTGCATTCCCCAGAATGAATGCAGTTTTTATAGTGCAAATTCTTGAATGTAGTATTTTAGCACATTCATCCTTACAGTGTCTAAAACCTGCTTGAGAAATCCCTTGTTGGAACAGCTTATTTAATGCCTTACTCTGCTTGTAGTGCAGCTTGTCTACATTATGGACATTGACAATTATCTCAGTTTTGATGCGGCAGAGTCTTCAGCAAGTTTGACAGACCAGTTTTAATGGTTCTGTTTGGAAGTTGATAAGAATCGATGTGTTTCACGTAGGCAAAGAGAGAAGATGCTGGTAGTTCGATGGCATTCCTACAAATTTCCTCTTCACGCTTATATATTAGTTTTAAATGCATGTTTTATGCTGTTATATCAGTACAGTTTTCTCCTTAAAATTAGAAACTGAATGGGAAAACCAGAGAGTCAACTGTAGGAGTGTCAGGTCTAAGCGTGTGCGACAGCGCAATTGATTGTCCTGCTCATGTGGGAGCTGTGTTTTTCACCTTGGTACCTGGAACATCGTACTCAGTAGAGTGAACCCTATTGAGGTGGACCAGTTTGGAAGTTGGAAGTCCATAGGCGGTTATGGTATGGAGTAATCAAGGTTTTGTTATCCTGTTTTGTGTGTATGAACTTATGCAGCAAGTATCTTGAGCATAAGATAGAGCGTATTTTATTTCTATTTTGTAAAATTGAAGACTTTAGGAAAGATACTATTTCTCTTACTTTGCAATTATTCTCTTGCTTGAAGCTTGGAATTTTGATTGTGGGTTTTTTTTTCATAAATCAGATTTCATTTTTGGGTTCTGTTGTTGCTGTTTTAGAATTAAATTTATGTTTATTACATTTCTAAAAGGATTTTTTAATAAAAATACGGTACAAGAGTCTCAGTTGTAAGCAAGGCTGGTGTTTGCAAAGCACCAGAGATTCCCTTCTTCTCTACAGTGGCTCTTTATGTTTTTCACTTATTAGAGCTGAAGTTCTGAACTGTGAAGCAGTGCCAGCTGGAGTGGCACAAGCGATTTCTCATAGTAACAGATGTCTCAGAGATGAAATTACTAAAGGGCCAGATGGCCCCAATCCCTTTTCCCGTTGTTTAGCCGTCGTTCGTTATTAGTAAATATGCCGTGCTCTATGTCAGTCAGGCAGGAAAGTGCCAATCAGATTGAAATCATTTCCATCCTTGATCTCTTTAGATGATCTCTCCAGACAGTTTCCTGCTGCCCCTCCTCAATAAGCAGCTGATGAATCTGCCTGAGATATGTCTTTGCCTCTTCCATCACTTGCCACAATTAGAATGTAGAAAAAAAGCAAGAAGACTGGAAAAAAAACAATGTTGAAATGTAAACATTCTCCTGAGTTTTGTTACAGGAGCTCTCATGGGGTGCATGAAGCAAGACCTGCTTATGTACCGAATTCCATTTTCCCCTCAGGCAGGCTCCTTTGGTTAAACCAAGTAACTTTTTCCACCTTGCAATCGTTCTACACGCTCTGGCTTGAGAGTGTTAAGCTTGCTCAGCAAGTGTCAGTGACAATGTTTCAGAAATGATTGTCTAGAGAAATTTTTTAGCTTGGATTTATAGTCATAGAATTATAGAATCATTTAGGTCGGAGAAGTCCTTTAAGATCATCGAGTCCAACCATTAACCTAGCACTAGGTTACCAGTCCACCACTAATCCATGTCCCTCAGTGCTACATGTCTTTTAAATGCCTCCAGGTCTCTTCTCCCAAGTCACAGGCAACAGGACTCGAGGAAATGGCCTCAAGTTGCGCCAGGGGAGGTTCAGATTGGATATTGGGAAAAATTTTGACACTGAAAGGGTTATCAAGCATTGGAATGGGCTGCCCAGGGAAGGGGTTGAGGCAACATTGATGGAGATGTTCAAAAGACAGGTAGACATGGTGCTGGGGGACATGGTTTAGTGATGGTTTTTTTGTCAGTTAGGTTGATGGTTGAACTAGATGATCTTGAAGGTCCCTTCCAGCCTAGATGATTCTATGACTCTACCACTTCCCTAGGCAGCCTGTTTAAATGCTTGATAACCCTTTCAGTGAAGAAATTTTTCCTAATATCCGTCCTAAACCTCCCCTGGCACAACTTGAGGCCATTTCCTCTTGTCCTGTTGCCTGTTCCTTGGGAGAAGAGACCAACACAGCCCCCCGGCTACACCCTCCTTTCAGGGAGTTGTAGAGAGCAAGGAGGTCTCCCCTCAGCCTCCTTTTCTCCGGGCTGAACACCCCCAGCTCTCTCAGCTGCTCCGTTGCCCTTCTCTGGTCCTGCTCCAGCACCTCAAGGTCTTTCCTGTAGTGAGGGGCCCAAAACTGGACACAGCCCTTGAGGTGGGACCTCACCAGTTCCCAGCTCAGGGGGATGATTATTTCGTCCTGCTGACCACACTATTCCTCATATAAGCCAGGATACTATTGGTCTTCTTGTCCACCTGGGCACACTGCTGGCTTATGTTCAGCCAACAGTCGACCAGCACCCCCAGGTCCTTTTCCGCCAGGCAGCTCCAGCCACTCTGCGCTCAGCCTGTAGCGCTGCCTGGGGTTGGTGTGACCCAAGGGCAGGACCCAGCACTTGGCCTTGTTGAACCTCATACCACTGGCCTTGGCCCATTGATCCAGCCTGTCCAGATCCCTCTGTAGAGACTTTCTACCCTCCAGCAGATCAACACTCCTAACCAATTCGGTGACCTCTGCAAATTTATGAGGGTGCACTCGATCCCCTCATCCAGGTTGCTGATAAAGACATTAAAGAGAACCAGCCCCAATCCTGAGCCCTGGGGAACACCACTTAGGACTGGCCGCCAATTGGATTTAACTCCATTCACCATGAGGACAGTGATGGACCCTACATAGTGAAGTTCATCAAAAGAAAAGCAAAACATTATAGCTAGGGCAGTGGGAATGAGAAGTGAATGGTGTGTGTCTGTAATGTGGTTAATATTTTTTCTTTTCTCTTTTTTCCTTGTTAGCGATGCTATTGCTGAGATTAGAGCTGTCTGTATTGAAGAAATTGGTGTCTGGATGAAAATGTACAGTGATGCCTTCCTGAATGATAGTTATTTAAAATACGTCGGTTGGACACTACATGACAGGGTAAGTATTGTGTATTCCTGTACTGCAGGTGGCTGGTGTTACACTGCCCAAGACATGTTTAGGAAACCATCTTTGATTTGCAGAGATTGTTCTTTTTTCTTGCCTGTTATTTATTTTTAAACCAGGTTATTTCAAGGTGTTCACTTAGGATACAGTAGTCTCTAACTGTGCGCTTGCTTCATGTGCTTTTTGTGTTTTTGGTATCCATTGGAATATCTTAATAGAAGTGTTTCTGTAGTGCTTTTCTCCTCATTACAAGAGAAGAGAAGTCAGCTCAGATGATCCCTGAGAACCTTTGTGTCCGAAGCAGGATGGAAAAGAGATTTCCAGATGTGTCTTCCATTTACATTGCCCAATAGAGGAAAGAGAACAACTTTGGATCTCCAACAGACATCACTGGTTCTACAACCAGTGGAATTCTCATCAGTTCATTTTCTCTTGAAGAATCTCTTCAAGGTTCTCTTTAGCTTTTTCTTCAAAAAATTGCGGAAACACCAGGTAGAAGCAAAAGGTGTATATCCAGAGGTTCTCTCCTACCTTACCACAGTTCTTCATTCTGATGGTATCCGCAACGTGTCTCTGCTGGATGGGACCAGGTCTAAGTACCACTCGGTTCCTGCAGCAAGGGCAAGCCCGTTCCTAACGCTAATAGAACAAGACTTTGCACTTCTGACTCTGTGGGCTTTTTGTCCATCAGGCAGCAACTGGGACTAACCATCCTCTCACTCTTGCCAAAAACCCTTAAAACACTTGTTTTACTCTAAACTCTTTTGCCCACATTATCCAAGGAACACAGATGAGACCTACCTGTACTGCACTCAGGTTCATTAAATTCCAGCATCCTGATGAAGAATATTTATTTTTTTTCCAAGGAGCACTGATGGAAAAAAATTAAAAGTTTGCAAGTTCATTCTGATGGCTTGCATAACTGCTTGTTAGCAGCTGATTGTTTAAAAAGATGATTTCTTAAATAACTTTGGACAGTGTATTAACATTGAGGATATGACTCGGTCACTCTTTTGCTGAAGCCCAAACAAGATCAGTTAGAGAGATGTTCGCTTTTGCTAAGGAGGGAGGTTAGGTGCTGCTGCTGGTTCTTCTGCTTTAGCTATAGCTGACAAGGATCTGCATCTTACCTTGATCCGGATAAACAATTTATTTGTGAAAAGTATCCTGTATGCTTTACAGGTGGTGGTTTTCCTCTCTAAATCTGTAGTTCTCAAACTTTTACTTTACAGACTTTACCCAACTTCACTTTGCAACTTTTCCCCAAACTTTTACATTACATCTCATGGTCATAAAACTTGCTTAGGAGAAGGGTCCTCCTTACTGCTACAATCAACCATGACCTCTGCTAGCTCTGGAGACACTACACTTCCTATCATTAAAGCTGGGACATGGAAACTTGGCCATGGCGGTGCTTTGAGGGACGGAGCTGCTGCTCCATCTGGGTACCTCATTTTTGGCATTGGTGTGCTTCAGGAGGTGGAGATCATTGCTTCAGGTTACCAAATCAGTGGGAAGGTCAACTCAGGTTGGAGGATTAGGATTTTAGGTGTGGTGGAGAGTTTGTAAATTCCTTGAATAATTGCAATGGATTTTTTTGGAGCATGTTCTGATCCTCCCAGAACATTTCCACAAAGCAGCACTTCCAGCGGGAGAGCAGAATCTAGCAGCGCTGCACTTCGCAGCTCTCAGTCCCTTTCTGGTATCTGTGAGGTCCGTCCATTTCTCACGTAACTCCCTTGAACCATCAGTGAAACGCAGCTGTTCCTTACGGCACTGTCCGTGGCTGGTGTCAGCCTCGCGCACTGTGATCTGTCACATCCAGCAATTCCTCATGTCATGTCCCAGAGTTTCTCACCTCCTCTTCACTTAGCTTAACATCAGGCCAGGGTTTAGTCATCTGCCTGCAGCCTTAACATGCATTTTTACATCAGCTTTTTTAAAATGAATATGTTCTTTCATATCAGATAGATTTTAAATTACAGTGTTACAGTAAAAAAAAAAAAAAAAAAGGTTTCCATCTGACCAGAAGCAGAAGAATTCTATCAGGCTGCTCTCCTTCTCCTTGCTTTGTATGTTTATCATTGCTGGCCTCAGAAGTAGGGTTCCTAGTCTTCAAATCACTAGCTAATTTCTTTCATATCCTGATATACGTGATATGTGCTATTTTTTACTGTATGTTCAATGTATAGAGTAAGTAGAATAGAAGGAGTCAGATGCAGGTGAGCCATGTGTCAAAGGATGAAAAGGGAGAGAATAATGAGTAAGAGGCATTCGGGGAGGTACAGAAAGGAGGAAGAAAATGCAACAAGAAGAATATCTTGAGAAAAGATGGAATAAGAGCAAATTAAAAATGCAAACCCTCCAGAAGTACAAGATCCCTTAACAGCAGCATTGGCACTACTTGAAAAACTTGCCAGCCAGTACCCAAATTTCTTTATTTTGCTTTGCTTTGCTCAGGAGATAATATTTGCTATGATCAGTACTTAAAATATTGCAAAAATCAAAGCTGAGACAATAGCCATAAGGCATTTCATATGAACAAAAGTCACCCCAAAGTGATTAACTTCTCCAGAAGTTTGCTACAGCAAAAAAAAAAAAAAAAAAGAGAAGGCAGCAGCACGAGAGATTCATGGGCAGTTTCATATTGTACCTGAGAAGACAAACACATAAAACCACAGGGTAGACACGGTTCTTTGTAGTAGCTCCAGTGTGGTCTTTCAGAGGTAGGATACAGGAGTTTAGTTCTCTAATTTGGGAAATCTGTATAATTTGTATGTTAATCCTGCCTCTTTCCCGAATTTCAGATGAATGTTTTTTTGTTTTTTTCTGGAGATTACTTTCTCATTTCAATATGGGTTTCTAGTTCTGCCTTTCTCTCCTTTTAAGCATCATTTTCAGTCCCATGGATCTGGGACCATAAATTAAAAATAAGGAAAACTGTAATATAATTGCATATAAAAGCCTCTGGAAAAAAAAAAAAAGTTAAATCAGACTGTCCAGTCTTAATTTTCACCTGCCTCATTGATGAATGGAGCTGTTTTGGAACCATAGTTGTATCTCCAGATACATAGACAATCATGGTTCTTAAACCAGTTCCTAACATGTAAGAAACAGCCTTTTCCTTCTTTGCATCCCTCTACTTTACTTCTTGTCTGTTTCTGCGAAAGGAAGGAACCCAGGGTCTTCTGGAACAGATGGTATTTGAATACTTCATTGTGAGGGCATCCTAACTTAAAAGGATGAAAAAACAGAACTTGTTTTTATTAAGATTATATGGAAACTGACATTGTAGTTTTTCCAGACTTCTGAATGTTTAACTTTATGGTTCAAGCCCTGTGATTGGCATGTAAAAAGTATGAAAATGGTGCGTTTCCATCAGGATGGATCCTTTTTCACAGGTCTGCCGTATTCAAGAGGATTTAAATAATAAAATCCTAATAAAATTACTCCAATAATAATAATATATGAATGATTATCTAAAAACACTTTGAGAGAAGGGGAATTACAGGAATAACTGGACTGGAGGAAGAGGCATGCATAGAACTAATGGCTGGATGAATTCAGGATTCTGCAATAATCAAAGTGTCACAGTTATAAATTGGACAAAACCACAAGGAAGTATATTTTTCTGGAATATGAAACTCAGGAGAGTGGAAGGTCTTAGAGTGCTGGTAATGCAAATATTTTGTCTAAGTAAATAAACTTAGAAAATGGCAAGGCTTTCCTTTCAGATAATTTTTTTTTCCTTTCTGTAAAGTATAGATGTGACTACAGAAAAATAGCTGGAAAGTGATGCTCATTTACTTCAACAGAATTAAAGGTCTTGTTTGGTGGCAAACATTTGCTGCCTTAGGTTGGCTCATACTCAATATGAACTTCAGATCAGAATTGCAGAAAATCTGGCTCAAATCTAGTCTGGGAAATATTTTTTGCTTATTCCTTTCCTTCTTAAGGCAGAATTCACTGTATATTCACAGTGTTTCTCACAGACAGTCATATTTTCTAAAAAAGCCTCTTGTTGAGTTTTCTACAGCTTTCTGTAGCAGTTTGAGTACTTAACCGTGTTTGCCACTAAAAACTTCTTCACAGAAGCTAAATAGTCTTTGTTGTCATTTTAATTTATTATTTCTTTTCCTACCCACTGTGCCCATAAATAGTGACAATTCCATGTTTTTCTCTTCCTTCGAAGCAAAGTAACTTTCCTTTCTTGTGCTCCAAAGAAATTTATAGAAACTTTTCTTGTGTACGCTCCATACTGTGCCCAGGGTCTTTTATATTTTATCTTAGTTCTGTTTTTTGTATTCTTCTTGTGCTTCACCTTCTGATTAAGTCATTGATCCATCTCTTAGTTAAGTAAGTCTCTTCCCATCCTTGCTCTGCATCACTGTTTGCTGCTTTTACCCTGCCATAAATTTAATTGAATTACCCCAACTTTAGCGTTCCCACCCAATTACTTCCTTGCTAGATAGGAAATTTCTGCTGTGTTCCTTTCCCCCAAAAAACTTTTCGGGGTGTTAAAATCTCATGTCACTTGGATCATTGACATGGTTACTCCAGGAACATCTCGTGTCTGGCGTGTTGATGGTCTGAGGGACATTTCTGCTCCTCCATCCTGTTGAGCACAGCTTATCCCTGCACACCTTCGCTCCTGCCTTTCTTAGGCTCTTGTCCAGGTTGTTGCTCTTTATGCTTCCCCATGAGTTCCTTTCACTGGTCTATGCTGACTCTATTTTAAAACCTTCTTAATTGGATTAGCAAGCTGACATGCAGGGGCTCTTCTCTCTCCAAAGAGATGAATTCCATCCTGGACCAACAGTTTAAAAACCAGACCTTTTTGCTGTTGGACAAAGCTGCCTCCTATCGTTTGTCTGCCAAGAAAGGCAGTTGTTTCCAGGAACTGCCTCTGCCTACAGAGACCCTCAGTATCAGTCCTGAACTTAACTCTGAGACCATTGATTGTTCAGTGAAGTCCGCAAGGGCTTTGGACTCCACAGGAATCCATATCTGACTTTTTTTCCTGTACCAAACTAGTTTAGAGTTTTGTGGTTTTGGACTACAGCACTGGCCAAATAACAAGCCATCTGCTCGCAAGCAGGACAACCCTCAGTGGAGCTGTAACTCAACCTGTTCCCTCGCTGTTGCCCCGTGGCGTTCATCACTTGCCAACACTGATGCTGATCCTCTGTGGCCAAATAAGCCTAGGCCTTAAGAGGCTTCTAGTGCTCTTAGTCCTCTTCTAACGCTTAGTGATGGCTCCAGGGATCCTGGCCTTTCTGAATGCCACACTGCAAGCACCATTTGTGGCACTGCAGCGTAGGTACCAGGAAAAGAAGAATGAGAAGTAGCATTCCTCTGTGCTTGTTTAGCAGTCGATCACATCCATATACAAGTTTTCATCAAGAAAGTTCTTTTCTGTGCACTTGAAAGATCTTACAATAGATCCTTTAAACATGACTTTCATCTCACTGACTTTCTCTGCAACAGTGATCAAAAAGATCCCTAGAAAGGAACGTGAGTGCTCGGAGGCTCCTCACAGATATAAAGAGATGATTTCTTGGGAACAATAGTTTTCCAAGGAAAAGTTCTTCTGAAAGAATCCTCCTTTCAACTTCTGTCCTTCTTTTATCTTCTATTTCAGTTTTTGAAAAAGGTGGGATGGAGGAAAGAGACTTCTCTTTTATCTCAGTCTGAATATTTTTTTGGTTTCAGCTTGAGCATTTTTTAAGTGCAGACTTAATAGAAAGGCTCGGAAAGGAAGCCGTCTGGGTATGGAGTTTTATTTGTAAAGTTCAATAATTTGTGGTAGTTCTCGAGCAGCTTAAGGCCTTTGACTTGGTATTGTACTTGCTTTCACTGCAGTGAACTCCACAGGTCATATTTGAGCAGATTAGTGCTTATAACCTTTTTGCTATCTATAAATATTTTTCAACGAGAATCCATGGTTTGTGCAGTTGAGTGGTACATTTACAGCCGGATGCACGTGCCCAGGGGCTCCAGCCCTTCTCTTGGTCATCCACCTGTAGGTGACAAACCTTGATCCATAGGCACTGTCTCATCCTGCCAGCATTTTCTGCCTACAGCCCACCAGGTCAAAGCAATCCCCATCTAAAGAGCAGCCGGGAAGGAGCTGCTGCCACCAGAGCAGCTCAGGCAGATGGACACAAGCTGCCCTTCTTCCTGAGGGCTTCAATGTGGTGGGTTTTTTTCAATGGAGAGACACAGTGGGGGAGTCTCTCGGACCTTTTGCATCTGGCAGCCCATGCCTTCCCTGTGATGAGAGATTGGCTGAGACCATTTCAGGGCAATTAATCCATTATGTGTTCTTTCTGTCCCTGGTGGGAAGAGGAGATGGCTGAGGTGCTCAGTCATTTGGAGCACTTGTGTGTCGGTGGGAGACACCAGGTATTGGGCAGAGGTTACCGGTCCTCTCTCTTCTAAAGAAAAAGAGCCACACTGTCCTCACCGGCCACTTGGGATCTACCTCTTCATTTTGTATTTATTTGCTACTTCCTTTGTCTTTTTGTGGAGTTATTTGAAAGGCAAATGGTAACAGACATTTAAGTGATGGCACATTAAAATCTTTATATATGCAAACGGGGAGAAAATGTAAGGTACTTTGTAGGCAGCTGCATGTGGTTTTTGGCTTTTAGCTGAACTGCAAATTGGCTTTGGTAACTCATTTGCGTAAAATTTTAAATGTATGTTAAACAAATTACAATATGATACTTTTAATATTAATGTGTATGTGATGAGGGTATTCTATCAGCTAATCTTAGTGTGTTTTATTTAGCAAGGTGAAGTGAGGTTGAAGTGTTTGAAAGCTCTTCAGAGTCTGTATACCAACAGAGAGTTATTTCCAAAACTGGAGCTGTTCACTAATAGATTCAAGGTAAGAGGAACTACAATTTTTGGAAGGAGTACAGAAAATAAAAGTATCGTATATCTCATCCTGTTGCGGTCTTTCAGTCATGTATATTAAATGCAAAAATAAACTCATTTGTTTGTGACAGGGCTTGTAACTACAGTAGTAAAACTGTATTACTGAATGCTGAGATGAAGCCAAATCCATTTTACAGTGTTTATCTTGTAAGATTTATCAGGCTTGGCCAGGGTGATTATTTATCTGTTCGTATTATTGATAGTTTATATATTGTCATTATTCAATCTGCTTGTACTTATTTAATTTTAGATGTATTGAATTTTAAGGATGAGTACTGGGTGTTTCACACAATCTAAAACACATCTGAAAGTAACAGCCTGTAACAAAACATTGTTGGTAAGACAGCTTTTTAGATGAATGTCTGGTTGTGTCTGGAGGAAAAGACATTTTGATTTGCTTCACAATATTCCATGCAGTGAAATACTTTGCTGCAGAACAGTTTACATTGTGCTTTTAAACAACCCCGTGAGCATGACTGTCCTGTTTGGGCAATAAGTACTGGAGGAATGTTTCATGGGGTTTTTTACCAGCACAAACCCTCTGGCTTTTTGCTTAATCTCTCAATGAGAACATGGCTGTTGATTCATTTTGTGGTGTGACTGCTTTATTTCACAACTGAAGTATCTGGAGAGATGAGTGTAGAAATACTGTCATTGCTTCTGTTTGGATGCCCTGAGAAGAAATCTTTCAGGCGCTGTCACCATGTCAGTTGACACCTTCTACCATTGCTTTTGTGTTCGGGAGAACACAGAACTGTGGTACAGGCTAACCCCCCAGGGAAAAACTAATTCAATTTCTTTTCATTTAAATCATGATTATAATGCTGATGCAAAATTCTGTTCAGAAAAGAAGTGGAGATGCCTGATTTATTTTGGTTTAAATCATGATTGTAATCCTGATGAAAAACTCTGTTTAGAAAAGAAGTCGAGATTTAAATACTTGTAAGTAACTAATGTGCATGAGACTCTAAAATTTCTCACTGCAAATTTATACTGCTTCACTGGTTTTGTCTGTCATTGCAGTTAATAGTAACTCCTCCAGTTTGATCTGGGAAAGCACAAAATACAGACGTTGTTATAATCTTCCCTGTATGTAAACAGTTCATAAAAAACATAATGGTAATCAGCCTTTTACAATGTTCATTAGAGATGGAGAAAAAAGATGCTTGAACCGCAGTAAAGTTATTATATTAAGGAAGACTTTTTGTCCAAAATGATAGTTATATAATAGAACAAGCTTTTTATTACTAATCCCCTTCATTTGAGATTTTTAAGGGCAAATTAAATCAATATCTGTCAGGAATGAACAAGGTATAGTTGGCTTTAAAGCAGGAGATGAAACTAGATCATTTTGTGAGATCACTTGAGGGCCTGTATTTTTCTAGTTCTATATCTGTTTCTGGGACTATTGCACTGAAGGCAAAGCTTCCTCTCATAGAGGAGTACCTGGCAAACAGGTTGAGAACCCAGACTACTTCTGAAGTGCCTCCATGAGTCTGGTTTGCATATCATGAAGATGTTCCAAGGGCTGGAGCACTGCCCCTGTGAGGAGAGACTGAGAGAGTTGGGGTTGTTCAGCAGTTATGTAGGAATAGGACGAGGAGTAACAGTTTTTAACTGAAAGAGGGGAGATTTAGATGAGATATTAGGAAGAAATTCTTTGGTGTGAGGGTGGTGAGAGCCTGGCCCAGGTTGCCCAGAGAAGCTGTGGCTGCCCCATCCCTGGAGAGGTTCAAGGCCAGGTTGGAGGGGGCTTTGAGGAACCTGGTCTGGTGGGAGGTGTCCCTGCCCAGGGCAGGGTAGTTGGAACTGGATGATCTTTAGAGTCCCTTCCAGCTCTAACCATTCTATGATCATCTCAAGACAAACAGAAATCCTGGTTAATTCTCCAAAAAAATGAACCCTCCAACTCTGCTGCTTTTTCTTGTTCCATCTGTGCAGACTTACAGAATTGTTTATATTTGCTCTACTGTGATTTGATTTATTTCTAAATAGGCCACTAAAACTCTCGTGGTCTCTGTATCGGCTTCTCTTTATTAGAAAATGTGCCGGATGCTTCTGTCTTGGCCTCCTATAATTTGTAAAAGAAAACACTGCTTTGAGGCTTAACCTGCCCCATCCAGCAGCAGACCTTTCTAAGTTGATTGGAGGCACTTTGAGAAATAGTTACTCAGTGATGTACTTCAAAAAAACTACTAGAACATGAAACCTCCAAATACTTCTTCCTGGCTTATCACGGAATAGACGGTTTTCTTTGTTAGCAGAAGTTAGATTAGCCTGTGCTTGGTTTAGAATGGCACAAGGAATTTTCATTTCTGTCAAAAAGATGCAGATGAAAGGGAACCCTGTAAGGAATCCTTGTCTGTCTTCTGTCCTGTTAAAGCTCTTTTTACTACAGAAGCCTGTATCGTTGTGAAATAAATAAGAGGAAAAGGTGAGTTCAGAGTCTCTCTGAGCCTAGTCAACAGATACATTTAACGTGAAGATTTATCGGTTTCAGTTTCCAGCCCACATCAAGAGAAGAAAAAGCTGTCATTGCCCAAATGCTGCACTTGGATTTACGGCTGTGCTGACAGGGATGCGGCCTCTGGCACCAGGATGGAGCAAAGTCTCAAATTAATGCTTTCTGAATCTGTAATTCGTTACCGAAATGCCTTGCCACCACAGACTCTGCCATCACCCCCTGAAAAATAATGGACCTAAATGCCATTCTCAGTTCTGTAGCTGCTTATTTATACTTCCTCATCAGACTTTAATGGACCCGCACAGTTCAGCTCAATCCATTCCGGCTGTCAAGAGAAATCTCTCTAGAGATCTTCTAGCTGTTTAAAGTATAAATTAATTTGATTCAGAATGGCTTGTAAAGGGGTGTTAATGTTTCACCACCTTCCAGATAGCTGTGACAAGGATCTGATAAGGAAAGATGTCTGTTCTTTCCAGCATTTATTTGTGTTTCAAAGGAGTGGGTGATGTGCTAGAAAATAAGCTTTGTCCATCAAAAAAAAATAATTGTCCATCAAAGAGGAGACTTCCGTTTTCCATCAAGAAGTCCTGTCTGATACAAACATTAACCGAAGCCTTATGGAAAAGATGAGATTAGCTTTTTTGCAGTCAATGCCAAAGTCAAGACAGTGGCAGATTTAAGTGCAGCCATTTAATTCTTGTCCCTCCCCCCTGGCCCTTTGCAGGAGAGTGCTGTCTCCATGGCCTGAGAGGCAGAAGGAGATGGATTTGCTCTTCAGCCAGCCTTGTTCACAGCCTAATGTGGAATTGCGTTTCACATCATAGGCAGTGAAAATTAATATTTCAAGTTATAAATACAGGCCTGTGTCCTATTCTGCTGTACAGCGGTAGGGGAAATATCTGTCAAGGAGGATTAAGCAGACTGGGGGTTTGTAACTTACTCAGCCACAGAAGTTCCACCTTCCAGAGGCATTAGGTGTCCATGTCTCATTTTCAAGGATCTTAGTGCCTGGCTGACAGGGGCCGTCACACGGAGATGCTGGCACCAAGGCAGAAAATAAGAAATGACTCATCCACATTGCTTATTTTAAGCCTGATGTTTCTGGGGAAAATTGAGAGAGCAGTCTTTTTGAATAAGAAAACGGTTGCATCAGTCGGTTTCAAAGTTCAAAAGGACTCCAAATTCAGAGAGTACATCTTGCTCTCTAGGCAGGAGAGGAAATCCCTTCCAGTTTTTTTCTCAGAGATGTATAGAAGGAGTTTTACACTTGTGTGGTTACTCCTTCATGTGCAGGTACTTCCCTCCCTCTGGTGTCCTGGAGTTTAAGATACGCTTTGAGGGAGTGTATGAAATTCCACTGAAACTTTTAAGATCAATACCTCTGGCTGTTCTTTCTCCCAATTATATTGTTATTAGTTGTTGTTCCTTGGCCAGGACCTTAGGAAAAATTGACAGCATTTCAGCAGTCTTTTTTGTCTTGTCCATACACAGAATTTCCTGTTTGGAAAGTTTTATTTCACCATTGGAGTCTCTTTGTGGGCTTCTCACACTCTCTAGATATCACAGTTAAATGCACCAAACTTCCCAGGAACTTAATGGTGATTCATAGAGGCGCATTCAGTTCTAGTGACACAAAGTACCTCTACAGCACCTGGTCTTGTTGAGAGGTAACACTCGAGCCAGCCACAGCACATACACATTTCAATATTGAAATAAGATCAGTTGCCTGATACTTACCTTCAGCCTTTAAATGCCTGGAAATAGTAGAGAAAAGAGGTGAACACCTTTATTTTGTCCTGATCTATTCTTGGTGACTTGCAGTGTTGTTTCCTAACACTTCCCTTGTTTCTTTTCCAGTCCCTCGCTTCTATTTTTTCACATCCCAAAATGTTCTATAGTACCTAGTCCTTCCTGAAGCAGGTCAAGCCAGAGAAATCAACTTTTATTTTCAGATGGCCCGATTTCTTTTCATTAACTTGATCAGTCAAGCAAAGAACATCAAGACATATTGCGTTTTTATGGATGGATAGAAATTCTCCCCAGATAGGGAGGACAACATACACTAATCACATCTACTTCTGGTTGCCAGTAAGCAAATTGAAACTCAGGAGACAGGAACACTTAGGAGACTTCTTGTAGCTGCAGGGTCCTTAGAAGTTATAAAAGATTAAGAAGCAGTGTGCTTGTCTCCACTAGAAAGAGTATAGGGAATAGGAAAATACAAGGCCAAGTCAAAATTCTTGAGGTGTAGCCAGGTATAAAGGCCACAGCTTTATAGGAAATGTGCAGATGGGCATGTTCAGGTGTGGTTTTCTTCACAGTATTTCTAAATATGTATATGTGCAGCAGTCGTTGCTCCAAAATTACTTGTTTTCAGGGGGATGAAGCGGGGCAATTTTTCTGCTGTCACCCAGCATTCCTTTTCAGGAAAGAATTGTTCAATAAGACCAGTCCAGAGCAGCGCTTCTGCACCAAAGTCTGCTTGCTCGTTTCCTGGAAAACACCCATGTATGAGGGCTGTTCGTTAAGCACTTGTTCTCATTCCTGTGTACTTGCTTGTTGTTCCATTGTGCATCTCACATACAGCTTCCAAAGGTGGACATTAAAGGGCTGAATAATATTAATGGGCTTTCATGTGTCTAATTGAAAGCTCTTTCTCCTCAAGAGTTTTTATTTTGTCATGTATGGAATTCTTCATCTGGCAGCTGCTTGTGTGTTTCTGTTTTGTCACTGTAATAAAATTCCTTTTCAGGATCGCATTGTATCAATGACACTTGATAAGGAGTACGATGTCGCTGTGGAAGCCATTCGATTAGTCACGCTAATACTTCAGTGAGTATTTCTCAAAACCAGTATATTCCCTTGGAAACTTACCTAATCCGGTAATATTTAATTGACGTGATTGCTTTTGTAATTAAGTAAATCTGTTACTTTATACTTAGGATGGAGTTGAACTGAGTATATAATAATATGATATTGAAACTGAGTATATAATAATATGCTATTGAAACTAAAATAAGATATTCCATCTCGTGGAAATGCAATAGGCAAAGTATGAAAAAGTGTTGATGTATTGAGACTATTAGTGCATCCCTTGTTGTGGATGAATGCCAAAGGGCATTTATACTTTTTGCCAAGGGCAAAACAGTACTTCCCAGAACGAGTATCCATGGGTTATATTCGCTAAAATAACTCCTAACTCCCAAAATAACTTCTAAAGTAACTCAAAGCCACTGTTAAAGGAAATCTGGGTTGCAAACACATGCACAGAATTTCTGCGTCATACTTTATACCCAGTGGCTCCACTTTGAAGAATGTTCTTGGATGTGCAGAATTTGGGTGAAAGATTAGAGGAGCTTTTTCTCTTTGTAAAGATGTCTGGACTTCGTTTTTATTTTTATTTTTTATGGGTCACTCTGTTTTATAGACACTAGACATGTAATATTAAGAAGAAAGGAAATCTTGTACCTACTGGTATATTTTTAAAGCAAATATAACAGATATGATCACCAATGAGATGTAGAACACATATTCCCTATGTTATTAGCAACATTTGGGACCACAGTAAGATTTTAGGTCAAAAAACACCTTTTCTTTTTTTCCTGTCCTGTTTTCTCTTTGGTTGCATGATGAAAACAATAGCTAAATACATTTAGCAGCAGAAGAATATGATCACGTTGAACAGCACAGGGCTATATTCTGGCAGACAGGCATTCCAAAAAGATGTCACAAACAATCATGACGGGGAATGGCCACTTAAAAACCATTAGTAGTATCAAGCCAAATGATGTATAGGGTCCTGATACATAATTATATTTCTGGTGAATGCTTGACTAATCTGTATGTGACGGTGGTGATATTTTGATATTGTTGATGGAATAGAATTATTCCATGGCTCATGGCATTTTTCAGAACACTGCTGAAAAAGCAAGTTTTTCTGAGTTTCAGAAAATTCAAACACAAAATCTACCTTGAGCTCAGAAACTGCAGAAGCCCCAACTGTGTCATTTATCCAGGACAAGGATAAAAGGTGGCTTGTCCGTGTCAATAATTATAGAAAATAAACTTTTCATCATCTTTCACCCAGCACAGTGGGGTATGATCCAATTCTGTTCTTTGATGTTGAAAATGAAATCTGTATCCAGTCAGCACAGTAACTGCTGTAAAAGTGACAGACAATTTATTGTATCAGCGTTATCGTAACACCGTGATTCAATGCTAAAGTGTTTGTGTGTTGATTAGATTGTGCATGCACAGTGCTACATCTGTGTCCCCGCTTTGTGGGTGATTTGGTTTAGTTTTCTACTTAACTCCCGAGCTTGGAGTAGGCTGGGAGGCTGAAGCAGGTTTTCCCAGTCCCAGATTTGAATACTTTAAAAGCTTTGAAAGCAAACAGACATTGCTATAGAGGTAAATAAGTTAAGCAAGCAATTACATTTTCCTCATGTAACATTCTAGGGTTTTAATTTAATAATGTTTGCTAATGAGTGTTTGGCATCTTACAAAACGTGCATTGTAGTTAGTGTGATGGTCTGAGTAATTAAGCAGGGCATGGTTTGTAAGCAGCAACAATGTTTTTTTCATAATACTATTTTGTCTACATATATTGATACAAGCGGGAGAGAGAAATCAGACAAACTTCCAGTCTTAGAGTCTGTTTAAATATCTCTGTATTTGAAAACTGACCCGAAGATCCTAGAAGTCAGTGTTTGGCCATTCAGGATTTTGCATGAGGGAAATGAATCTCAGAGCTGACAAAAGTAAGTTCCGTGAAGCGAGGGGACTGAAATTGCACATTTGGTTTAGTTCAGGTGTTACTTTCTGCCTCTTTCAGTGGGAGCGAAGAAGCCCTGTCAAACGAAGACTGTGAGAATGTTTATCACTTGGTGTATTCAGCACACCGGCCTGTGGCAGTAGCAGCTGGAGAATTCCTTCACAAAAAGTAAGTTTTCAGTTGTCCTGGAGTAAGAGCAGGTTAGTGAGTGCATCCCAGTAGAGGCGACATCAAAAGGCAAAGAAGTAATAGAGTCAAATATCCCAATTTAGCAAATCTGGTATTTTGTTTAAAATGGAGATCTAGCTCAAGACTTAAATTCAAGAACTAAAGACTGAAGAAACTGAATTTACTTTTTTATTACTCTAGAATTCAGATACATTTTCCTAACTTCTCAAAGGCTAAATATACAAAGGCTGCATAGACCTCTAAAATTAGTTTAAGTCTTGCAGCTCTTCCTGGATTACAGTTGCCATAGTATATATAGGGCCTATATATACATCCCTGATGGTCTACCTGATAGACAAAATTTTACACCAGTTTATTTCAGAATTGTGAACTTGAGAGGTTTTTATGTAGTAATAATTAAGAAATGTGTTTCTAAATTCACTGACTTGCCCTAAAATGACATTACACCATTACCTTTCACGTACCCACTATGTCAGAGGAAACGAGCTGGTTTTTCCATGGGAATGAATCACAGCACATCAGTGACTACCACCAGCACATTCCTACATCATAGTAATTAACCTTTTCATTCTAGTGTTTGCAGTTGAAAGTCTCTTAGCAGTAATTTTATTTTTTCCCCTTATGGGTTGTGACATTAGAGTTCTTTAATATATTTATAAAGTATTTATGTCAGAATCCAGGTTATCTAATTTTTTATGCTAAGATACACGATAGAAGAAATAACACAAAACCAACAGCCGTCCTCTGATGCTGTTCTAATTTCCTCTGTTTTACTAGTGATCTAGAAGTCCACGTTAGCTTTCATTGGTGGGTTTCTGGGATCCCATCTTTGTGATCAGGCATTATCTGTTTCAAGGAATTAATTTACAAAATTCATTTACATTTCTTTTCCTTCATGCCATTTTACAAGTTATAGCAAAGGGTTAGGTTCCTTTTAAAAATACATACTGAAATTCCTTTGTTAATCAAATTGTGACAAAATAATTTTGAAAAATGCCTTGAAGGTAAATGAAGACATCCCTACACCTTGGAGCACTTAGCGTAAAGACAGACCTTTATCCTAACTTCACAACGAGACACTATGCTGTGTTCTAGAAACGTAAAGAGTGTTGAGAGAATATTGTCCCATTCCTAACACTCATTTCCTCTTGGGTTCTGTGAACACACTTAAGATGTGGTGTACTATTTAAATGTTAAAATCTTCTTGAGGCATTTGAGGTGGGATTTATCTCACCTACTTTTATACATTTAAATCTCACCTTTTACGTGTAAGCTAGTCATCAGAGTTTCTCTCTGTAGTTAGCAAAGGAAAGGAAATGGTACAGAGGATCACTCACTCAACCCTGAGTGCATCTTCCCATATTTCAGCCCCTGCAGAGGGGCTCGTCTCTTATCTGCTAAGATAAGCAGGGGGGAAGAGGTGACATCTAACTAAAATACCACGTTTGTGCGTAACTCATCCTTCTCTTTGCAGTGAATCATATTAGTGAGATCAGAATATTGTGTTTTGCATTTGTAACGGGCTTTGTGACTGCGGTTTCTCTGTAGCAAGGAGCAGTTCTCAGACCTCTCCAGGTCAGACAATCATTGCTGTAACTGCAGTGTAGGTGCGTCTCGGATCTCTTTAAATGAGCAAATTTGAGCATTGAGAGTAGTTTGGAATTAGCCCATGCATCAGGGAACTCAATGCAGAATGTGTAATTTACCCCTCAAAAAAACCCAAATAATGACTGGTAGCTCACTTTATCCTTCATACCACTTACTGGTACCTGAGGTTGGATGTTTAATGGGATGTCAGTTTTTGTACCATATCCTAGTCAGCGTGACCACAGTGGAGACACAATCTTTGTTATTAAGGCACTGGTGGAATAAGTGCCACCACCATTGTAAGACTTGGTAAGTTAACAATGCAAAACTACACAACTTACACAAAAGTCTAAAACTGTGCAAAATCTTTCAATATTTTTTCCTGTGCGAAATTCTTCCAGCCCTGTGAACTTGAAGACTCTGAAGATAAATTCACTTCTTTGGACAGGCTGAGGTCATGCCCTCTTTCCCTTGAAAGAAATACTTTCACTGTGTTTTATGAACAAATCTACTATATCAAGAATGAATGCTCGTCATATTATTGCAGAAATGAGATTTGTTTTGATAAACATGAGAGCTCCTTTTGCTTATTTTTAGACTGTTCAGCAGACATGATCCCCAAGCTGAAGAGGCTCTAGCAAAGAGGAGGGGGCGAAATAGTCCAAATGGAAACCTTATTAGAATGTTGGTTCTTTTCTTTCTTGAAAGTGAGGTAAAAAAAATTCATTTTTAACCTTTACATGTTTAATAGAACCTGGAACTTAAGTGGTGATTTATCAACATACAGTAACAAGTTGTCTTTCTTTTCTTTTTATTTTTTTCATAATTTCAGAAATGCTCTGTGTCCTTTCCCCTGCCCCCTATTTCTTGCCCATCAAGCAAATTCAACTGAAAATCTTATTAATGGTTTATTTTGCTGTTGCATGTCCCCATTGTACTCAGTACTGCATTGCTAGTATGGTGGCTACCAGGATTCATTGCTTCATAGGAATGTAACAGGTTCTTTTTTTAAGGTAACCATGTAAGGGTTTTACCCCTGGAGTTACTCTTCATGGAGTAAAATAATTTGAACCAGAAAGGCACAAAAATTCCATAATATCTCCAGTTATGATTAGGTTAGGAGAGGACCTGAGGGTCATTAGCTCAAAGCAGGGTCAGGTGTGGGATTAGAGGAGGTTGTTCAGGGCTTGGTGCTGTTGCAGCTTGAAACGGTCGGAGGATGGAGGCGGCAAGTGTGCTCACGATGACATTTAGTGTTGGAGGAATACATTCAGGATGGGATTGTGCCCATAGTTTATGGCTATAGCCACTGCATATATGGGAAGTTTCATGGTAGACGTACTAATAGGAATTCAGGTGGGGAATGGCAGTGGAGTGAAGGGAAAGATAAAAGTAGATGCTCTGAAGGTAGAAGGGGAAGGTTTAAAAATCATACATTTGATTTGGTAACAAATAGGTGGCAAAGGAAGACTGAAAGAAAGGAATGACAGAAGTGTTTCTCTACAGAAGGGAAGGTAGTATATTTTGTGTAAAAAGCAAAGGACAGGTGTTGCAATTGGGTATTTTAATTGTTATGAAGCCTTGAACAAGAGACTTGATTGTGAGAGTGAAAATAAATGCAATCAGAGATGCTGAGAAGGAAGGGTAACATTTAGGCACTGTTATGTTAAAGTTTTTTACAAACACCTTACAAACATGCAAGTTAAGTCTGGATGAAATGTCACTACTCGTGCGAGCCTTCAACATGCTATCTGAATGTATTTTTAGTTCCAGCTTCTTAAAAATTTAGATTGTAATAGGGCATTGTGTTTTCTCATGAATATACCTTTAATGTGAGTGTGTGTGATTAGGAGTTACCTGGCGTTAAGCTTGTCTGTCCTTCTGAGGAGAAAAGAACCTCAGCTTTGCTCCCAAAGTCACGACCAGGAAAGTGCGTTCCCCTGGAAGCCACGTGCTGCTCCCCGAGATCGTTCCTCTCTCAGGGCCTCAAGAAGAGGGACCAGGGAAACCTGTGAGAAGCAGCAATAAGCTCTGTCATATGCGACATTTTACCCGGCGCTGTCAGAAACAGAAGGGTGGGCAAATGCACTCACACCTCCTTCCCCATCCGCCAAGATGTTTAAGGAATCGGTCCCGTGTCTGGCAGGCAAATCAGAACTGCATATTGTGCTTGTTAGTTGTTGATAGTGGCTAAAGATCAGTTTATAAAAGAGCAGAAGCCTATGGATTAGCTTTCTCACTTTACAACAGCTGTGTTGATTTACATAAAAACATTTTTTGCAGTTACAGTTAGTGTTAATTCTGTACCTCCTGAAATCAGTAGGATTTCGGCAGCTGTTAGCTGAGCAAGTAGCGACATGTATTAGACGTAAATGCCTGTCCAAGATGAATACATTACAACTCTCTCTTCATCTCATGTCCGACCACCTCTCCTTTTTATAATCCAGTAAGAAAGCAAGGAAGGTAAGTTTATGGCTTCTAGGTCAAAACTCTGAGAGAGATTTTTCACAAACAAGCTGCTTTATGGAAAAGGAGCTCAATTTGGTTTTATTCCATGTTCCGTTCAAACACAGCCCCATTGTCATGCAGTTGTATCATTCAGACCTTCCAGAGTTAGCGTCTGAATTTTCTTTCCAACAAACGTGCCTGGGACACTCTGTGGCCAAACGTTTGTGAAAGTTGAGGAACTGCTGCTTGTACCAGAAGGCTGTGCTGATGGTGGCTTTGGATTTTCCAGTTGCACGAACATGCAGCCTACCTGGTGGACAGTTTGTGGGAGAGCTCTCAAGAACTGTTGAAAGACTGGGAATGTATGACCGAACTGCTCTTGGAGGAACCAGTCCAAGGAGAAGAAGGTATTTGTTTAACATTTATACTCCATTGATGTTGCACAGTGGTGTTCATTATTCTTCAAAGAGATGTTTCTCTGTGGGTGATAGAGGTATTTATGCTGTGGTTTGTTTAGAAAGCATATTTGCATAAAGCATATTTGCAGAAGATTTTAGTTTGATCCATTTTTAGTGCTCTTTGCTTCCAAAGCAGAGTTTCTCTACTCTAGCTTTTATCTTGTGAAGTCTGCTGTGCTGTGGTTCCCTAATATTAAAGGCTAGAATGACTTCTTGTCTGAATGTTTAAACAACGTGTATACATGAACATTTCAATAAATTAAATGGCTAAGACAATTTTGAATAAGCAAGCACTGCAGGTGGTGGTAATTAAACATGGAGCTTTTTCTGACAATGTTAAAACCCAGTGAATTCTCAAGAAGAAAAAAATAAAAAGGGATTCTTTCACCATTGCTTTTGAATCTCCCTCTGCCAGCAATAGATCTGTGTGCATGAGGTAGCTGAGATGGTTGGTGGCAAAGAGTCCTTAATGTGTCATTCAAGATCCTTCCTATTCCTTCAGGATTCTCCTGCTTCAGGGACTTTTGCAGGGCTGGGTGGTGGTTGAAAACCCCCCCTACTCCTACTGCTTCCACCATCTCAGTGTTTCAAAGTCTGACCTTATAGTATCCACCTGCTACAGTTGTGGTACTTATATGGTGATTTCCTTAGGAAATTAGACACTTTGGTTCTTTCTTTCTGCATAGCCTAGTGCGCTTTGCTCCTCTAGATGTGACCAGAAGTAATTCTCAAAGAATAGAAATAACACTTCATGATGGTGAGAATATTGTATAAGGATGTGGCAGTGGTCAGTTGCTCTCTGGCCTCCATGACTCTCTTTATTTTGTAGATCTTTGTTATATTCCCCTTCATCTTTTTTTCCAGACTACATTTCTCTGGACTTCCTTCAGTTCTGCCATATTCATGTTAAGATGTTGTGAAAGACCAAGTGCGAAAGCTTTGGTTTTACAAGTGGGACAAAATGACGTTGTCTCCGTTGTTCTCTATTCCCTGTATTGTACGACTGCCTGCACAGATTTGTCATCTTTAAGCTGTCTTGCGGCCACGTCGGGGCTGATGGTACTTGTTCTTTTCCCTCCACAGCAATGTCTGACCGGCAGGAGAGCGCCCTGATTGAGCTGATGGTCTGTACGATCAGACAAGCTGCTGAAGCGCATCCTCCAGTGGGCAGAGGCACTGGCAAGAGAGTAAGTGGTGCTGCTGGAGGTAGCTCGGACCTGTAGCAACCTAAAATAGATGTCTACAAAGCCACATTTTGATACTTTTAAATTAGATTTTTGCAATTGATGTTTACTGTTGCATGTGAACGTTTCTGAAGAAAAAGAATAGAAATAGTATTTCTGGACATGTTTGGGGTTTTGTTTGGGTTTCGCACTGCCAAGTCAAGTAATATAAATTTAAAGCATGAAATTTATTTTTTCTCTTTTGTTTTTTTTTAAATATTTCTTTTTATCATAATGTAATGTACCCATGTCTTAAGTTAAATCTAGATTGGAATTGAAAGTGTAGAGCTCAGGAGCAGAACAGGGTGACCTGTGACTGCTTTCCATAAAGAGGAACATGCTGCTAATATAGATGTAAAATTTGCAGAAAAATCCAACAGTATCTTCATCACGAGAGTAATTAAGCTCTGGAACAGAAGCTGGGAGTTTGTGCAGTTTCCACCCTTGGCAGATAAAGCCCTGAGCATCCCAGTCTGGCCCCAGAGCTGGCTCTGCTTTGAGTGGGAGGGGCTGGGACCAACCTGAAGGTCTCTGGGGTTTTGTCTATCCATCCTCTTCAGCCTCTTCCAGTGAATGCCCTAGAAGTTTAAGAATTTGACATTCTGGCCATTTTGCAGTCTAGCTGCCCCCTTAATTTATTTTACAGAGACTGTTTGGGGATCAGTGCAAGTCCATTCCTAGGGCTGGGCATGCACCTCTAAGCATTTCAGTAGAAGTCACAAGGTCAGGGTGACCAACAGGCTTTCAGCTGTGTTCTCCATGAATTCCAAAAGAGTCTCAGCTTCCCAAACATATTCCCCTGAGTTTTGGTAGTCCCCCTCTTATTTAGGTTAGACTAAAATGAAATAAACCCATGTGAACTTTTGGTATTTCTGTTGGGATGTGTTCTGAATAATCATAACTAGTGTATTAAAGAAAGCCACAGACTTAATGAAGGTGAAATCTGGAGATAGACTTAGCATTCTTCATTGCTAATCTAAATGCAGTTACCTCACTTCTTAATTTTTAGGAGCCAAAAGCAGATTGGCCTCATGTCCAGAAACAACACCCCAGGAAAAGCTCCAAGGAACCATCGATTTAAACCTGCTTTATGTACCTTAATTTATCAAGTGTATTCTAAGAAATTCCTAATTTATGAAAACATTTCAGGGGTGAGGGGGAAATCCATGAAAGCACTTACTCAAATTTACACAAGCAGTTATTTTCCTGTGTTACCAAAACTGTACTGTAAGCACGACTTAACTGTTTGGGTTTTTTTTCTCTAGCTGCAAACATTCCAGCAGACAAAGCAACCTTTAAATTTAACAGAGTGTTCATGTTTGTATTTTCCATTTGGAGAACCAAATAATGTCACTATTAGCTTTCTGGGTATTTTTTTCTATCTTGAGAGATCTACAGTTCAGTTTGCTTACGTTCAGCGAATTGCTTAGTCTTGGATTTTCAGTCTGTATTTCTTCAAAACTGAAGAAACACTTCAGTAAAATAAATTTCGCCTTCTGAAGGATGATCCAGAGAGCCTTGAGATCATCCTGGGGACCCACGTTAATTCCTAGCACCGCTGAACAGCAACATTTGGTCACCAGAACAGGACTGGGTGGGTTGTCAGGGGGTGGGAGCCCGACTGCCTTTGTGTTGCCTCCGAGGAGCCGGCAGCTTGTCCCGTGTTGGCACAGGAATGGTGGCTGCTGCTGTGTGTATCCAGCCGCCTGCCACGCACCCTGCTTACAAATCTGTTCCCCTTCTCTCCGCGGTGGTTTTGGATTCCTGCTGACACAACAGGCTACCTGTCAGCCGAGCACATGTTCCGTTTCCAGCTGTTCCTCCTCGCTCGCAGAGGGATGTAGGTGTGACATTCAGCTTCTGCTTCTTTTCAGTCAGGTCATGAGTTGTGGGATGGTAACCGCAGGGATCTCTGACTTGTCAGGAGAGGTTTGTCACGTTCTCATGATCTCGCGAGCATATTCTCTGAATTGAAATGGGAGCAGATTTCTAATTATGCGCTCACCTTCTTGTGAAACAGTTTCTTCTCTGACTTTAGCTTGTAACCCTTATTGTGCAGTCTGGCAGCTTTGCTATACATAAATCATTAGCTAACTTGAGTTTTTTACTCTCATTATTTGTGTTCAAAGGTATTCTCTCCTTTTCTGAAGCCAAGAAGCCAGATCTAAGCTTTTATGAAGCATGCTGGTTTGATTATTGTCTCTCTATTCACTGTTTCAAGGTGGTTTTGCTATGACAGCATTAGTAGCTTCAGTGTATGTGTCACTGAAATTTGTAAATGAGTTCTGTGAACTTGGATGTATGTTCTCACTGAGAATTACATTCCAATGTGGAGATGAGGCCATGAATCTGCTAATGAAAATCACTGTTACAGCGTGGTTTGGTTTTGGTTTTCTTAATTATACTTCAGTTCGCCCTGAGGTCTTACATTAACGCTTCGTTTAATGTGTGAAAGCCAGAGCTCAATTCGCTTGGAAGCAATAGCAAAACTTCCACTGACTTGGGTTATATTTGAATTTCAATCCTAAAAAAATGTTGATGTGTCGAGACAATATCATGCTGGATGATGTGATGTTTCCCTTTTCAATCACGGCTTCTTAAGACACACGGTCCTCCCATTTAATCACTCTTCAGTCCAAATGTGTTTGGGTTTTTTATTCCCTCTTCTTTTGATTTGTTAAAAATACACCTGCATGGATTTTTGTTTGTAATTAGAGAAATTAATGAATGCTATACACAGAAATTGTATTTACTTTAGGTTTTTTTGATCACTTGCAGGTCTTGACAGCAAAAGAAAGAAAAACTCAGATAGATGACAGAAATAAATTGACTGAGCATTTCATTATTGCACTTCCTATGTTGTTGTCAAAGGTACATTTTTCAACAAAATAAATCTCTCACTGGTGTTTACAACTGTCTTTAAACTTTTTCATTCTGTAGTGCAGGTGTTTGTTTTTACTTCACTATTTTTTTTATATATTTCGTTTCAATGATGTTCTAGTATTCCGCTGATGCCGAGAAGGTTGCAAATCTCCTGCAAATCCCTCAGTATTTTGATCTGGAAATCTACAGCACGGGCAGGATGGAAAAGGTACGGTATATCGGGCAAGAAATCTGGTTGCTTTCATGTATCTGACTGCTGTTCTGCTCACCCAGTGCCGTGCCTTCATTCGGCATATTAGTAATCTAATCTTGATTTGGTGTATTCTCTGGATGACTTTTTGAATTTCATTGTTCAGGTGAGGTAAAAGCTGAACTTCTTTTCTGCTCCACAGCATCTCGATGCCTTACTGAAACAGATTAAGTTTGTCGTGGAAAAGCACGTGGAATCAGATGTTCTCGAAGCCTGCAGCAAAACCTACAGCATCCTCTGTAGTGAAGAATATACGATCCAGAACAGAGTTGACATAGCCCACAGCCAGCTTATTGATGAATTTGTGGATCGATTCAACCATTCCGTAGAGGATCTGCTGCAGGAGGTTTGTTTTCTTAAAATGAATTTATTTAGACTGCCTAAATAAGCTATAATAAATTGCTGAAAAACATTCCTATTAAGTCATGGAATTATCCCACTCAAGAATACAGTACAGCAACTTCCTCACAATTATTTGGAGCTGTTTCTCTATGTAGAAAATCCCTTGCACTATCCGTTAAGCCCGCAAAACAGCAAAGCTGTAAAACGAAGGCCATGGGACCATCCTGCTTCTGAAAATTTAGTCTAGTATTTAAACAGTCCACATGAGAAATTAAATGGATGAATTGGTGAAAGCTGATGAAAAATGCAGGGAAAGGTGCATTTACATTAATGCACGTGGTGATTCCAGTAGTCCCAAACGGACGTGCCGGCAGCAGAATCAAGATTGGATTATATCTTGAATGGAAGAGAGGGTTTAGTAAAATATTTATAATGGCATATTGTAAGAGCTCCGGAAAGAATGAAATAAAGGTACAGGTCTTAAACCTGGAGGTACTTGGGATTTACTTGTAAGAACTTACCCTTCAAAATGCATAAGACAGAATACATTAAATAAGAATAGAAACCTTACTCATTTTTTCTTGCTTTACATCAATTTAACTTTGTGTAGCACTAGTTAATCTGTTGTAATTCTCATGCTTTTTAAACATAACTTAAGGGCTGCATAGATCTTTTTCTTCATTTCTAGTCATGTGCTGCGCTGTGGCAGATACATATCCCTTGTCACACTGCAGAGTAAATAACAATTTTTCCCTTCCTGTAGGATTGTAGATGAATAAAAAAGGCAGCATGTGCAGGATGCAGGCACCCCACAACCCGGAGGAGTTAGTGCACGGGTTGGATTGCTGAACTCTCTTAATGGATTTCCTTTCATTTTCAGGGAGAAGAAGCTGATGATGATGACATTTACAACGTGCTCTCCACATTGAAGAGGTTAACCTCTTTTCACAAGTAGGTGGTGGGTTTTTTTTCCCTCAGAAATTTACTATGTTAATTTTATGATGTTGATGTATATCAGTTGATGTCTAGTGTTAAGAAATGAGAAAGTATAGGGCCTGGAGTATGAAATAGAGATTGATGGTGGTATTTGTCAGTGTAACTGTTTGGATTAATCAGGGTCCTTGCTTGGTTTATGCCATTACTTTTACAGATTTGATTTGCAAGTATCGCTTGCACTAAATGCTTTTACACCTGTGAGTGTCTTACTAAAAGTCATAGTCCCTGCATGACAGGTGGTGCACAAGGGACACTCATCATCTCTGGCACCAGCCGTGCCTCGAGCCTCAGTTTATGACAGCCCTGGAAGAAGTTGTTTCTCACAATTTCTCAGTGCCTTTGAGGTATTTCTTCTCAAAATTGTAGAAATAAGTGTTGGTAATAATAATAATTATTATTAGTTTATGGTGAGAGTCTGGAAGATGCGTTCTCTTCCTGTAGAAGTGTCAGGAACAGTTTCCACTTGAATTGTTGACAAAGTCTAACACTGGAGATGGCACAGAAACTTCTTCACTAAGGAGCTCCCCAGCTGAGGGGAACCGGGCTCCTGCTGCTCAGTTGGACCTACAGCCACCCTCAGGTTGTAGAGCAACCTGAAAAATGTCACTCGAACCTTGCGCAAAGATCGAATCTTCCCCTCCTGCCCACTGTAGGAAGTAATTGCTCTTGATCAGCGTGTAAGGAAGCTTCATGCACAGGTGGCTGAGAGCCACAAATCATTTCTTCCTCATCACAAGGTGTGAGAGGATCTTGTTTCTGCCACCCCTTTTATACAAATTGGTTTTAGTGATTTCATTTCTCTTTCTTTTCTGTGCTTAGTCTTCACTTACCCTGAATTCTGCATTGGATCACTGTATGAAATGGTTCTGAAATATCTACTCTTTGTTTCCATTCAACAAGAGTCCCACGGAGATCGTTAAATCGTTACTAATTTCCGTAGTACAGCAGGCTGACACATGTGCAAATGAGGTTTTCAGTCTCCCTGGTAACAGGCTGGAGCCACTTCTGCCTTTCCTGAGAGGACTGGTGAAAGCTGCAGCACACATCCAAGAAAGAACCACAAATCTTAAGGCTTTTCTGAGGGTCTCCCATATATATTTTTCCTTTAGGGTTCCAAATCTCTAGAGAGTTATTTCAGACTATAAAGAAAGCTTTGTAGAATAACACTCAAATCGGGGCCGGGGACAGCAACCTTCACCTTCAAAAAATAGAAAAGAGAAAAGAATCAAAGCTAAAGAGCTGAAGAGCAGCTGTGTGTCATTTCTCAGCTGATTTGTTATTTATGATTATAGTTCAGTGGGAATTTCTAATTAATAACTACTTGCATATAAAGAAGTAATGAAATCTTTTCTTTCATTACTCTACTGAATGTTATGCCTGATGTGATTTCTTTGTGAAAGGAAACAATCATACCATCCAGGACAAGATTTTTGCCGAACCTTTAGCTTTGAGATTAGGAGCTTAATTCAAAACTCAAATTGAGTGTTTTCATCTCGGGGCCTGTTGTCTGATACTGGCATTGGCTGTCATCACCTGCAGAGCCAAAAGAAATTAAATCAATGGAAGAACTGGAAATTGAGACTAACAACTGGTATCTCTCAGATCTTCGAGAAGTGCACTGATAAAGCTAAGGCTTCAAAAGGAAACAAGTCCCTCTTCTTCCAGTGAGAGAAACTGTGCTGTACCTTACCTGGGCTTGTGTTTCCTTGGTAGTTGCTGCTTCTTCATATTTTAGGAAAAGAAGCCCAACAAGGTTGGAAAAAAAACATGGTAGGGGATTATCAGAAAAGCCTTCCAGACCAAAAAGCTTCTATACTGAGATTTCCCAAGGCTGAGCTAATCCTCTTTCTGAGAGGGTCATGGCAACAAAGGGCTCACAGCGCACTTTTAATTCATGTCTTTTCATCAGACAAGGGTATCAGTATCCAATACAAATGAAACTACTATTGCAGTGTTTCCTTCCAAATTCTCAGAATATAATAATAGATTTTCTTGAGGTCTTTTGAATAGAACACCTGGAGTATATATGGGCTATTTTTTTTATTTTTTATTGCCAGGGTCTCACTGCTATTTATATATTTATATTTATATTTATATTTTTTTCTGTTCTTAAATACAAGGAGACAATTTTTGTGTACTGACTCCAGCCTAGTTCAGTGGACCTTTCACACAATAGCACTTCAGTGCTGTAACAGTTCATACGCTTCAAATATCAGCATTTCTTATTTAAATATGTATTCAATTTATATAGTGGCAGAAATGTGCCCTAGCATACAGCGCTGTTTATAGGAATGAGAAGAAACCTTTGATTTGATGAAATGTTGGCCCTTGTTTTCTGTAATCCGTGAAGACTCTGACATGGAAGGGACTAAGGGGAAATTCGGCGTGGTGTGTATTTTCATTCTAGGAGCCTCTACGTCAGTCTGAGCCTCTGTGGAGAATTGTATCGTGTCCAACGTACCTTTATAACTATCGTTTGGATTGCTAAGTAGTTGAAAAGAGCCGAAGGTGCACCAAAATATGCCTAAATTTAATGTGGAGGCTCTTCTTTAAAGCAATTTATATTGAAAAGTCCCGTGCAACTTGTATATAGTGAGAATTTTTCAGCTTTGGGAGATGAGGCTCAGAGCAAGGAGCTGCGGTGCCGCCCGCTGTCGGGGCACGTCCCCTCCGACGGCTGCCTGACACCAGGGCCTCTAAAAGGAAAAGGCAGAAATGAGACCGTTTTCCCTTTCCTATTCTCTGTAGGATAATCTATGCTGATATCTGCCTCTGCACACCAAGGAGATTTCACTGCTTTAATTACAGCGCTGTAATTAAGGAGGTACAACTCTGCCTTGCTAGCAACCCTGTGATTTGCTGAAGCAGCATCTCTGTGCTTAATATCACTGTCAGAGGCAGTTCTCTGACAGCCTGTAATTTAGCTATGAAACACTTGATTTTCATACTTTGAAGATCATCCAGAATCTAAAGTGGGGGGAGTGTTTTTACATTTTTGTTCCTTTTTTTTTTTTTAAGTCTTCCAATTGTTCTATTCATGGATTTGAATTAGAAGTCAAGATGCACCTTGGCTTAATGGCACGACTGTAGAGCATGCACTTCACGTACTCTTAGCACAAGAGCACTAATTGTTATGTTTTCTGTGAAACTCTTATCACTGAGGTTTTCCAGGACTAACACACTCCAGACACTTCATCCTGGGGGTTTCAGCAGGATCTAGGCATTCCCCGTCTTGAGTTCAACCTCTATCCATTCCAGAAGTAGAGAATTATTCTTTCTGGCTGCACGGGGTGGTTAATTATTTAAGCAAAGTCATGCAGCTCCAAAGCAGGGCAGGCACAAAGGGGTGGGAAAAGTGAGCATATCTGGGAGATGAAGGTTCTGGGATGGAAGGGAGGCAGATGTGAGAGACAGTTTTATCTAATTGAGACTTGCCAATTCAGTCTGAGTATCCCTTCTTCCAGGTGAGTATTTTAATCACCGAGTTTCTGACTATTCTGAGGTGGCTTGGCTCTTTTATTTTTGTGAGAGAGAATTTTTGTCTTTCAGGCAACCTGATGTTTTGTAATTTCTTCTGTATTTCTCAGTTCTGTATTTAAAAAAAAAGCTGTCTCATAAGCTGTTGAGGTCTGTAAGGCTGTAGGATGCACGTTGCTCATCTCAGTTGTATTCCTCTCGCTGGAGAATCAGGTTGGTACAACTGAAATGTTCAACAACGGCGGGAGGTGGCACCCACCATCTCAGTCTCATGTACACATATATCCTGCTGTCCTACTTGAGATATTTCAGGGTATTTAATATCTAGTGGTAACATATTTTCTCCAGATGATACCACAGAGAAATATGTAACTTAATTTTCCTTCAAGCTGTTTTTTCGTTCAGTATATATTGCTAGAGTTTGGCCATAGTTTCTGCTGCAGCGCCAGAGTAATGCCTCTGGAGTTCTGGCAATGTTTAGAACCAGAGAGGAAAGATGATTTAGAGGCAATGCTGAGAAGGAGCTTGCAGCTATACTTAAGTAACCTTTAAAGATGTATGGTATGCAGAGATTTTCTCTCCTCCCTCCAAAAAAATCTCATTTTTCCTCAATTATCAGAAAGCCGAACTTGTGTTTTTAGCCTGGTGTGAACTGATTGTGCAGCCAGTTCAGGCCGCGTTCTCACCGTGACGCAGAGTTTTGAGGAACACGACTAACCTCTCCATATTTCCTCTCCTTCCAGTGCCCACGATCTCACAAAATGGGATCTGTTCAGTAACTGCTACAGATTACTAAGAACTGGAATTGAACATGGAGCTATGCCGGAACAGGTACAGTTAGCATCACCTGCGCCATGTCATTTGGGGATTCAAAGCGTTAGAGAGTCTAGTCATAGAGAAATTAAAAAAATTAATGAACTACTTAGAAAAACCATGGAATTTTGAATGAAATGTATATTGTAGTGAAGCACTGTCCAGGAGGTGAAATTCTGTGACTTCTGAGCTACGTGTTTCACCTTTCTGATCTGCAAAATAAGGAATGACTAGTGTTCCTGGCTGAGAAGAAGCAATGCATAAAGCATCATGTTTATGCAGAAACCCAACATTTGTAAACGTTGGCTACAATTAGAATTATCACAACGGGTTATTGTGCTCATTGAGGGTAAAGGTGGAAGGTTATGACAACCAGGAGACAAGCATTTAGCAGGGCCGCCAGCCAGCCTTTCCAGTGGAGTTCTTTCAGTGGACACGTCCTGGACTTTGTTGCCTCCTGGATCAGTTTTAGTGTCTCATGGATGAGCACAAGGAGCATTTCAGATTCTCCCAGGATTCTAGCTTAAACTGCAGACTGCCTACTCCAGCATTTCAGCACATTTTAAGTTATAATTTGACTTCAATTAGAAGCCAGTTGTTAATCCTAACTCCATTTCATTTAGAAATTCTCATGAGATTCTGTAAAATATTTTTTAGAAAGGACCATACGGAGGATCCATTGCCACACACCATGTGAAAGACATGGCTTTAAGCTGTGGGACATTCTGCTATTTCATGGTGGAATTGTGCTCCATGGAGGGAAGGGGCCGGCAGATAAAAACTGTCCGTGCAACTACCAGCCCTCTTCAGTTTCTGGGTTTGACAGTGATATGACTCCCCAAATACTTCTATAATATCTTAGGAAAAAAGTTCTGAAATCTGAACTTTCCTCAGTATTTCTTCCCCCAGTCCACTAGAAAGAGTTCACTGAAAGAGAATGGTTAGGTCTTTGTTACAACCTTAATTTATTCTGCACGGAAACTGTTGGAAGCATCTTCAAGCCAAAAAGATTTAGCACCTAATATGCATTGGAAATTTTAAAAATGGATGCTTTTATGGGCACTATAAATATGAACCTGGCCTTCTCTATGAGGAAATTTGTATTTTCTCCCTTTATTTCGAAATTGGGCTACGTGTTCATTTGACAGTGGAACAAGTTTCCAGACTGTTTTACTAGTGAAGTCAGATTTAGAGGTATTTAAACAGATGCTTTTGAACTGAGATATATAGATGTTGAGTTGTACTTTTGTCATGCTGTGACATCACCTCTTGCTGTACTTAATGCACATTTTCTGTTCTGTTTCCCAGCATTTACACATTATTTTTTCCCCTGTAGTAGGCTGGTTTCTAAGTGCACCAAACTGACTAAGGAAAAGCGTAATATCCTTGAAAACAAAAAGCAGTACCTAAAAGCATTCTCCCCAAAATGCATTGTAGATTTTACGTACACTTTACTGATACTCTTGATACTTCTAATGTGCTGGGATCCTTTGTGTTCCCTCTGTTACAGATAGTTGTTCAGGCCCTGCAGTGTTCCCATTACTCTATTCTCTGGCAGCTGGTGAAGATCACCGAAGGCTCCCCTTCCAAAGTAAGTGGGCTTTTTGGTCACACAGATTGCGCTGAGGGGCACAAAAAGGCATTAGACCTGGTTTGCTGTGACTCGCTGTACCCTTATTTTATGTCATTGTGGAACAGATACAAACTGTTGGTATTTTGATTTATTCAGTAGTTCAGGATCTGTTTAACATCATGCGTGTGTCTAAATAAGCCACGCGAACAGCAGGAGCTTGTCCTTATCAGGATTTTATACCCACTGATCTTTATATTTTCATTGTTGAAGATACTTAACGCGCTTTATCGTGAATACAGCAGTTGGCACAAATGGATACGTCACATTGACAACAGTTACCTAATAGTTGTAAGCAATACTGTGCATTTGTACCCCACAGACAGCTCAACATTTCTGCGTATTTACCATACTTACCTTTTACTTACGTCTTTTTTGTTGCTAAAGTTAAATGCAAAGTTACCAGCAGTGACAATTCCTAATAAAAATCAGCGCACCCAAGCGGAATGCAGTAAGGACAACGTTACGTGCAGCTTGTTTGTTACACTCAGCTTTTCCAGGACCTTTCCTTAGCTCTTTTCACAATTGGAGGACAACATCCTGTCTCTTCAGGGCTTTCTCAAAAGTAATACATCAAATTAAAACAGTATGAAAACTGCAGCACTTCCCGTCAGCATCAAAAAGAAAAAGGTGCTTTACTAAAGTTCTATTAAAATAAGCATTTTAGGCACATAACAATGATAAAAATACATTGTAAATTTGTTGAGTTGTTTTGAAGACTGACATATATTGACATTTAAAAATAGCTATTAGAAAAAAAGAATTCTGTGGTTCCCCGTGTGCTCTTGACTATTGGGTCTTACCTTCTCCTGAAGATGCCCAACAGCTCTGACCTTCTGCTTGCTGAGCCCCTTGAGCAGCAACGCCCAGCCTTGCCTTGCTCTGGGTACAAACACCAGGACACAGACCGCTCAGTAAGATTCTTATCTCCCTTCACTGCATTTCTCCATTTTTTGGGACTAAAAATTGCTGCAGTGGAACAGAGATGGTGCAGAGCGATCACTGTCAGCATTGCTGGAAAAAAGTTTCATGTTTCCCCATGTCTAAATTATAGCAAAAGAAACATATTTACCATACGCTTCAGCAACTAACATACACCCCATCTGTCTGCATAGGGCTTGGTCGGAAGCTTTGCCTTTTGGTGTCAGAGCATTAATGTGGACTGTCGTTTGCAATATTACCGTGACGGTCCAGTCAAACTGAAAGATACCTTTATTATTTCAATGACTGGGGTTTTCTTATGGACAAGCTTAGTGTGATTGCATGGCTTTGCCTACTTTTTCAGAATAGGATACATTTATATGAGACGTTGTTTTGTGAGATGAATGCAGAGTAGCCTCCATCTTTCATGTATTTCTGATACTATTCTAATTCATATTCCATCAGGCTGGATGGGGCTTTGAGCAAGCTGGTCTGGTGGGAGGTGTCCCTGCCTATGGCAGGGGGGTTGGAACTCGATGATCTTTAAGGTCCCTTCCAACCCAAATGATTCTATGATTCTAGTCATAGTGTAGTTCCTAAGAATAGAAGGAACTATGGAAGCTCCATTGAGAATGACCATTTGAAGTATAAGTTCATTCCGCCTCTGGAATCCCCAGTGAAAATCATATTTACTCTAACCTAGAGAGCTCTTATTAACTTACTGTTTGGGGTTTCATCCCACCCCCTACAAAAATGATGAGAGTGTTCTGCATGGTTAGTTCCAGAGGAGCACAGCATTAATGCCCTTCAGCTCTGCACACCAGACCCACCGCCTCAGCTCTGCTCACAGCAGAATGACAAACCCCGATGTGCTTGTACCATTTTTTTCTAAGTGGGGTTTTTTTCTGTCAAACTTTTCCCAAGTTTCCAAGTTGGTTCACTGTGAGAATAAATCTGATCTGCACTATATCTGTCGTTTAATCCATTTTGCCCACGGGTATTAACATGAGCATCTCAAAATGAAAAATAGTGTATTTCATGAGCATTTTTAAAGTATTCAGGCTTTTACAGAAAGATTTCTGACACAGTATTTAATATGTAGGTCCATCCAGTTTTCTAGCATCCCTTTGCTGTAGCTGCAGTGATCTAAGGACAGAGGGAGGAGGTGGTTTGTAGATTGAAGTGGTCTCTTTAGTAGACCAATGGAGATGGCTGCAAAAATTGCGAGGGTTTTGGACATACAAGCCTTTCAGGTCTGCAGTAAAAGCAGATCACAAAGCTAAATACAAGCTGAGAATAATTGTTTGGTTTCTGTTTAGATCCAGATCAGGTAAACTCTCTCTGAAAGAGAAGGGCACTCATTCTATAGGGGGTGGGAGCAGGGGCAGGCGAGGTGACAGGGGAGTTACCAGGAGGGGAGTAGGATCTGGACAGTGGGGAAGAGAAGGAAGAAGAAAGACGAGAAGGCTAATGCGGAGAATGGAATTTATAATATGTCATAAAACTAATCCCGAGTCCTTGCTTTTCTGTATCCAGTAGATTTATGAATTTTTGTTCCCAGGCTTGTGCTTAGAAGATGATTTTTTAGATTTCCCTTGAGCCTCCAGGCTGAGAGATCAGAGACAGAGGGATTGATTTGTAAGAAATGTTCATCTTCTGCCAGCTGGGTTATTTGTGTGAATTCCTGCTGGCAAATAGGAGCTGCCCTGGTTCACCCTCTTCGTTACCATGTAGGCATTCAGTGCACAGCAGAAAGTTTATTAACATTTTGGAATTAAGTACAGGATACACGGGATGCAGGGAGATTGCAGGCGGGATGGGTGGTTCTGGTGAGCTTGCTTTCCAAGTGAGTTCTTGTTTGAGTAGAGCTCAAAATTGCTTAATAACTGTGTATTGGTTGTAGGGTAGAGTGATACATGACAACCAGGGGTCTACAAATGGGAACAGAATCTTTCTGGAATGAAGTTAGTCTCTATCTGGTGTCTTCCAAAAATACAGCCTCTCTCCTAAGAGGATTGCCTTCATTTGGAAACTCTCCTGGGCGTGATGCCCAAGCCCAGGGCACGTTTATTCCTTTCTGATGGATACTTTATGTTACAACTGCAATGTTTGGGATTATGGCTGACTACATGAGGCTAAGTGTGTTGGTCTCTAGGCTTTATGAGTCTGGCAGGCAAAAAGGCTTTCACTCTTGTGGTTTAAATCAAATTAGAATTAAGTAAGCTCATTGGTTTGACTGCTGCTCTGTTCCTCCCCAAGGTTCCTCTCCATGATCACAGATTATCGTGCTGCTTTTATGCTTCTTTACAAGGCCACTCCTTCTACTTACTTGAATTAGTAAGAAAGTCCAAATTCTCTGCCCAGTAACAAGGACTCCACCAGTTAAATACAGCATAGAGTTGGGGTAGAGTTATTTTAAAACTCTTTTCCAAGGTACTTCAAACTGTTCTTTACCTGAAAAGGGGTTTGAGGATGGTTTCAAAGGAAGCTGATAATTTCTCAGGTAGAGTTCTCTTGTCTGTAGATTTTGGGGAGCAGATACAGTCATAAGGTGGGAGACTTGGAGATTAGATTATATGGTTGTTGTTTCCATCTAGATTTCTTCATGTATTCAATAAATCAGGTGCCAGGGAACACTGTACATTGCATTGTACATGTATGTAATGAAAAGGAAATATTTGTAGAAGAATAGAGTCCAAAATCTTAGTAAAAAAAACAAAAACAGGGATAGAGCAAACATTCAGTGTCAAGACAAAGGCGAAACACTGTCTCAGAAACACAGTTGTTTTTTTACAGGTGGTGGCAACATCCCTACAAGTCCTTGCTCTTAATGGCTCATTCTTGTTCCTGCCACAACTAGTTAAATTTGAAGATATTACGCTGTAGTGTTTAAGAAATGGTTATTTTTATCCTGGGTCACTTCAGTGATCCACCTCATGGTGTGACCCCATGGTTTTACCCCAGCAGCCAAGAGGAGAGTACAATTTTTTCATAGCAGTTTTTCTGCTGAAGCCAGTGCATCAGGTAATCTCACCTCGAGAGCCTTGGCTGTGTGCCCAAGAACGGTAAAAACCTTGAAAAATCTGATTATTATTTTTTTCTTCTCATTTTCTCTTTAAAAAAAAAAATCCCTCTCTATAGTAGTCTGGGGATTTCTCCATATTTAGAAAAGTTCCAGATGGCTCTGTTGTACTGTTCAGTCGGGCTTTCTTTTGCTGTCTGTAATTTTTCAAAACCAATCTTTGTCAGTCTATCAGGAGAGAGGGTAATAAATAACATGAACCTACATGTTACTCATTCTTTGACAGAAAGAAAAATGTGAGGCAGGCTCATTCACTTTTTAACCTTTATATAGGATTTCTCATAGGTTTTAGTTTCTCTGTTGAATTCATTAACATCTAAATGGAAGATAATTGTGATAGAAAGTAGGAAGTTGTTAAAGTGATTGTAATCCCAATGTTCAAAGCTGTAAATCAGTTTATTCTGTAACAGGGAAGCGATGAGCCTGGCATTGGTCCCAGGTAAAATCTTGGACTGGCGGATAGAAACCAGAGTCAGCACAGGGATGAGGGGCACTATGAGCATGGCCAATGGAGCACACCACGAGGAACAAATACATTTGTTCTTGAGAAAGCTGCGTTTTTGATTGATAAGGAAACCCGTTGAACGACCAGCTTCTTTAAGATGTTAGTATCACATTGCATTTCAGGCGAATATGTGAATTTAATGCAATTCATACTCAATAGCTCGTAGCTGATTAATATATTAGAAAAAGATTGTACGTGGGAAATCATCACACAAGGGGATAGCTGCTGATGCATTCCACGGGAGATCCATCCTCTGCAAAAAACTGATCATTTTTACTGATCATCAGGGAGGGTAAAGCAAAGGTGTTGAAAATGTGGATGAGACAGATCAATTGGGAAAGAAAACACAATTGAAAAAAGAAAGAGGCATTTTGATGCTGCCAAATAGAAGAGGGCAGCATCAATCTGGGAACAAGAGGGCTGATGAGTAGAAAGGTATGACTTAGAGTAGAGCAGAGCTGTCTTGTGTGATGTCAGAGTAACATGGTGGCACAAAGGGGTATCCTTGGCTGAATTATCAAAGAAAAATATATTAGGAGCAGGAAGGTGAGGTAGGTTATGGTCCTTCAGTGTCCAGATCAGAAAGTCACACTCTATTGAAAATTATAAGAGGTTCAGAGGTTTCAGAACACTGGGGATGCTTCGGCATGCCTCCAGACCTGCCTTCTGTTGTGAACCACTACAGGAAGAACATATGGACCACAAAAAGGCTTTTCAGTAAACAAAGAATAACAAGATCTTATGAGAGGAAGCAATAAGAAAAGCTAAAATGAGAAATGAGACACATGGACTGAACAGCCAGCATAATTAAAAACTGGAATATTTAGGAAGGTAAATGTTGTATGAAAGCTATGGAGGTTGTTTAGATTTAGGTTGGACGTTGTTCTGTAGGACACGTTGTCTTCCATCTGAAAGCTGGTGGAGGTGTGGTGGGAACTAGTGGCTGTTATCCCTTCTTTACGTGAAACCAGCGGTGGTGAAAACCAGGAAGGGAAAGGTCTTTCAAGTGATGGTCCCAGGTACACGGTGTGGTCTGTGCAGCCCTGGCAGTGCTGCTGGTGGCATGGGAGGATAGCTGAGTGCAGGGAGACACCAGGCAGGAGTGGGCACAAGTGTTTGTGTCACCCAAGCAATGCAGAGCAGCAGAAGCTCTGACTCTGCACTGACACAGCTTGTCCTTTGTGCAGAACTTGAAGAACCACAAAGTCCTCATGGTTTCTGGTGCTTGGTTTCTTCCTGGGGTTTGGTTTATCACTCCTGTAAAAGAGGGTGACTATTTCAGCATGTGCCAGGCAGCCCGGTACCCACATTTTAAATGCATTTCAGTTGTCCCTGCATCAAAGTGATTTGACACTGTCTCCCATGACATCCTGCTTGCCAAATTGGAGAGATACGGATTTGATGGGTGGACTGCTCAGTGGGTAAGGAATTGGCTGGATGGTGGCATCCAGAGGGTTGCACTCAATGGCTTGAAGTCCAGCTGGAGAGCAGTGACAAGTGGTGTCCCTCAAGGGTCCGTGCTGCGACCGGGACTGTTTAACATTTTTATCAATGACATAGACAGAGGGATTGAGAGCAACATCAGCACGTGTGCAGATGACACCAATCTGTGTGGTGGTGTCAATACACCTGAGGGATGGGATGTCATCCAGAGGGACCTGGATAGGCTGGAGAGGTGGGCTCAAGTAAACCTCATTAAGTTCAAGGGGAGCAAGAGCAGGGTTCTGCACCTGGGCTGGAACAATCCTGGGTATCAATACAGGCTGGGGGATGAGGGGTTAGAAAGCAGCCCTGAGGAAAGGGACTTGGGGGTGCTGATGGAGGAGAAGCTGGCCATGAG
>JAOQGH010000051.1:28084131-28115025 GCA_025769975.1 Gallinago jamesoni | reverse complement strand
CCATCCTCCTTCAACCCACCCTTTAGATACTTATAAACATAAATAAGGTCTCCCCTCAGCCTTCTCTTCTCCAGGCTGAAGAGTCCCAGCTCCTTGAGCCTTTCCTTGTAAAGGAGGTGCTCCAAGCCCTTAATCATCTTCGTTGCCCTATGTTGGACTCTCTCTGATAATCAGTCCCTCGATTATGGTTATACAGGCCTTTCTACCGAAGCGGTTAGCGCCACAGGCCGTGGTTTACAGCAGCCCTTCTTGTAACGAAACGAAAATCAGCGGCTCATACTGACCAGTACCTCACTCCGCTTCCCAGCTTCAGTGAGTTCTGTCCTTGGCCACCCAGCTCCGCTGGCGCTGTACCTGGAGCTCCACACCAGTGTGCTGCTGGCCAAGGCTGTGTTGCTTCAACGTGATGTTGTTTCTTAGAATTTGCAGTCATGGGTCACTTTCATCAAATATTTAGTTTGGAGTAGGAAATACTCCTGTGTTTGTTTTTCAACATATTTATTACCAAATATAATAACAAGTACAGAAGTTCCTTATGTCCTCACTTGGGGCAGGCTACCAATGGGTTTACATTTTAGTACTGAAACGTTGCCTCCCACTCACAAAAAACCTGCATTTGAGACTGGGTTTTTTGGCAACTGCTGCCTTTTCAAAACAAGAATTCCAAGTAATCTTTCTCTCAGGAAAATTGTAAGAAATTGTATAAGAGGTTCAATTTAAAGATTTAAAGAGGGTTTTTTTCACTTTTTTTTCCTAGTACTACAATGACTATGGAGACATCATTAAGGAAACCCTGAGCAAAACAAGGCAAATTGATAAAATCCAGTGTGCAAAGACGCTCATTCTCAGTTTGCAGCAGGTAAGAATATTGATTTTTGTTAGAAATGCCTCAATGCAAAAAAATACTGGATGGGATTTTCTCTGGTGCCCTTTAGAATGAAGCAAAAATGCTACACTTCTGTTAAGAGATTATCTTGCTCAATTCAGGCTGTCATTGTCCGTTTGTCTCCGTGACCTCTGTCTCCTTAAGCCCACACCAACAAAGTATTGGTCAGATTGAAACGGAAGAGAGAGAGAGAAGAATCTTGAGGGCAGTTTGGTCCAAGCTGATTCATAGCATTTGCTACCTGTTGAACATGAAGAATTAGGATGACTTTTTCTTCTTACAATTAGCTGGAAGTAATGTATCTTCTTTACATTTTGTCTAAATACTTGATTGATTTTTTCAAACATCAAGCTAATTAGTTTAAGTCTTCCAATATTGTTAGACATGTTTTTCCCCTGAAAAATTTGCTTTACATCAACCATAAATTACTGGCTTGATGATGAGATCCATCCTCGTTCTGCCAACAGTACAGTGTGTGCTTCACTAAATACCATTTAGGCCCTTGAAGTACCAGCTACATCCATTACTTGGAGAAATCACTTCTAGAAATTAGATGTTTTCAAATCAGCTGGGCTTCCCCAAATTCATCTCAGAGTACTAAGGGATTTCCTGGAGCAATCTGGAAGCTGAGAGAGATCAGTGAGAGTTTGAGAAAGCCAGATATAATTCCAGAAGAATTGGCGAGTGTTGAAGTAGTTCCTGTCTTTAAATCTTGGAGCTAGGAAGCAGCCAGGTGCTGTGGATCAGCCTAATATCATTTCATGAAAAAAAAATGAGAGAAGCAAGTGCCTAAATGACAGGTAACAGCCAGTAGGAAGTTGTCAAGGAGAAATCATGTCAAATTAAGCTGCTTTCGTTAATTATATGGTAACAGAGCTTTTGGATATCAGAGAAACAGTAGATTTAATGCCGTCGCTGACACGGACTCCCTTGATATTCTCATTAGCAAGTTAGAAAAATGTGGTCTAAATGGCAGATCTGGAACTGATTGGAAAACTACTGAGTAGTTCATTATTGTAGTGAAAGGGCATTATCAAGCCGGCTTTGAAGGCATTTACCCAGTAATGCTGCTCAGATAGTCATTAAGCCTTGAATGATGGAATAGCAATTTTGCTCCCTAAATTCAAAGAAGATGCTGATCCGCTGGGGGATGTCGGCGTTTTAGAAAGCAGCGTAAGAACACAGAACCCTCTGATGAGTTGGGTGAATAATAGGTGCCGTTCAATGAAGGTAAGTGCAAAATTGTGTCTAAGAGTTACCGTCTGCACAAGCACAAGGTGGGGGACAAGGGACAACCACAGCGACACAGAAGGAAGTCTGGGAATGGGAGCGGGTTAGAAAATGAATGTTAAGAGAACTCTGTCACATCTGTGTGAAAAAAGTCATCATAATGCCCACACTTAGCCATAACGGGTTAAGAACAAAAGTTTTTCTCAAGAAAAGTGTTTTGTGGCTCACAGGTGTTAACGATGGAATTCTTTCTCTAGCTGTTTAACGAGCTTGTCCAGGAGCAAGGTCCCAATTTGGACAGGACATCTGCCCACGTGAGTGGAATTAAGGAACTGGCCCGTCGGTTTGCCCTAACTTTTGGCTTGGACCAGATAAAGACAAGAGAGGCCGTGGCCACACTACACAAGTGAGTGGTGGTAAATAAACTAGATTTTTATATTATATTCAGATTAAAACCTTTGCTCAGTGTATCTTTTCTAAAGGTACGTAATCTTACCAGGTGTTGGAGTACTGGTATATTTTTCTAGTGTGTGTAGAAAAATGGGGGGGGGAGGGGGGGGGGATACATGTGTGTATGTAAGAAAGAAAGTAAAACTAAACTAGCTGCTTCCTAATTATTTGTTGAAATTTATTGGGATGGCCATATTTCTCTATCTCTGGTAAAGCCACAGGTATTGTACATATTTGTGTGGAGTGTATCTAACACAATGTTAGTGTGTAGATAGTGCTTTGTACCACACCACTGTGGGTTCTGCAGGCACCAGGGGCTTTTATAAAACAATAATCCAAAAATATTTTTTAATTATTTTTTTTTAATTGGATTGATCCTTTTTATGTAACTGCTGTGTAGGAAAGTATAGAGAGGTGCTGCTAAATTTAAATTCTGAGTTTCCCATGCCATAAAAGGGTTAGAATATTAAAGTTTGCTCTCTCAGAGACTAAGTCATTAAGTCTAAGAGTAGGAAGGCATGATCAAAATGCTACCAGACACTTTCCTGGGCCACCAAAAGAGAAATCAAGACATGGACGTGCCCTTATTGGATAATGGAAAGTAAATTGTTTTCTTTAGTCTCAAATGATAAAGTAAAGATAAGACAGAGATGGATGTATCAATGTCCTGGTGAGTAAAGTCTCTTCTCTGACTCTTGATACAGAAGTTGTGTTTTGTTATATCTTTGATATTATTCGTATTACAAGCTTCTGCCTCGTGCAGGACCAAGAGCGAGCCAGCTGGCGATTCCCACCAAGGCAGTGGCTTTTGGCACCTGCCAGCTTCCTTGGACTGTGGAAAGTTCCTTCTTACCATGTGCCTGGCGATGCCTTGTCTTTGAGATCAAAGCCTCACAAATGAAGAGGGAATGTTTGATTCCTCTTTGTCCAAAAGCAGCTGTTTGCTAGTAAGGGAAAAAATAAAAAGTTCTGGTGGGCTATAAAGATAGAAAGAATTTCATCACGGTTCAGATTTTGGGGAACATTTTTATTTTGTTAAAAATGTCTGAAAATGTTAACATTTCTTTACTGTAGAGATGGCATAGAGTTTGCCTTCAAATATCAGAATCAAAAAGGACAAGACTATCCACCTCCTAACCTTGCTTTCCTTGAAGTGCTTAGTGAATTTTCTTCTAAACTCTTGCGACAGGACAAGAAGACTGTGTAAGTAACGCTCCGTTTCTTCTCCGGGTTTTGCTGGGCTCTGTCAATCACCGCAGCATGTGCCTAACCTCCGAGGTTTTCACAATTTAGGGGGGGGCTGTAGGAAGTCCCAGTGAGACACTGCACATACGTAGGTATTCATCAGTTTATACTTTAAACTAATAAAACTAAATAAGACAAGGAGAGTCAGATGCACTGATGAGGTGAGTCTGAGACCTCACAAAACACTGTTCCTTAAAATTTCCCACGGGGCGCTGAAAATAAAAACCAACCTTTTTTTCAGGCTTCAAGGAAAAAGAAGTGAAATGTTAGCAGTGCAGGGGATTTACAGGACTGTAAACACTGCAGTAACATCTGTTTCTGTTAGACATGTACATAAAATGTAAATAGATATTTGTTGTTTATTTTAATATATTGAGTTAAACTGGGAAATAAGGGTTTGTCAAGGCTTCTGTTACTGGCACGGTGGGATAGAGGAAGAGGCCGAGAGAGACACCGTTGTTGGTGAGGACAGAGCAGGGAGTAGAGAACTGACCACCTGGATTTGATGTGGTGGGTAATTACTGCAGATGAAATACTGAAAATAAATCAGAGGTATTGTTGGAAAGAAATGAATAAAAAGCAAGAAATACTATTTTATGAGCAACATTTGAACAGACTGTCGAGAGGGGCTGCAGGTATCAACAGAACTGGCAAAGAGAAGACTGAATGACGGAGGGAGGGCGAGTTCACAGGGAAGATGTTGTCAGCATCACTGGGGAGACAACGCTCTACGTTTCTAGTACATTTTGTAGCAAATAGCCAGGATTTGGGCACAGCGCAGGAGGAGTAAGGGAAAAAGGAAAAGGACTCCCAGTCAAAAATCAGCCAAGCACTACATGCCTGGTATGAAACTGAATTCTTTGAATAACTTTATGACCATTTAAATATTGCAATTGCCAGATCTGATTTATGGTTACAGATATCTTTCCAGTCAGTTTTTAACCACAATGAGTGTAAGTCATATATATCTTCTGTAAGTACCTCTACTGACTCTTCCTGTCAAACTTTTCTGTAGTTTTTCTGGGAAGGCAGTTGTTTTAAAGGACTTTTCTAATAGGGTTAATGGTTATGAATATTATAGCTTTATCTGTGTTATAAGAAGTGCATTTCGGTTAACTGCGTATAATTTTTAACATATATACACTTGAACCAATTCAGTTTTTTTACTGTATCAATAATTTGTCAATCCAGCAAACAGAGAAGAAATAATTAAAGGAGCTTGAGAACTGGATGGTCCAGTGGGGCTGGACTGACACTCCGTTTTTGAAACTGCTCTTTATTGTTATATCCTTGAATCTTATCAACCTCAGTCCTGTTTTTCTGGGCAGGACTGAAGGATATTGGGATTTTATGACTATCTCCTTAGCTGAACCATAGATTCTCCTACATCTGTTAGTTTAAGTGCCATTAGCCTGATTCCTATTTAATTCAGTGAAGTTTATCCTTCCTGTACAATCATCATCCCTTCCACAAGTTTCTCCAGTGCAGAACATTTGAAGTGACACCATTCTGTAGAGTTTACATGGCAGCTTAATTGGACCCAATCCTTTGCAGGAAATTCAGTTCTTCGGGAGATCTTGTTCCTTCACCTTCTATGTTGCCATTTAAAATTTTTTTCTCAAGGGTTCTTCCACTTGTTGGTGCCGACAAACACAACCACTACTGTAAATACTGCTGTGGTGGAATCCATTTCTCCTGCTTTTGTCTGCCTTCATTGTAGTCATCCATATCTGAGCTATTTATTTCAGCTGAATGGGAAGATCAGGTCCTTTAGGGCATGATTTATCTGTTCTGTGCAAAACGACTGCTTTAAGCTGAGTTCAGACGTGCGCTAGGTTCCATTGGCTGTGGGGACTATGTAAAGAGTCAAGACAACTTGCTTATATGAAAAGATCTCTTCTGGAGATCCCTGCATTCCTGTCCTTGGGAGATGTCATGTTTGCACCCAGCAGGCAGTGGATGCCTTGCCCGTGGAGCTTCTCCCGCGTTACATACTCGGCTCTGCTCTGGGGAGTTGATTTGCCCTTCTCTGTAGCTTGACTCCTCCAATCCACAGGGACCTCTCCCCCTCCCTCCAAAGGGGTTGCCTGTGAGCAGGAAGGTACGTGACCACCATCTGGTGGAGAAGTCCCGTCTGTGGGATCATTTACCTCCCTCCCTGGTTTGATCTCCTCCTGCCAAGTGACTGTCCCTGAACTCAGCAATGGGCTCGTAGTCTGGAGCCAAAAGTCCTCTAGAATAACCCTGAAAGTCTCACGGACACATGCTCCCTGACCCAGAAGTCCTGCAGCTGAGCTTCCCAACCCCCCAAAAAATGAATTATCTTGGTGCTGTGTCTGCGTGTGCCATCTGCCCTTGGTACAAAATACCAGTCCTCTGACAGTTCAGCAAAGAGCTGCTCTTTTGCAGGGCTCCTCCTGCCTTTCTGCTTTACTGCCAGCTTTTTTATCTGGAGGAAGAAAAGGGAGAAGATGTTTTCCAGTTTGGGAATGGGGCCTCAAGATTGGCTTAATTAGTTTTCCCCATCCTGTTTATTTATTCTGCTTCTCAGTTTATGACTAACCTGCAGAATTAGTGATAGCCATGGATTTATTCAAATCTATAGACTTAATATAAAACTGTGAATTTAAGGGGCCAGCCTCTTACACCTAGTTGTGTAAAAGAAATCATTATACTTAATGCGGTTACAAACCCATGGGCAGGGAAAGGCAGAGGAATTAATCTGAGACACTGTAGAGGTGAAATGCCCTGTGGAGACATTTCTTTCCATTTATTTCTCTCCAATAGAGACCGTTAGCTTAGGCTAGACAAGTGGGTGTCTGAAGTCAGATGAGACAGAGCCTCAGCGAGGTGTTCTTACTTCTAGAAATTCAGTTTCTGTCCTCGTTGGAGCTGGTAAGGATTGCTGCTATGAAGCTGCTCTAAAATGCTGAGCAAAACTGTCTGAGGTTTGGCATCTAATCAGAGAAGAACCCCCGAGTGGTGTAGTTTTTCCTTCTTCACACCATGGTCATAACCTGTGCGCTCCAGTTTTATAAATATAAATTGGATGCAGGAAAAGTTATTCCTTTCCAAGACTATTCCGCAGGTAAACTCACTAAAGTCATGACTTGGAGCAGAGTCATCCTATTAACTGAATCAAAACGAAATCCCATTAAAAAGGGGTTGTGATTGTTATCCAGGTGTATGCAGGGTGGCTCCCTGCCCTGTGCTGATGCCTACATCACGTAGGGATCTGCCGTGACTGAGCCTGCCCTGAGCTGAGAGAGGACAGGGAGAGGGAGAGAGTTCAGTTCCCTGCGGAATGGGGGGGGTTGACTCACCTTCTGGCAATGTGAAATGATTCTGTGAAATCATGATCCAAGGCTGCATCCCGAGGTATTTGCAGGAAGGGTAGAGGTGATGTTTAAGGATCCTGAGGTCTCTTGCCTGAATCCTGAATGCCTGCGTCAGCAGCTTCACATTCATTAGAATCACTTTCATGTGGATTTGCATATTCATTTTAAGGACTGCTTCTAATACCACGATTAAATAATGAATAGAAAAACAACTCAAGTGTCCTCCAGACCGCATCTAGGGTTCCTCGCTTAAGTTAACAAGTAAGGGTTGGGCTTCTCTGTGGCAGTAAAACAAATCTGCAAGTTTTTCAATTGAAAAACAACCATTTGCATTTGAGGAAACCATTTTTCCTGTTCCAAGAGGAGATCCTGCATCCTCCCAACAGCGATTCTAATTCCTTCTGTCTGCTGACACAGTAACGATACATACAAGTGGCTTCCTCGCTGGGCAAAATACAGCAGGAATTCCAGTAGAGCGTGCCGTGAGCCATCGCCGAGAAGTGTGGGAGGAAGATGTTGGGCAGGAGAACATTTTGTATTGTTTATCTGTGCGTGATTAACCATGTGACTTGGTTCTTACCGAGTCAGGTGCAATACCCTATCAGCACACATTAATTAAATTAAAATAAGGGAACTCTCCGTGGGATTTGTGTTAAGCTCCCAACAATATGAAGAGGGGTTGCACATTAATCTGCTGCTCTTCTGTACTCATTGTCTTCTTTTTTTTCCCAGTCACTCCTACTTAGAGAAGTTCCTGACAGAACAGATGATGGAAAGAAGAGAAGATGTATGGCTTCCACTCATCTCCTATAGAAACTCGCTAGTTACGGGTGGTGAAGATGACAGAATGTCTGTCAACAGCGGGAGCAGCAGCAGCAAAGCCTCTTCAGTGAGGAATAAGAAAGGACGACCACCGCTCCACAAAAAGAGAGTAGAAGGTTCGTATGGTTTTAGGTTGCCTGGTAGAGGTATTTCTTATTTTGTACATATATTCCTAGGGGTCCTTATGGTTTATCAATTACTGCTGAAATACAGGATATATTCTCTATGTAGTGAAAACAAGAAACTGTTCTGCAAATTCCTCTCAAGCTTGAACAGGTCTTTCTGGGAGATGCCATTGCATCTGGTTCTGTCACTGTTCCTGTCTGCCTTCACTGAGACCTGCAGATTCAGAACTCTTAAAAGCTGTTATTGAAGCTGGGGATAGGAGGTGTTTGTGGCATTATCTGCCCTACACCTTCCTCAGCCGTGGACCTCTGCTCTTCTGCCTGTGCTTCGGTCTGAAGCAGCTGTTAATCAACAGGATGTCAGAGCAAACTCGAGGCAGAAATTCCTATATAGATCTGTATGTTGCAGGACCAGTGGAGAACCCTAAAAAGACACTTTTTTTTTGTTTGTTTAAAATGGTATTGATACCCAGTATGTATTTACTCTTTCTATGACTTCAAGCATGCGCATCAGGAATTTGGCTGTGATAGCCAATTTCTTACAAGATTGCATCTGTTCCTGGTTAATCCATATGATGTGGTGTGTACCTTTGTGAATATAAACTTAGAGTAGGTGTAATGTAAGCAGGATCTTTAAACTTCAGCGATTTTCCCAAGGTCAGTATCTAAGATAGTAACTCCTCAGTGAGGAACTTAATGCCAATTTGCCTGAAGCTACAGCAATTTCCCAAAATGTTCAGCCCCTTTCTCCACCACAGCTTGTGTTGAGCAGCACATGTGCCAAGCCCTTCAGTTCCTTATTGCCAACGAGAGTTTAGGTAGACAAAGTACTGCTTCCTTTCTTCAGATACCGTTTTGCTTCCTTTAGGATGCCGTGATTTTCACAGAATTCAACTGCTGAGGGTTTTTTCTTTCCTCTTTTCACTATTTTAATTCTATTTTATCGTATTTTACTAATATCCCGTTATTTTTCCTAAGAAGTGTAGTAAGATCTTTGCTTCCCTGTAGGGCAAGTCTCAGTCTCATGACAGAGTGTTTATGGCACTGTTGGTCTCGTGCTTTTTTGTGTTTTCCTCTTGCAATGGTCAGTAGAAGGGAGAACTGACTTGCAATGTTTCCCATTTGAATATCCCCTTTCTTTGCAACAGCTGTGGTCTGGAATTTTGCACAAACATCACTGATTTAAACATGATGTAGGCCAAATACACAGTTAGTCAGGTAGTTGTTCAGTTGCTGAAAGCTGTGAATGTAGAGCCATTTCCACCAGGAGACCATCCAGCTGCAATACAGACTCTGCCAGGACTCGCTGCGAGTCTGACACCTACAGAGGGTACGAGTGTCTGTTTACATTCTACCAACACCGTGTCATCAGAAGACACCCAGCATTCCTCTTACCTTAGGCAGAGTGGTCTAATGTCACTGTCACTGCACCCCACAATAATATAAGCAGCTGGAAGGACACCACCTACTTAATTTTTGGATGCTTCTTCCATGTGCAGCAGGCATTAACGATTGTGTTATGCCATAAATATGCTTCCTTTTGAAGCCTGGAAAAAGGAAAGCCAAGAAAACCTGGTTGTCTGTATTTTTCATGTGAAGAATAGATTTCTGCCCAAGGGAGATCGTATTCCATATGTACCAATAATGAGCTCGTGAAATAATCAGAGATTAGATCCTCAGAAATAAGTACTTACTGTTCACTTGTCTGTAGAACTTGAGCTATGAAAAACCAGTCTTAGGAGCAAATTACTGATGGTCTATATGTAATATGTACACAAGTCTTTGTTGGCTTTTTTTATCTTTACATATTTTTATAACTCTTCTAAAAATCCCATCTTTAATCTTAATCTGACAGTATGGTTACAAATTGGAGCTCTGTCTAAATTCTGCTAAGATTTATTTTTTTTCTTTAAATTCCTTTTAAATTTAAAATTCTTTAAATTTAGAGGAACTAAATCAAGGGCAGGATTGCTGCAGAAACCATCCTTGCATCCAAGAACCATAACTAGTCCCCTCTGGCTCCTTTCTCACCGACAGCCAGTGTGTATCGGGTTCAGCTGACTGTCCGGGCTGCAGAATGTTCCCTTTTGCTCCTGAAAGTAAATCTGCTCTGTGACATTTCTTCACGATGCCTTAAGGAAATCAAACATAAATAGGATTTTTAAAAAAATTCCTAACATAAAAAAGGTGAAAAGATAAATTCAAGAATAAACAGGCAGCTTTTTAGACAACATTTATAGCCAAAGAGTAATAAAAGACATAGGAAAAAATTAAAAGATCCACTGACATCCACATCTACTTTGTCACCACATATTTCTTCCTATTAGTAAGTCTGTGATCCTGTCTTCTCCTTTCTTGTCATCTCCCCCATCTTTCACTTCCTCCAGAAACTTGTATTTATTTTTTTTCTATGTGTCCCCTGCCTTCGCCCTTGTCTGTTTTATCACGTTCTCCTCATGTCCCCCCTCTTCTTTGCTCCCTCCCCAACATGAGTGCAGCATCCCACCTACACCTGCAGTCACCTTCCCATCTCCAGTCCTCCCATCTGCTCTAAATATATATACTGTCCCAGTTTAAAGTTCACACCAGCCAGACCACTCCTCTTCTCTGAAATGCCCCCTCCGTACCCCACTGAACTGCTTCTTACTGAAGTTTCTAAAGATCCAGGGCTTTATCCTCCACCCTCATCTTAGTGTTGAACTGTATCTTGTTTGCTGTATGCAGATGAGATTAACACTCTCATATTTAGATTGTGAACTCAGTCATTGGGATTATCTCTGTTGTAGCTGTGCATGACAGTTGAGGTAGTGCTGTAATACAGTATTTGTTTGCAGTGTTGGGGGGTTTTGTTCGTTCAGTAAATATTTTTACTTTAAATTGCTGTTGGGAATAGCTGCTAGTAATCCTTGTAATGCTTCCTTAAAGGAACACAAAATCAGAGATGAAAATTTTAGCATTTTGAGTATTTATCCAGTTGAAAATCAAATTTGGAGGAGGTGCTGCAACCCAAAAACGAACCGTATGGAAGCGTGTGAGTAGATGGAGGGCTCTCATTGCTCATGTGTGGCCTTCGATCAGTGAGTTGGCTGAACGAATCCTGGAGGCAGAAACACTGCACGTGACCAGAACTGCCTCGGTAATTTTAAATGTTCTTGTTTTCTAGATGAGAGTCTGGAAGGCTCGTGGCTGAACAGGAATGAAAACATCCATACTCCAGGGGCACTGCAAGCACCACAGCTCACCTCAACTGTCTTGCGAGAGAACACTAGACAAATGGGAGAGCAGATCCAGGAGCACGAGTCGGAGCAGGGATCTGAACAAGATTTTTTACACAAGTAAGTGTTGGAATTTCAATATCGAGTCCAGTGAGCCAGGCAAAGGAGTTGTGTATTATTCATACTGACAGTCTGTGGCTCCATACATGTAGGGTTTCTTTGCAAAAACAACTGGAAATGTGTTGGCTCATAGCTCAGCAATACTTCAATTATTTGCACTTCCAGGAAAGACAGATTGTAATGAAATCAGGGTTAAAATTATCTCGGAGCGTAACCATGCGATTATGGTAAATTTTCCTAGTGTTTGTGCCCCCAGGTTGGATCGAACTGTTTCTCCAACAGGCCTGTTAGATGTTCTCTTTCCTTTCCCTCTGCCCTCTGGCATGGTACAGTTAAGGTTCTCCCGACGTCCTGATTTCTTGTCAATTAACTCTTCAATCCAGCTCCAGCTGCTGAGCTAATAATTCCTGTTTCTAGGGTAATTGACTGCAGGCAATTTTATTTTGCCCTAAATTTATATGTACTTTTTGTCACTCAACTCCCATTTTATTACCTCCATTTAGAAGGGAAAAATGGTGGTTATTACCTGTCAGTAGTTATTTAAGAATAGAGAAATCTGCAGAGAATGCTATTATGTGCTATTGCTATTAATTTGAAGATATAGAATAACAATATCTGTTTTGGAGACTATTTTTATACCTTTTATAGCCAAATGTACTGATCTGATTTATCTGTATAAAAAAGCTGTATTATGCTGGCCAGATGAATCAGGTTTCTCCCAATGTAGTATAGTATAAAATAGCCAAATTATGCCTTTTGGTTTTCCTCCAGCTTTTGTCCATCATGTTTTTCTTGATACGCGTTCCCCAGCTTCCCAGTTCTTCTTGAACTTGAACTCGCCCAGCTTGATCTTAAACTTTATTGCTTCATTCTGCATTCTTTAATCATTGTATTTTCAAAATACAAATAATTAATAACGGTCATTTTGCTTGGGGAGGTAACATGTTCTGCAGTCTCAAGTGACACGGGTATATGTATGCCGCCATCTACATTGAAGCTCTTAAAGTTTGCCCATTTGTGAGCATGGGCTCTTCAAAAATTTGAGCAACCTCTAAAGAAATGTTCTCTTTTGAAAGCATAACCTCTCTCCTTGCTTGTGTGTAACAGGCACGCAGCAGGGCAAAAGATACCACCTCCATGGGATCCATTAATCAGTGCCCACCACGCGCGATACTCACAGCTCGGCTGGCTACAAATACCTAGTAATTTCTGGAGCACACACACAGTATTTGGTGTTTCTATACATGAGTTCTACAGGCAGGCCTGGGCATGGATTTCCTCCCCTACACCGTGCAGACTGGCAGGTAGTCCCAGCTGGCCACAAAGAGCCCCTCACATCACTCCCACAACATCTTTTCACCTTAATCCCACAGAATGTGAGGTCTAAATTCACGTTTCTTACTTGCCTTTCCAAGGTCAAGGATTTGCCTCCCGATCTCCTGCCTCCCCAGATGCTGCCATAACTTCTGGAGTATAAGGAAGATGTTGTGGGCTCTCAGTTTCTCCTTATTTTTTTTCTACTCTGCAGTAGAAACAAACCAAAGAAAATTGAGGAAGCAGAACTTCATTTCTGGTCTCACCTCTCACTAAGCTAAATCTCTGCGAACACTGAATTAGTTATGGAAGGTGGGACAGCTGCCTGTCACGGCGTTTCACTCCTCACCCCGATGAGCAGGCACTGCCTTAGGCTGTAGGAGAACAGTCCCCTTTTCTTAGGGTGGGGGGAAGTTGAACTGGGCTCTTTGCCCTGGGTTTGAACCTCTGTTCCTCCCATCTCAGGGGAACGCTGCGAGCAGAGACCCCAGGCTTTGCTGCCCCACAGCCTGGGAGAGCTAAAGCATGAAATAAATCTGGAGCAGTCAGTTCCTAAACACAAGGGGTTAATCACATGCAGAAAAATACGTTGTTCTAGGTCATTTTCACACGGGCTATCCCAGTTTGTTATGTCCATCTTATTAGGACATAATCCAGTAAAAACTAGTGTTGCTCTTGAAGCTGCACTTAACTTACTCCTACTTCCTTCTCCACAGTCCACAAATCATATCAAATGCGTTGCTGTCTACTGCTGGATTTAGATGGTATTAAAAGTACAGCCTTGAAGGTAACACGTGGATATGATACTGGATGCTAAAGTTGATCAGGGTGTATATTTAAAAGCAGTTTGTTTTCCGTCTTGTCTGACATTTTTATTTTAAGATGGGTGTCCATGATGAATTTGGATGTATTCTTACTTATATTTTTCCTGATCTGAGAAAGTGAAGGAGGATTTAATCAAACGAATTTGAGAAGCGCTCCCACTTCGGGTGCCAGTCACACTAATGAATGAGCATTTTATGCAGCTGTTTTTATTGCAATGATTAATAGATTATTTTTTGTGTGCATATACAGTGAGAGGAGACAAGTTGTGGAAGGGAATCCAGAAGGCGTGTGCGATGATGGATGTGATTTAAATATCTTAACGTGAAGCATGGTCAGACACAAAACTTGAGGAGATACTGTCTGAAAACAGCCAAATCCAAATTGTCGGTGTTCCCAGTCGTAATGCTGCTTTCTGTTCCTTAGTCCCCAGATGCAGATCTCTTGGCTGGGCCAACAGAAGCTAGAAGATTTAAATCGAAAGGACAGGACAGGAATGAACTACATGAAAGGGAGGACTGGTGTAAGGCATGCAGTGTAAGTGTGCAACTCCAGATCACAACCATCTCAGGTGACAATGCTGCGTTTTAAATGTTACCTTTTCTGGGTCATTGCCAGTGACTTCTGTGACATTTTAACTCTTGTGAGGAAGGCAGAGTTACAGCTTTGTCACGCTGGAATGGACACCGGGCCGTGTGGCCCCTCTAGCCCAGCTCTGCCTCGAACTGCGGCCAGAAGCAGGTTCCAGGTGAACAGGACAGCCCTGACATGGCACAAGGTCCCCTTATTCTCTCCCAGCCTTCACCCATTTCCATTTCAGAGGGGGGTTCCATGACTTGTCTGTTCAGTGATTCCCCCGTGAACTCTTCCAAGTTGTTGTCCAGTTTTCCCATGAACCTGTTGATCCTCTTTTCCCGAGGCGTCGTGCTGAGCAGCTGGTGGAGGGGACGTGTGGGTGAACGCTGAGGGGTTCTGCTGTAGGAGGTGCTACGTGCTCTGGTGCTGATCCAGCTGAGGCCTCCAGCACATCTGTCAGGGTGGGCACCAGCATCTCCAGCAGAGATCGGGTCCTCACAGCGTTATGTCTGGTCTTGGATTCACTGCTGGCTTCCTAGGGATTTACCAGTGAGCCTGGCAAACACTAACCCCTTTTTTTGGAAAAAGGCGAGCAAACAATCAGGTTATTGCCCTTTTCTTGTTAGGGACAAATTTAATTACTGTTTATAATGATTTTACCCAGGGCTTGTTGCTTCAGCCTCTGCAAGTGCTAGGTCTGGTTTTACCTAAGATTTTCTTCCGTTACTATTAAGGCTTTATTCTCAGCATAAGGCTTTATGTGAAAGCATTAAAGGATAGGATTTGTGCATTCTTTTTCATGACAGAGATCATGGTTGGGAAACTTAAATGCCTGGAAATGACTTTTTCTTTCTCTTTATTTAATCAGACGAGGTCTAATGGAAGATGACGCTGAGCCCATCTTTGAAGATGTAATGATGTCCTCACGAGGTCAGCTAGAGGATATGAACGAAGAATTCGAGGACACAATGGTCATTGATCTGGTCAGTAAATCTTATTAATGCCAAATTTAAAATGGATGAAGGATCATTTAAAAGGAATGTTGAGGCCGATTTCCTTTTGTCTGAACATTTAAGAGCAGAAATGATCCGAATAACCCCTAGAGCCTACAAGTGCACGCTTGTGCCCAATCGGTTTTGTTCCTGGAAACACAAGGAGGTTGCTCAGCGCTCTCACACCTCACCACTATCCCAGACTCGGGCAGTAGCAAGGGCCTGAAGCACCATCGTGCACCTGGAACTTGACAACCTGTGAGACCCAGGTTATGGTTTACAGCGTAGCGGGTGTTTCAGTGTGGGTTCCTCCCACAAGCGCTGGAGAAGGTGCTGCTCTGACTGTCACGGAGGGCAGGGGCAGCGCTGCTGGAGGTGGAGGTGGCCTCACGAAGTACCAATGGACTCTCTCAAATCCAGTAGCAGGGTTTGATTCCGGTTGTTAGTTGCCATTATGAAGAGTTTGGAAACAGTATGGTCTAGAGGTATGCTCTAGCTGTTGTTTTCCCTCTGCCATTGTCACAGCCACCACTAACTCTTTTGCTGACACGGCTCTTTCTGCAGCCGCACCGTGGTCAAAGCAATAGAGCCACCTTGGTGCTCTTTTTTGTGCTTCCTGGCTGGTTTGGTTTCTGGGAGGTGGGGTGGATCAGGGGGTCCTTAATCCAGGTCCGGTTGGTTTACAGCCACAGGCAGAGCAGGCGGTGGCGGGTGGGCATGAGGTGGTACCTCATGCTGGAATTGCTCCCAAACAGGTCCTATCATCAGATGGCATCCCCAGGTCCTTTTTTCATGGTAACGTACTGACCATGGGCAGCACTTCCTTAGTGGAGGTTAGAACCTCTCCATTGGGAATGAACACTTCCCTGGTAAAAAGGCTCAGTTTGCATTATACACTTCACGGGTTTTACACTTTCCTCTTGCTCCTTTCACACCCAAACAACAGGCATAGGTTACTTCAGGATTGGGCTATAGTGTCTTGGAAAGAAAACTTAGGCAATAATTCAGTTGCTGCTGCTGAACACTGAGGTTATTGCTGGCGTTCAGAGGATTATTGATAAGTAAAATCTCTCTTTTCCTGGTAACCTGAGGCAAGGAAATGAAGGAATTGATCAAGACAGAGCAGCTCACATCTACTGTGGTGTTCCCAGGGAAGGACAACACAGAGGGTTTACTCCTCAGAAACAGTACAAAATCTTAAGTACCTTTGTTGTTTTGGTTTTTTTCTATATCCATTTTTTGACTGTGCCAGAGCTGAAGTTTCACCATCACCTTAAAAGCATGAAGACAGTTAAAAGACAGTTTTTATGCCATCGGGCTTACAGCCCTAATACCAGAGCAGCATTAAGTCAGCAGGAGCCTCAAGGAAGTCTTTAGGTGTAAGCACAGGCTTAAAATTACTTTAGAATCCATTCATTTTTACCCCCCTCTTTAAACAAAACATGAATTTACAAAGTGCTCTCTCATGTCAGGGTTTTTTTATGAAAAAGCCAAGCAAAGCTGCTTTGTAAAACCAGTCAGTGCCCATCAGGGGTAGAGCCACGTGAGTCCTTTTTACCTAGTGCGTGATGGGATGTTCTGAAATGTCTGAAATCTGCTCTTTTTAGCCACCTTCGAGAAACCGGCGAGAGCGGGCTGAGCTGAGGCCAGACTTCTTTGACTCCGCAGCTATCATTGAGGACGATTCAGTAAGGCTTTACTCCTATCGATTGCTCTTTATCTGAGGTTCTTTTTGATGATCGTTCCACCTGATTAATTCCCATCCTTTAACTCATTTTTCCAGGGATTTGGAATGCCAATGTTCTGAAGTCTGGTGAAGACGTTTTACAAATTTGGAACTCTATTGTTTAGAGCTAGAGGCCTATATACTGTGATAGCTTGTATGAAAAAAACCACATTTTTGATGTGATACGGTTTGATTTTTAACCAAATGATTGAGGTCAATCCCTTTTCGTAGTGACAGAAAGAAGAGGAACTTCTTAATGACACAAAGGAATGTTGGCCAATCCAGTCACCTCAGAAGGGCTGACCTAAAAAATCATTTGTATCCCTGTTCTTGACTGTCCTAATACAGTTGGGTTTTTTTTTTCTGGATGAGGAGGAAGTTTTAAATTGTTAAAGACAGCTGTCGAAATAAACACTGTTCTACATACGTTTTCTGAAAACAACATTGAGTGAAAACAGAACTTTTTAACTTTATTTTTCTGCTGTACAATTTAAAACAGTTTTAACATTTGCCTTTTTATGTTTTAAAAGCTAGCCATTTTTATTAAACCTATGCCTATCAGCCATTGACTAGCAATGATGCTATAAGCAGGTCATTCTGGCTACAGAAAAGTGTTTTTGAACACACTGGATTTGATTAACATTATGGTACGCTTATATCCTCTCATAGGCATTGAGAAGAACACTCTTATAGAAGAGGTTAGAATTCTAATGACGTGCATCTCTGCCAAAAAATTTCAGATTCTGATATGATAAACCCAGATTTTATACTCTTGAGAAGATTTATTTTTATTTATAATGGGACATAAAGTAAGAGATGTCCATGAAGCCACTTTTCCAACAGACGCTGTGTAACATTCATTTTATATAGCACATGGGGACACAAAAACAGTAAATTTTCTATTGGTACTTGCTCTGTGCATTTTTAGCAACTTATACCAGCAAATAAAGTATTCTCAGTAAAACACACAAATGGTTCTCAAGTAATCACTTTGCTGTTTTTACTACCTACTTCAAGCCCTGCCAACCCAAGGTACATAAACAGCAACTTTCCTATTCAAAAAAAAAAAAAAAAAGTCAAGGGTGGGGGAAAGGAATCACTTTAGCATACTAAAAGCAATTTTAACTGTACCATAAAAAAAAAAAGTCTACTTTCCATGCCGTAAATACCCTTTTGCGCTATTTTTGTAAATTAATTTTGCCAGTTAGAAGTACTGTATGTGCTGCATAGAAATTTGTGCTTAGATGGTGAAGTTCTTAAGCTTACAATGGAATACAGCTACATTTTCAGTGTTAACTGTGCATATTGAGAGTAAATCTTTGGAAAAAAAGATAAAAACATCAAAAAAAAGCCAAAAAAACCCAAAACATTCTCAGCTAATTCATTGTAATAAGAGATTTTTCAATGTCTTCAATAATTTGGAATTTCATTATGCTTCGATTTTATGACTCTGCCTAGTAGCTGCTACTTAGTTAAAACCGGCCCCGGTCTCAGAGGTGCTGGCCATCCACAACTCCCACTGACTCCAGTGTCTCTAAGAATCAGCCCCCCCAAAAAATGTTAATCTTCCTTTCTGCGTTCTAATATTAGCGTTTGAGATACAAAGCAGATTGACCCACTTGGAGCACAGCAGTTTTAGAGGTGCTTTTATATTTTTTTTTTTAGCAACTGCAAAATAATCATGGAGCTTTTTTTTCTGTTACGAGCTTGTTGAAAAACAAACCAACTTTTAATGCCCAGTGCTTACTTGCTGGGAGGGAAAAGAATCTTAATTTTAAAAACAAACCAGCATTTCACTCAGCTGAGGTTTGTTTCTTAAAGTTCTCAGACATGGTTGCCAAAAATGTTTGACGAGGTTAATTCAGCCATTCCTCAGATGTCGGTTGGGTAACGAATAAAACCCAAGAAGTAGCTGGAATTTTACAAGTTACCGTTCCCTCCCTTCCTCTTCTGTCCCCCCCAGAAGTAAAGAGGGGTGGGCAGGAATGGCTGCGTTAAATCGTCACCAGGATAACTCTGTGAGCATAGTAGCATAATAAATGCTGCCTGGTTTGAGTCATAGTCTCAGACGAACCTTGTGCTTCACAGTCCTCTGTGTGGAAAACTGATTCCTAATTTAACATTGTAGAATACTGTATAACAAACATTTATTATCACGGTACCTGCAATGGGTTTCCAGTTCAGTTTGCAATCAATAGGTTTTTTGTATTATGAGTGTCTCCTTGATTGGTTTTGCTAGTAATTCTGTAAATTGTACATTTACAATATGAGGTTTTTTTTTTTTTTCCTTTTGTACAATTTAAAACTGATGCTTCACCTTTCATTTAATAAACTATTCAAAATCATGAGTATGATGAGCACCCTCTTCACTATAACTTTCTTTTAAATGCTCGTTTGGGCCATCACATCTTGTCATCCCATTTACAGCAGCCAAAGGGAATACCGAAAGGTAATTCCCACGTACTCCAGGCTCAACAGCCAGATTCCACTTTTTTTTAATTTTTTTTTTTCCCTCCACTGTGGTGTATTTTGGGGTTTTTGGTTGATCTGGGGGGGTTTATTGTGAGATTGCTGTAAACCCGGTAAGTCATCACCCAAGTTGGGAGAGCTGCATCGTTAAAAAGTTTTGATTGTTTGAACTGTCACAAATTTGAGAAAAAGAATTCAGTCTCCGGCCCTTGTTCATCTGAAGTGAACTGGACACCATGGGAAGAAATGGAAGCGGTAAAGGCTCGGAAGGTCCAAGAACCAGCTGGGCTAACCCAAGTTTTACAGATTCCTGAAACGAAACGTCCTCCCATGGCTCAGAGAGAAAGGAGCTATTTCTGTCCAACCCATAAATGATTTCACCTCTGTTAGCGCTAAAGAAAACTGACTTATTTGTCATCTGGCCCACTTCCTAAAGAAAAATCATCTGAGTCAGAAAAAGTAGCAAGATGCGGGAGGTGAGGAACAGGGATGTTATTCAAGGACTGAGCTGCTCTCTAGGACTGCTCCCGAGACACACACTGAACACCGAATTTACCCACACCTGTAAGTTACACTCCCTTCCTGCTGCGCTGTGAAACACAGTAAGTAACTTGTCACCTCTAAGTTCCAGGGCTGCTCTCTGTTGGAAAGATTTTATTTTCCATCTGTTGTTTCTGCAGGTGACTGGAATTCAAGAAAATCTTGAGCTTTCCACTGTGTTTCCAAAGCGTCGTGCTGGTGGAGCGACTGACTGCTTGGAAATGGAGAAGATATCAAGGCCAAATTCTTGTAGTGGCAAGGAACAGAAGAGATGATGACCAGAACTAACAAGGTTAAGAAACAAGTAAGAAACATTGTACTTTTTCCATAGTGACAATGACTATCAAGTTTCTCAGTGTCTCCTCCTAATTCTAGGCAGGCTGAAGGAACAGCTTTTGCCTCTGAACTTGGGACAGGCACCAGCCACTCTACCAGTGACTGATGACCTTTGAAAAAATCCTCTTGGTCCTTACAAACTCCAACTACATCTTTTCTCACAACTAAGAACTCACTTTGTGGCAGCGACCCCCAACATAATAACATTTCATTCCATTTCCCTTCCCTTGCTGTTGCAGCCAGCTGTGTTCCCTGGGGCACATGCTCAGAGACACAGGTACCTGAACCGTCCCCCTGGCCAGGATGCAGCGTATAACCTGAGTGCTTTGCCTCCAGCTGTTACAGAAACCTGGGGAGCTTCAACCAACCTTGTACTTGAAATCTCCTTCTGGACGATGTTTTCTGATCTCTTTTTGTTTCCCCCTCGCTCACAGGCTCCACGCTCCATGGCTGTACTCACCAGGGCACCGGCTGCACCTACCCGGGAAGAGACACTACCTGGAAAGTCACCGTCTTACCTTCCTTCCGCTTCAGGCACGCGCTTTGGGAGCGAAGAGAAGCAGCTGCGGTGTGCAGGTAGGGTACTCCTCCATCTTGTCACGTCATGTCATTAATGACTGAGGTCACTTACAACAGACAGGTCACTACGGGACTCTAACGTGCTTGGCAGCTCCTTGCAGTAGTGCTAAACGTGACAGAGGCTGTTACTCACTACCTTCTGGGGCTGTAGTTGAAATGCAGCTTCTAATGAGAAGGTTGAGCATGGGGCCCAGGGCTGATCAGCAGTAACATCTGCTGCAGTGGTTCCTGGCAAGTCTGGCAAATAATGATAGAAAAAATTAGGCTGGAAGAGGACTCTGGAGGTCCCCATTTCAACCCTCTGCTGAGGGAGAAAAGGCCCCACGCTCAGGGACAAGTTTTTATTTCCCACCAAAATTGTTCTTTTCCCAATTTGGGTGCACGGTCTCTTGTCCTTCAAGAGAAGCCTGGCTCCATCTTCTCTATCCCACCGGCGCCCACAGCCTGGGGGTCACCGATACCAACCTGAGACCCGGTGTGGCTGCAGCCGGCGCACAGAAGTTGCAGCTGGAGACAGTCTGGCAGAGGAACAGAACAGGTTAGTCTGATACCAGCAAAGCCTGGACTCCAGTGCGCTGAGATCCAAGCCCAGGAATTAAGGAACCAAGGGAGCACCTGACCTTGAGCAATCAGTAACAGCTCATCTGTGGCCAGCACTGCAGGCTGTGTTGATTGTTAACCCACCAAAAAGGGTTTGTAGAGATGAACTCATAAGACCCCAGAGTATATGAGATACGCTATATGATTTATTAATGCTCATTAGCAAAATCAAAATGAAAAGAAATATTGCAGAGTGGACCTCCACTTAAACAGAGAGTATGTGTCTTCCAGGACGGCCAAGCCCCTCTGGCACTCACAGCGGGATATTGGCGTGTTTCTTCCAGGGACTGGACTGGGTTTTACTAGCCAGCACCTCCAGGTCATGGCAGATGCGCAGGCGGGTGGTCGAAGGTTGGATGATGTCATCAACAAACCCTGGAAAAAAACAAAACCACCCCTGACCAACCATGAAGCTTTTGCCTCTCGGCCTTCTATAATCTAGGCTGTAATATACATTAATGAAATCAAAATAATATTTGGAATAAACAGTTCACAAGTTAAAAATTAACAAAAAAAATTTAAATAGCTTGAAAAAGAAATATTCCTAAGTGAACAGTTTTTAAATTAGAAACATTTGCTTTCTTAATTTTTGCAAAAGTTAGCAAACCAAAAACGTTAAGGAGGAGGCTTTACGCAAGTGAGTACTGCACCTGCTACTGCAGAGCTTTAAACATACTGTCTCCTTTCATCTCCTACCATCAGTCTGATTTAAAAACTGAGAAGTGTTGATTAGAAGAGACAGCCCTTGACTTTGCACGTGCAGGAGTCTGGGTTTTCTTCCAGCTCAAACAGCAATAATAGATACTGTGCTGCAAAACCAGAGGGAGCAATACTGTACATATTGGTTGTGCTGGAAAACAGCTTGGCTGAGTCTTTTCCCAGCTCTGTAGCACAATTAATGGAATTTAAATGAAGTACAAGCCAATTAACAGAGTAAGCCAGCAAGGCTGGAAACAGAGTGAGCTGATTCCAGAGTCTATAGAACCACCTTCTAGAACACAGAGAATGCTTCAAAGCTAGAAGTAAAACTTGGAAGTAAGAACAATTGAAAAACTTACTCCAAAGACTCATGGAGAACATCACTGAACTGAACTGGACTCTAACCCTTTCTTAAGGCCGCTGGTCTGCATCTAGGACTGTCAGATAGATCATCAAACTCTTGTGCTTTTAAGGAAAAGGCTGAGTTTTGAGTTGCTTTCTAATATCTACAAAATTGAAAAGTATGTCTTTCAGAGCAGTCCCCACATCTCACCAGTGTCTTTCCGACAGAGGCTGTGTTTTGTGTCCAGATTTGTTTTTCCTTCACTTGCACAAGCTATGATTAGGCATCACCTTTCTGACTCTTATGATAAAAAGGCCTTGCCTAAATAACTTACCCATCAGCAAAAAGCTGAGTAGCTACAGATTTATCTATGTGCAACAGTGAACACGAACAGGGGACACGATGTGTGAGATAACTGTACCTCTCATGGCGGCAGGAAAGGGGTTTGCAAACTTCTCCACATATTCGGCCTCTGCATCTGCTTCTTTTCCTCTGAAGATGATCTGGACGGCACCCTAGAAAGATACAGTCTCCAGGTCAGTGACTCAGTAATTCAGCCTGTTCAGAGAAAATACCCTTTGTCTTCACCTTGCTAGGCCACCTCTGGGCCACTGTGAAGACGCTGATGGCTACCACACCCCCATGTGACAGTCAGCTGGGATTTACCTTTGCACCCATCACGGCCACCTCTGCAGTAGGCCAGGCATAATTTGCATCTCCTCTTAAGTGCTTTGAACTCATCACATCATAGGCACCCCCATAGGCCTGGAACAAAAAGCCAAGGGATTAATTAGTGCGGGCTGACCTCAGCAACAGCCTCTTGCAGCTTTTACTATTCCAAAGACAATCAAGTGGTGCTAAGCTTGCCCTGAAAGAGCTTGAGTGTCTCCATTTTGCTACAACAATCTCCTAAGACTAGACATCTCTTCAACTAGAACCACAGAAGAGCAAGGAAAGGGGGTGCTGGTATCTAAGACCATTCTTGATGGCAGACAAGAGGCATGGACCTCACCCTGCACCCCACACGTGCGCACACACCAAGCCCTCGGTGTGCTTCTGGCCAGGGAGTGCAGTACTGGGACTCCATGGTGCTCCACGCTGGTGCTGGATGGGGTCCAGCCAGCAGCGATGGACAGACACTGCAGGGCCAACTGCAGTACAGCCCGTCTCAAGGAGTTACTGAGAACCAGAGCACGGCTGCAAGCCTGGGAAGTGAAGGATGGTGATAATCGGAGAAATTGGAAAAGGTAAAGGGACAGAAAGAAGGAAAAGTTCTTTTTTCTTTTTGACCTAAGTCAAAAGCCCATCAGAAGAGGGGAGCAAGGAAGAAGCTAAGCCTTTTAAGACCCAGAAGGTCCCCAGAGCTTATGGCAGCATGGTGTCAAGTACCTTATAGAAAAATATAGAAAATTAAGTAGACTATAGCAAAAGCATGAGGAAGAAGAGAAACCACACAAGAGTTATATCTGCAGACAAAGCAGAAGGAAGACACAATCAGCACTGGTTTTGGACAAGGAGACTGAAGTGGCAAGAATGGAGGAAGAAGATTTGCTGTGTGCAGACAGATGGCACGTGCTCAGTGAGACAAGCTGGGTGACAAACACTGGACTGAAGGCACTTCAGGGAGAAAGCAAAGAGCAGAAATGTGTGTCTTCAGAGGAGTGCAGAGACAAAAGGAACAGCCAGAAAATAGAAGAAATGGCCTCTTGTAACCTGGCGTGAAAAGGTGTTACCTGATGGGATGGAGATGTGACAAGGACAGAAAGCAGAAGTGGGGCAGACGGACAAAGCTTTGCATTAACTAAAATTGCTACTAGTGAAAACAGGAACTCTAGAAGAACACCGTGGAATGGTGCCAACTTACCTTTCTGGTGATGACAGTAATTTTAGGCACAGTTGCTTCTGCAAAGGCAAACAGTAGTTTTGCACCATGACGTATGATCCCACCGTACTCCTGAGCTGTACCTACAAGCGACAAACAAGTCTTTTTATTTCAGGGAATTCACAAAAAAAAAACCCCTATATGCAGTTGGGTAATTGCCATCATCCATTACCGGCAACAAACCTAACAACAACCAGAGCCATGTCAATGGCCAGGAGAAGGGAATATCCAGGCACTGTTCTCCATAAGAAGCTGAGCAACCCTACGGAAAATCTCTCACCAAAAGCAGCATGTGTTTGTATGTAAGGTCACAGAACCAGAATGCTCACCAGATGGTCTCTTCCTAGGAACAAAATACGGCCACATCATTTCCAAGACTCCAAACGTGACTAGCAGTGAAAAACACAACCTAGATTTGCTCCCCCAGAAACCCACTCTTCCAAATCCCCTTGTTCTAGACCATACTGAAAGGCAGCTTGGCTGCCATACCAAACACCTATCCTGCTCTTCCTCCAAGCAAACCCAAGATGATGGGACCTTAAAAGACAGAGCATGAGTTCCTCTATTAGGATTCTCGCAGCAGGTGCTTCTGGAGAACGTCCATACGCAGGAGATATGAACACACGTTCCAGAGTGTTCACCACAGCTCTGTCCCAAAGACAGGCCTCGCTGACTCGTGCTTGGAAACAGCAATCCCATCTGCTTTTATTTCTAAGATTTCTGAATTTCAGACCGCTGGATATAACTCTACAATTATTTTCTAGCAGTTTATCCAACTACTGACTTTCGCTTTCAGTACCTGAGGTAACCTCTTAGAGTACTTTGGGATCTTTGAAAAGATGATTAATTTATTATTTTTTTAAATGTAAGATTTTAAATAAAAATTCTTTTGTGAGATTTTTATTTTTACTAACTTACTTGGTAGCCTGTTTGGTAGCTTGACTTTAATGCGTCCCCTCAAGTGTAATTTGAGTGTCTAATAGTTTATGCCTATGCTTACAACAGCAATTTCACTTTTGGTTGTTGCGTTTCCCTCCAGAGAGCGGGACTTGCCAAGGCTGCGGAACCTTCCCGGCAGCACAAGCGGGAACAGCCACCTCTTCCTGTCCCAAGCAGCAGCCTGACCACAGCTGGGATGCTCAGCACAGACCCTGCCATCCAGTCACAGCCTTAGTTCCCAATTCACACTTAGAACAGAAAAGGCAATCACTTAAAAATGCTTCAAATGCTTCAAGTGTAAGCTCAATTGAACTGCTTTTGAACTATTTACACTGTCATCCACGGCTAATTAACATAAACTCTTTACGGGCCATAGATTCAGCCTTAAACTTGTCCTAAATATATGCTTTTATCCAGCTATAGGATATTGAATGGCTGAAATGTCATCTCTGTGCACAGTTGTTACATTGGGGGCTACTGAAAGCGTTTGGGTGACTAACGCTGTGAGATGTTTTGCACACCTCTGCGACGGATTCTTTCTTCTTCTCTACTGAACAGGGAGAGGAGGTGACCCACCACCCTGGGAATTTTTTATTTAAACTGAAATTTGTAATGCCAATGTACTAATCTTGCCAAACTCCTTAAAATAAAACAATTTAGGATTGATATCAAGTCTCAGATCTCCTCTCTTTACCCTTCTCTACTTTTATTTATCTTCCATCTATCTGTTTTCAAACCAACATTCTACTATGCGATAGAACGTTACTGCTTTTCATCAGCTCTTTGGAAATAGCTTTGTCCTTGGATTCTGAGCAGCTCTCCAGATCTGCATTCCCATAGTGGCCCCTGAAGGGAACTAAGCTGCAGCTCGGTCTGTCAGCCCAGGAGGGTGAGAAAGGGAAGAGGAAGGTTCCCTTAACATATTCTGTGTGGCCTCATTGTTAGAACACGCAAAATACATTGTATTGGAGAGAGAACTGGACTGTTCTCCTGTCACTGTTGAGCAGTGACATTTTGATGCTTTGGTATCTGTAGAGGCCTTGAGGTAAACCTTGTTTTATACAATAGTTTTAACTTTATATCAATTGTATGAAAGATTTAGCATGTTTATCAGTATAACATTTATATTCCTCTCTCAACCTGTTTTCTAAAAGGTCACTTTAACATTAATTGTTCATATAGCCCATGCTGAAAATAGTCTCATCTCAGACCTTTCCTTACTGATTTGCTCAAAGCTTCTAAATCAGAAACTTTTCTCACACCATTTATGACACGGGCAGCATCTCCAGGCAATGCAGGTTTTTTTCTCTTGGACAGGCCACAATCAGAGCTTTGCAATTCTGCTGGAATTCCAGCCAGCAGGACACAGCTTTCCAGAGCATGATATACCCACGCTGGCAAACTGGTCATCCCAGCATCCCTATCAGGCTGCTAAACACAGTTTCTGTCCCAAAAAAGTGTGATTTTAAAACTTGGCTTATTTAAGTCTACTACAGTAAAGGTCTTCTCACAGAGTTTTTAAAATGGGTTTTTAACACCAACACTACCCTGTCAGGAGCTGAAATACAATGGCAAGACATACCTGGCAGAAATCCAGGAACGTCCACAAAAGTAATCAGTGGTATGTTGAAAGCGTCACAGAAACGAACAAAGCGGGCTCCTTTCACAGAAGAATTTATGTCTAAGCACCCTAAAGTTAGAAAAACAGGTGTCAACGATTCCAGTGATCTGCTAATGGCAGTAATTCAAGGCAACCTCAAAATCACACTATTTTAGCTGTATTGTCTTCTTAAAACAAAAGCAAAGCTTATCTGAGATAACGCAGAGAGACTCTGTGATGAAGTTTTGCTGGCTTAGAACTAACCTTAGAGCACACGCTACATTCAACAGGCACTCAGTCCGTTTTTGACAGCTGTGTATCATAAAAAGCAGCAGTTTAAATTCATTATATTCTTATAACTTAAAATATTTTTCTGCTATTTTCTCTTTATTGATATTTTTCAGATCAGTCATATTGAAAGACTACAGAATTCTCCATTTAAAAAAAAAAGTAATTCAATGGTCCACTAATACTTTGAGAAAGATCAGCATTTTTCATGAACACACTGCAATGTATTTCTGTTCTATTTCAGTGCCATTTAGAATTTTATCATGTGCTACTGTATTAAACCAAAACATATTTTGTATAAAAGCATCTATGTGAAACATTAAAAACGTGTGTTACAACTGAGAATATCAAATGAAGACTAAAGCAGTATTAAAAGCTGCTGACCATCTACTATCTTGATAGTCACATCTGGTAAAGATTACAAAAGAGTAAAACATCATACTGGATCATCTCATTTTCCCCAAGCAAAAAGGCACAACAATTAAAAACAAGGAGGAAAACAAAGGTCTGGTTTGGTGAAAGTCCCCAGAAATTACCTGGTTAAGCAGAGAAAGCAAAATGCCTCGACAGGTAAAAGGACGTTGTACCTTCATATCTAAATTATTTGAAGAGCCCCACACTTGTACGTCTGAAAGCTCTGCAGTGTTCTAGCTATAGCAAGTTGACCAAAACCAAAAAAAATCCTAAAAGTTACCTCATTCTACAGAAGAGTTGTAACTATTTTAGTGCTGGGGCAGTAATTAGGCAGTTTCCATACTCTGCTTAATCCAGTAAATTGCAGGCTGCTGCCAAATAAGCGGTGGTCTTCCACCCACCCTGTTTACGTGTTCCTATCTCTCGTGCTGCATCCATCAGTCATGGAATTACCTGTGAGCAAGATCTCCTTGTTGATCCACCAAAAAAATTAACTGGTTTTCAATTAGTTTAATGTGATGCAAAACATAAACAGTTCATCTCAGAGCCAGACAGCCTTACAAAGCATGGGGGGAAAAAAAGACAGACAAAACAGAGAGGAGGCACAAACTCTAACCTGATGCTACTTTGGGTTGGTTGCCCACTATCCCAACGGTTCGTCCGTTCATCCTGGCAAATCCAACAACAATGTTTCTGGCATAGGCAGGCATGATCTCGAAGAATTCCCTTTCGTCAGCAATCTGCAAGGGTGAGAGGTAGGCAGAGCCCTTATGAGCTCATATATATATATATATATAAGTATGTATTCACAGGCAAACAAATAATAATAATAAAAAAAAAAGGCTGAAATTTCAGATGTTGGGGAACAACTTTCTCACAATTCTTAGCAGCCTACACTTTCAAAGAACAATTTCCAGTGATGCAAAGCAAACAGGACTTCAGGGAGCTCAGAAATTCTCCGTGCCACGTTTAATATTGACTCTTATTTCTTTGCAAGTTCAGAGCACTTCATTAAGAGAGGCCAACACAGCATGCTGTGCTTTGTGTGTGTCCCCAGTGTCACTGGATACAGTAGAGGATGGAGAAACTCTTTTTATCTGCAGGAGAGGAAAACACGCGTGACATCAAACATCTCTGCCTGGACCCGCCACTCCCTGGCAGCTGCGCTTCTCTCCGGGGCTGGAGTCACTCTGCAAAGTGACATCCACCGGTGTATAAAGCAGTTATCAAAATTCACACGTTCAAAAGAGATCATAATTATACATGGAGCAGTAGCGACACCTATACATGGATGCCTGGTGTTTTCTACTAAAATTCCTGGTTTTCAACTGTTCATGACAACTTTGCCTTGACATACTGCAGTTCACCAGTCATTTCTGAGACCAAGGCAGATGAAAAGTGAAAAATATAAGTATTACTAAAGTAATTTTATTTCTTTCCTTAGTGTTTCTCAAAGTCCGTGAGAGGCTTTTTTTTTTTCCAAATTCAGAAGTGGAGAATCCAGAGATTAAAAACATCCTGAGCTTGCTTTCTCCACTAAGATGAGTCTAAATGCAGCCAGCTGCAAACTGAAACGTGTTGGCTGAACGAAATAGCAAAAAGGGAGACATTTGTAAAGGTCCTACAAACACAGCTGAGCTTCCTCCCCCCACTTTGTACGTGCTGCCTGTGACAGGGAGTTACTGTCAGCTTCACCATCCACCTCGGAACCCTGGCTCATCTCCCACTCAACACCTGAGTGGTAGAAGCAGCAGCTGGAAATATTAATACTGCAAAATTCGGACTCTCGGGGTGCTCTAGAGGGGGCTGTGACAGTTTTCTGTGATAAAAGTTACAACAATATTCTCTGTCCAAGCATCCGAAATGTATGAAGTTGTTAAAACTGGAAAAGTTAAGTACTCAGAGTTAAGGCAAGAGAACTGCCAGCATCGCCTGCGCGGCTTTAATTAAACCTCCATTATTTATACAGTGCAATACTGCCTTTCAGGTTTTTTAAAAAAATAGCCCAATATTTCCTTCCCTGCCACCCTCCCAGGAGATCTGCCCCCTTCATGAAACTTTCACATCAGAGTATCCAAGCTTCTGAGTGCTTGACTTGTAATTAAATATATACATATATATTCTTGTACTGTCTGTGTACATAACTGTCTCTTAGAATAAATAAAGGTAAATCTTTGCATACACTCTGTGTATTTTATAAACAAGTGACCAAATTCAAGACAGTAATAACAAGGGGCAGGGACGAGGGCACACAATAGAACTAAAGATAAGGGGGAGGGGATTTTGACCCCAGAGAGAAAACTGAATTACAGCGTCCTTCATCTGTACAGTTATGCACTCAGTATACAATGTATCCTCGAAACAAGTTCTTGGGATTCCTTTCACCTCCTAAAATCTTCTTCCCTGCAGTTTTTATTGTCCCTTCATTCATGGCTACTACATAGGTAAAAATAGTAAAAAAATAAAAAAATTAAAAAATATCTCTTCACTACCATTCTATTAGTTTCTTCCAATTATTTCCAACAGAATATAATATACTGGTATTAATCAGAGACTTACGGAGTGTATGATATCCAGCATATCGTAGGCTTTAGTAGATTCAATGGGGACAACCATGTCCAGCTCAGGAACCAAACGGTCACTGCAGAAAATAATTAAGTGTGAGCAACAGTATTTACAGATCAGCTGAACACCAAGATCAAAATCTCAAGTAAACAATTCCACCACTCTGAGACTTCATGGAAACTGCTTCTCAAATATGGGGAAAAGAAATGGACCTCTTCCTCTCAGCCAGTTGTGCCTCAGGCCATTGAGTCCTTGCACACCACAGGACAGAAGCCTGACTGATCTCTTCCCAAAGGAGACATCCCTCTACAGGCACCTCTGCTTATGAAACCATCTCCTGGAAACGCTGTCTCCTCTTTGACTAGAAGTGCCCAAGGTTACCCGTGGAGAGTATGAGCAGGGAACTCAAGAGGCAGGCCAGTGCTGGCCACCAGGGTCTGCAGGGGACAATGTGCTGGGGCACAAGTCAGCAGTGAGGAAAAGGATTTGGTAGAACAAGTGTCAAGCAGCAGAAGTGCCTGCTTAGCCAGGAGCTCCAGTCCTTACAGCTGGACTGGAAAAAAGGTTTCTCCCAACAGCAGAGAAAGGTTTCCAGTCATGTATCTGGACCTACAGCACATTTACAGATCTGATCATCTCACAGAATCATAGAATGGTTAGAGTTGGAAGGAACCTTAAAGATCATCCAGTTCCAACCCCCTGCCCAGGGCAGGGACACCTCCCACCAGACCAGGTTGCTCAAAGCCCCATCCAACCTGGCCTTGAACCCCTCCAGGGAT
>JAOQGH010000051.1:28059395-28084031 GCA_025769975.1 Gallinago jamesoni | reverse complement strand
GTCTCCCTGGAGCCTTCTCTTCTCCAGGCTGAACAACCCCAGCTCTCTCAGCCTGTCCTCACAGGAGAGGTGCTCCAGCCCTCAGAGCATTTCTGAGGCCCTGCATGGGACCCGTTCCAACAGGTCCATGTCCTTCCTGTGTTGAGGACTCCAAAGCTGGACACAGTGCTCCAGGTGGGATCTCAGCAGAGCAGAGGGGCAAAGAGCAGAGTAGAGGGGCATAGTTCATTGCACTTTGTATATTGTATGGTGTGATTTTTACCTTTAGGTGTCTTTGCCCACCATCTCCCTGCCCATACTGTACACGTTTGATTTTGAGTACGCTTAACTGTAGGAAACCATTCCAGACCTATTTCCCTTGTCACCAAACATCTGCTCTCAGCTTCTTCAGTTTCATGCCCATGTTTAAAGAATCCTTGCCCTTACTCTGCTTAACTCACCAACAATGTCCTTCATTGTCAGACCTTTGCGTAAAGGTCCATCGTGTGGACCTTTACATTGAACAAAAACTCTGCCTCCCTGTTAGCAGCTGACACCAGCAGTTACCTCCATCTTTGACTGTACCAGCTCCATTAAGGACCTACAAGTGTACGCATTTACTGGGTCTTTGGATTCAGTCACAGAACCAACAGGAAGATGTCGATTTTTATGAGTCACCACTGAAAAGGCTTCAGGGATTATTATATTTGTGCTATTCCATAAAAATACTGATCTGTATTTGTTATAAATGGCATTTTGGTGGAGTTCTTATTGAATCCCTGTTTTAACAACGCCGTGATTTAGTACATTTACAACAATACAACACAAGGCTCTAGACACCCAATTTGAAACTGAAGGAAGTGATCTGCACTTCGTCAAGATCAGGGAAAAACTAGTAATGTGAGCCCCAGGCTGTCTCTGTGCTCCCTCACACACACAGGACCAGAGAGGCACAACTCCTTGCAGAGAGAGTAAGAGATACATCTATTAATAGAATAAAACCAGCAGCAACGCTTCAAGTATTTTCTCCACGTGATTAAGAGTACGGCTTGCAAATATTTCCATAAAATGATATAATGAAACCTTAATCTGATGAAAGCAATCAATTTTAACATACTAAACCCCAAGCTACAGAAGATTCTAAAACTTTTTCTTGTCCACAGAATGTGCTTTAAGTTCTCTCCATTACCTGTGGTATCCCAAAGGATAAGGAAAGTGGAAAAAAGGAAAATTATTGCTCCTATAAATTCACAGGGCTGTAGAGTACTGAGGGAAATTATAAGGGCATTAAAATTAATAACTACCATCAAAGTGAAGACATTACCCAGGATATCACAAGTTTTAAAATCTGCAAATCATCACAGATAAAGAATATCTGGAGCTTGCTAACAGAGTCACTGGACTTCAGAGGCTGTGTCTCTGTTTCTTACACATCCCACTTATCAGGAAGGAACTGCTACTGCTCATTGTCAAAACAGTCATCTGGGGCCTGCCACAGCTGAAGTCACTCTCACCCAGATTGATACTGGTTTTCATTCAATACAAAAGGGAAACTGCATTCAGTTACCAAGAATTGACAATAACCTCCTCCAGAAATCTGTATGCATGCCTCAGGCTTTAAAAGGAAAGGAAATTGGATTATAGTCAAAGACACATAAAGGTAAAAATCCCAGCACCCAATATACTAAATGCAATGAACTAGATACCCTTCGAAGGCAGAGAGCGTATTCACTGTTACTCAGCTTGGTAATGTAAGGAATCTTCTAATTCTTTAGGAGCCGGTCCCTGACACCAAAAACTCTGACAGAAATTTCAGCAACTAAGACTGATGTTCTTCAACAGCACAAAGAACCTACGCACCCAGAGAAACAAAAATCCAACAGACAAAACAAAAAAAAAAAAAAAACAAAACCATCAGCTTCTGGACTTAACAAGGAAGAAAAAAGTATGTTTAATTTAATTTTTATTATTTATGGAAATTTTTTTTGTGGTGTGAAAATGATGCAAAAAGAAAGAAGTGACTGTAGAGGGATGGGCTTTGACTGGAGCAGGGGTAGGGATCAAACACACCAATTCAAAGTGAAAGGAGTCAATTAAGATGTCAGTACATCCAGATGAAATATTACCCACGTAAGCATTAAGGCCACACATGGAAGAAATATTGGGGATGCTGCTGTAAACCCAGGCAAATTTAACAAGTAGATCTGTCTTTGCATGTACAGAGACTACTAAATTGAAGCTCTTAGTACAAATTATTGAGCATTTATTACACTGTTATCCTCTAATAAAGTAGCTGGTGCTGTGTAAGAGACTGCCTCTGTGAAGAAAATAAAGAACTAATCTCATACCTTAGTAGGTACAACGTAACTGACAGCTTCTCACATGAAAATAAACTGCCTATTGAGACACATTGATTAAAAACTCCAAAGACTGTTGTTTCTATAATGAAATTAAAATATCCCATTCGAGTCTATAGAAGGTAATTATCCCAGTATAGCTTGTTAAATGCCTACAAGGAACATGATAATCTCAGAGATAATCCTCCCAATCTACAAATTCATCTAAGAGATTTGCTTTGGTTTGTTACTATCAAACCAGAACAGTCTTCCAGCTTAATAAACACCTAAAGATCCACATCTTAGAAAAAATAGGACAAGTAATTAATTGAACCATCTGACCATTCTCTAAAAGCAATTGGCAAATTTATTTCTCTAATACTGAGCAATGTATTTCAGGTACCAGAGCAGTGATTTGTCAAATCGATCCAAAAAACCTCCCCAAACAAATCGCTTCAAAGATATTGCAAAGAACAGTGAAGCATGAAGAGAAGATAACCTGCCCAACTCACACATTAAAACCCTCATGCACGCAAGAACCTCAAGACACAGATCACACATCTATAGAACTGAAAGAACCACATTCAGCAGCAGCTCCCATACAGAAGAGGGCGACAACCCCCGTATGGGTTCCCCACGGAAAGGGCTGAACTGGATCTCAGGTCAAACTGCTGTGACTCCACTGACATTCTCTGTCTTTAACACCACAAGCGAGACTGTCTGCTCAGCCAGCCCCACTCCGGCTCCCTGGCTCTCCCTCCATCTCTTGAAAAATTCTCTGATAAAAGTCCAGACGGTCAACATTTTTCTCCTCTTGAAACGACTCGAGTCCTTCCTTTGCTGTGTTGCCAACCACACAATGAGCCTGACAGACAAGTACCTAATACAGAAAACTTTCTGCCTCCGCCTCCTCGTTGCTTTCCCACAAATTCTTCCCAAACAGAATTTACCCAACAGGTCAGAGACCACGGATCTCAGCCAGCCTTCTCTTACCTGGGATCATGGCATTCCCGCACTGGAGCTGGATCACGGTTGCTAAGAGGTAAATAATTAAAGAACTCTCGGAGATTAAGTAAAGCATCTATATCATTCTCAAAGGCTCTGTGCGCGACTCCTGGAAATAAACAGTTAAGCAGTTATTGACATTATTTTGCAAGGTTTTTATTTTCAAGATGTACCAATAAAGATACAAAGATACAAAGAATTTTTAAGCCTGAGCTTAAAAAACAGTCAGGAGTTTTAAGCTACCACATTTGACCAGCTAAAAATATCTAGAAAATGTGTGGCTGTATCAGACTTCCTCCTTAACAAGTCTGGATTGTTGATCTCCTATTTAAACATCATGTAAACTGGTTTATCAGCTGTCACAGACTGAATTCTGGAATTCAATCCAGGTTACTGTGCTGCACTCAAGCTTTGGAATACAAGTTCTTTTATAAAAAGCTGGATGTGAACAGTGTCTCTGTGTGTGGTTTTGGTTCATCATCAGTTCAGTTCAGACAGAATTTGAGATCCCACGGTAATTTTGAGCCTCAAGCTCAAAACTCATGAGTCACCAAGTTTTCCCAGAGGGGAGGAAAAGAAGAGGAAAAAAAAAATAGCGCTTCATCTCACATTGCCACTTGGTTTATAGCTAAGAAGTTCAATCAATCGTGTTTGTAAGCAAACAAGGGATTGTTAAGAATCTTTCAACCCATGCAAATTTCTGGACAATAAACAAAAAAAACACCCCAAGCCTGATTTGCTAAGCCTTGCCCTCCAACAATCTTCCCACTTCTGGAATCTTTTGTGGATTCCCTATGTTCTCTGCCAAATCCAGAACTCTCCCACACTCCCACTTTTCCTATTCTGTTTTCCATTATTTCAGTATAGGACAAGACTGCCTTATATAGTGTAAGATCTGCAAGTTTTATCACTTAGTCTTGTGATGCTCATGAGTACAAAAATCTGCATTAGACAATCAGCTGTTTAGCTACAACTCTGTCATTTACTTTAAAGAATCCATAGTATTGTTAAAAAAACTACCCAGCTCTCACCAGATACAGCAGTGTGTGTCTTCGCACCCCCAAGCTGCTCTTGGGTGACATCTTCATTGGTAACAGATTTAACTACATCCGGGCCAGTGATGAAGAGATAGGATGTATCCTGGGCAGGGGAGGAGGGGAGGGGAGGGTAAGAAAAAGCACACAATAAATTCTAGGCCTAAGCTGCAAAAGCACTGAAGGAAAAGCCACAGTCTCTAGAAACTTCCCCCAAAATAAGAAAACAGTAGAACATGGTTAAATTTCTTAAAAGTCCTTAATGCATTATATTAAAAATCCACAGAAAATGCAATTATTCACAGGTTATTTGGGAAATTTATTCTTGATTTTCATGAAAAATAAGATTCATTCCAAGTAGGAGACCGTGTCAAAAATACCCTTTCAAGTGGGGTAATTTGTGTCTGATCAATCATAAAATCATACAATTGTCTAGGTTGGAAGGGACCTTGAAGATCATCTAGTCCAACAGCAGCAGGTCAAAATATACTGTCCCCTTACCTTCACCATGAATGTGAAATCAGTTAAAGCAGGCGAATACACAGCTCCACCAGCACAAGGACCCATAATGAGGGAAATCTGTGGAACTACCCCAGAACACAGAACATTTCTCTGCAACAACAACAAAAAAAAGACATCTAAGTTTTACCAAAAAAAGTGCATCTTTAAGTCCACGCGCAGATTCTGCAAGAATTCACAATCACAAACAGGGAGGACAGCTTGCTTTATTTACTGAGAGACAAATAGCTGGAGAGAATATCTTGACAGAACCCAAATCATTTGGTTGCTACTATTCTGCTTCTTTGTTCCCCTACACTTGATTTCATATCCCATGCAAGGACTGTAAAGGAAGATGGAACGTGCAACCTCAACAGATGCTGCAGAGGTAACACCTTCACTGAGCCTGGAGTGGTAAGAAGTGTATGTGCTCAAAATCTGAACGTACAGGTACACCATCGCTCAAAGTTTACGTTGCTCATTGCTCAACTGGATTATAATTGACTTCTGTAGCTGTTCAACCGCATCATCCCAGACTGCTCTAATCCAGAAGACTGCTAGCATCTGACCAACCCATCATCCCACCTACTCACATTCCTACTGAAAGCACCATCACCTTGAAGTCTTGTGCACTTACTTTAAAATTGTGTGCTTTGGTAGGCATACAAAATGATGTCACTTCAGTGAAAAAAACTATCAGTAACATGTTTAGAGGAAAAACTCTCTCATTAGCCACAAAAATACTGTAGAAACGTAAAACTTTCACCAGTCCAATCAGTATTGAGTGTCCTCAAATGGGAAGGTTAACACTGTAGTTTATATTGTTATTTGAACAGGAACCTCTGACTTGCATTTTTTTTTCCCTCCTTGACCTACCATATTGACAGAACTTGATGCTTCTGATCCGAGTTTCTCAAGTTTTCTTCAAGTACATAGTGTTTGATTTACTTTAAGTCCCTCTTTCTGCACTGGAAATCTTTCACCTTTTATCAGCCCTATTGAAAACAAATCTGCTGTGTGAAATTCTTAACTTGTCTGTATTTCAGAGGAGACATGGAGACAGCTGGTGGTGGATCACAACCATCAGTCACCTAACAAAACACCCTCTGAACTCCAGCCTGTCCACCTGTTTCAGACAGACAGATAAACACTCGACAGAAATTATATCCCAACACACGTAATCTATACATAAGTGTGAATCAGAAAGTTAAACATTTGCTTGGGGGTTTCTTCCAATTAAGTAAATTGCCTGTTCTTTCATTCTTATGACAAAGAGCACTATAGAGTGTGACTCCTATAGAGCTTTTCATTGGATTACAGTGTTTTACAAGGCTCAGCATTACCCTTGTTTAACACGAGTAAATGAAACAAAAAGGTACAGTTATTTGCCCAAGCCAAGAAGAGAACCAAGAGGACAGCTCAGGTCTCACAAACCCCCTGATACGCCACTTTATCTACCAGGTAACAGTGGCTGAAATAGGATGATGATAACCTAAAAGTTTACTTACAAACACAGACTTTATTAAAGAAAGACTTTGTCCAATCTTTGTGGATGCCAAGCTTCCGGGTCACCCAGCAGCCTACTTACCAAAAATATATCTGCATAGCCTGCCAAGGACTCCACTCCCTCCTGGATACGGGCTCCTCCAGAGTCATTCAGCCCAATCACGGGGGCTCCGACCAGGGCAGCTTGATCCATGACCTGGTGATGAATACAAATTCCTCATTATTGACCCAGCTAAGCCAAATTCCCAAAGCAACCACCTCCTGAAATGTACATCCTCTAGAAAAAAAATCCATTTGTGCCAGAATTTGAACTGCCAACATAGCACTCAGCTCCTCTTTTATTTATTATTAACTTTCACAGCCACTATCTTCTTACTGGGGTATTATGTTTTGACTCTTCAGACTGCAGGCTAGAAGATACACTTTTAATCCCTCTCACAACCTTTAATATCAATTCGCCTTACTAGCTGTGCATCTCCATACTCACTGCATTATCCAAACCCTGTGCTAAGTGACACAAACACAGGAGTTTGGACCAGAGAAGTCCAATCTATCTCTGTTCATAAGAAGTATCAACTGCACCTTAACCCTCCTTTATTCATGTCTAATCTGATCTTAAAAGTTTATTGCAGTGGTGATTGTGTAATCTCCCTAAGCAGTGTGTTCTAATGCTTGATTATCCTTCTTAGAAGTTCTTTGAGAAGACTAAGCTAAATCTTTCCTCCAGAAACTTAGAAACATTACTTCTCTCTTGATATATAGTAGACAGGGAAAACAATTAACAACCCTTTGCCTCTGCCTTCATAAACATCCAAGTACCTCAACTCTTCCCTTCATGTTTTTAGACTAAGCACCATCAACTCCATCACGTTGTTCTTCCTACATTGTATTTTCTAGACCTCTGATCATTTTGGTTACTTGCCTCAAGATCATAAGCCTGTGTTGGAGTATTGCGTAAGTGGGAGGATTGATTTCCCTACATTCCTTGCACAATTATTAGATCCTAGTAAAATGTTTGCCATTTTAGTAACACTACAGCACAGATAGATTATGTTACAATCTGTTTTAACATTAAGATCTGATTTAGCTCCTAAATAATTTTCTCTAAAACTACACACTGTAAGTCAATCCCCATTTTGAATTTCAAAGTTTCTTTCCCTGCCTGGTACTAGCCCTTTCAATCTTTGTTACAAAATTATATCTTATTTCAGACAATCTTTATCTTCTTAAGATGTTTTTAAACTCCAGTCCTGTCTTTCAGAGTGCTTGCAGCATCAAAGTTGAATTTTATACTGCCTAGAAACACAGTTTACCGCACTCAGTCCCATTCAAACCAACGGTATCTCAGCAGTACCAAAATTCCAGCCAGAACACAAATTGGCCACAGCTATCTCTGTAGAATTCTAAAGTGCCTTTCCTCCTACTTGCAGCCTTTCAATGTAAAACAGGGGTTCTTCGTTCCTGGGTGTCCATTTAAAAGCTGAAATAACACTGTGGCAGACACAGAACGACTTCACAATTTAAATGCAATCCCACATTTAAAAAAAGCATCTGTTTGGATTGCAAACTGAGACTCTGCAAGCCATGAGTGGCCTTGTTTGCTTATGTTAATGTTACACAAGACATTGTCAAATGCCTTATTAAAAATGCCTTATTAAAATGAGCTGAGTTGACATTTATTGCTTCTTCCCAGAATGCCTGTTACCCTATCAGGACAGGTTAGTGAAACAAGTTTACTGACACATTTTGCTGTTTTCTGGGGGCTTATATATGGGTTAATTACTTATTTCAAGGCTTTTCCAGACACACAAGTTCTTCCTAAAACACACTTCACTATGCACATGAGACTACTGAAAATGTACTAGTGTATTTGAGCCCAGAGTTGGTTTTTTTCCTGCCATACCATTATTTGCAGGGAACATTTCAGGATTCATTTTCAAAAACCACTTTTCTTCATCTCATGGACTCAACAATCGTCTTGAAACATGACTTCATAGATGCACAGATGTACATGTTCTTCCAAGTGTTCCCCACCACAAGTGGGCACCTGTTACTCAGAAGAGCCACACTACATCATCTCTGTTGTTTCAGGAAAACCATCGCAGGCATTTAATGTGGTCTGAAAGACCACAAGGCTCTTCTGCAAAAGTAACAGGCAATCTGTAGCCCAGACCTACCTAACTTGGAGCCAAATCAAGATGCCAAATATCGCTACCTCTCTGCAACTCCAGGAAAAAATCCCTAATGGGAAACGATTACCATCAAAGGGGCAGATCTCCAGGGAAGTCCATCCATGGGACAGCAACTTCACTTCCATGTTCCTTGGCATTTTACATCCCTTAAGCCACCAATAAGGTTTGCAGGAGCCAAGATCGTCTTTTAGAACAGATTTATGCTTCTCCAGTAAGAAAAGCAAGAAGTGAGACAGATACCACACCACCCAGCCAGTCTTTTTTGAGCTCTCCACTGCCCAGGCTGCAGCCTCAAAGACTCTGAACCACAAAGCAACTGATGCATCCAGAGCCTTCAAATGACTCTGGAGCCTACCACCGACATCGATGCCAACCAAGAACAGTACCGACTAGGGAGGACTCACATTGTTTTCCAGTTCTGCTACCAGCACTCTCCCTGCTTCTTTAGAAATGAGACCAAAAAAACAGTAGAAAGCACCCCATTGTTCAAGTACCATTATATCCCTCCCTAATACAAAGAGACACTGCAAAGCTCCAATAAGAATGGGTAATATCTAGCTTTTCCCCAATATCGAGATTTGGTGTAGCCAAGTAGCTACTATCCATCCCAAATTCTTTGTGTTTTCCAGTTTTATAGCTCCTATAGCTAAGGAGTCTCTGTCAAAAAGTAGTTATTTCCATCAAGAGAAAAGGCTTTGTGCACCAAAAGCCTTCCTTCTGATTCCCTAGCAAGAAAATTCGGGAAGTTTTCACCAGCCCACACCACTGACCACTCATGTACAAAGAAGTTGTTGTCTTCCTCCTCCCTGGGATGCAAACACCAGTTTTTCCAGGGAGACAAGCAGACTAATGAGAATAAATAGCCACAAGTGCTTGATAACAGAAGCTCCGAGTATCAAGGTGACCTCCAAGTTGTAAAACTGTTTATCTTCAGATTGTTTACTTGTTACATTTGCTTTTTATAAATACTACACGTTTCCACACAGCACTGTTTACAGAAACAAGTTTCTCCCAAGTGATTTCACATTTCTCCAACAGACAACAGCTAGTTAATTTATATTTGTACTTTGCAATCTCTCTTGCCTTTGGTAGGGCAGTAGAAAAGGCAACTTTATTAAAAAAACAAAAAGTGAGTCTTACTTGGAAAAGCTCCCTTACAGTTGAAAAGCTTCCAAAGGGACCCCTCTGCTCACCTGTGCTTTCACATTTTAACTGTCATGAGTATATAGTCTTTTTCAGGTTGCCATGACACGCACCAAAGTCCACTAAATAAGGTAGAAATAACTTTTTCAGGAGTCATTAACACAACAAAGTAATAATAAAAGATGCTGACAATTTTTTTCATTTTCTTCTGTGAAGTATTACCTTGCAGATCTTCTGGGCATGAGCTCCAGATAAGCTACCTCCAAATACAGTGAAATCCTGAAGGGAAAACAAATTTTCAGATTAGGGAAAGAATAATTTCAGTAAAATATTGCAAGCAAACAGTATAATCCTATAATGCTCTGCATTTGGTATGCAGCTCCAAAGCAATCCAAATCCTTTACCATGGCCTGCAGATCAATCCAAACCTTCTTTAAAAGCAAAAAGATCTTTTATTCACACTTGCCAGCAACTTCTATTTAAAAATCACAAAATTACTATGTCTTGTTTGCTTTTTTCTTTTTTTCCTTCACAGAAACATTCTCTTTCTACAAAAGACATGTTCCCCTTCATGGATGTTCTCAAAACTGGAGTAGCCTGGAGAAGTTTCACGTGTGAGGAGAGTCTCACTGCAAGGTGCAGCAGTATGAGATGCTTGCAAACAGGCAGAAATCAAAAACTGAAAAATATGCCACCATGACTTATGCTTCAAGAGTCGATCATTCTTTTATGGGTGCTACAGAGACTATGTCAGCCAAACCTGCCTGTTGGGCCCCACGGTAAGGTCCTGAACAAGCAACACGAGGGACTGGGACTGATTGAGAAGAGAAAGGGGATATTGACACCTATTGGCACCAAGAGAGCCCAGAGCCAACTTCTGCTGAGTTTCTTGATGTATTCCCACTGAGTCTTACTCTCAAAGAAGCCCTAAAAACTGCATGGGCAGAGAAGAGCACGACTGACTAGCAGTCGCACCAAGAAGAAAGGAACACCTCAGGTGGTAGCTTGATTTGGAAGGGAAAAGTGTCTTTAAATATAAGTATATATTTAAAAAAAAAAAAAAAGGTGTATCATGAAGGGGCACATGGCACATTTAAATTCGTTTAATAAAAAAGCTACTCTCTCCTTGTGTTCTGAAATTAAGGTCTGTGTTGGGCTCCTATCTTATGTTAAGGCTCACATAACAGTGTCCTTCCTTGGAAGAACTACATATCTGAGACAAAAAAGGCAGGGTGTATGACTTGCTCCAAGGTCACAGAGCAATAATCATTTTGGCCATGATAGCAAATTAAACAAAGGCTATTTTGTGACCCAGAACAGAGGAGCCAACCATCTGAAAGAAAGCCTTTCTTTCACTGTGTTAAGCCTAACCAAGATAAAACTTTAGTTATGGTGTTTCCTCTAAAATATTTTTCTTTTAATACAGAAAGTATATTTTAACATAAAAAGTATATTTTTATCTATTTTTACAGTATCTCTCACAATCCCTTCAACTCAATAGAGAGCTCAAATCTGAGAAACAATTGAAGGTTGCTTAAGTGCCCTCTATCATGAATTCCACTCATTGCAATTCCAGTTGTCGTCTCCAGCAAACAGCCCCTGCTCTGCAGCTTGAAACCCTGAAGACAGTTCTCAGAACCCACAAAGTTCCTCCACTGACACTTGTGGGTCACACAACCCAAGCACAGGGCCAGAGCCAAAGCTTGCAACTGCTTGAAGCACACAGTGTTCAGTAACTTCTCCATCAATTCACTTCTCAGTTATCAAAAACGGGGCTTTGCAGGACTCCCCCAGTCTCTCAGCATATCGCCATCCAATGATATTACACCAAAATAATAACAGTTTCATTTTTTCAAAACATTCCCACTGGTTCTGCATTCAGTGCTCATTTCACCTCACCCTTCCCACAACTGCATCTCTCGCCCAACAAAGTTTTTAGAAATGCTTTTTTGCTTTTTCTTGTCCGAGGGTGCCCTGCTTCCTCCCACGGGATGTTGTGTCTATCTTATGCTCATGGGTAGAAAGAAAACAGGTACGTTACTGCGTGGCCACACTGAACTAGTGTGAATTTTTTTTCAAAGGGTAAGTTCATGCTATTTAAAAAACACACAGCAAAACCATACCTGACTGAAAACATAAGCCAGTCTCCCATTAATCCGTCCACGGCCAGTCACCACACTGTCTCCAGGATACTGCATTAAAAAAACAAATCAATTAATTAAAAATAATAATTTTTTTAAAATCAAAGCAGCAACAATGTCCACTAAAAACCCCCTCAAACATATATTGAGTCAAAGTGAAGACTGATTCTCCAAAAGGACTGGTCTCTCATGTTTGCAGTGAGGGGTTCCACAAAGGTTTCCTCCAGCCCTGGAAAGAAGAACAGGAGGTAACACCGCATATTAGTTGTGCACTAGTGTAAAGATTCATTAATTTTGCAGTTCCCCTTCAAATTTCAGCACATCTGGAGTAATGGAAAATTATGTCCTTAGAGACAGGATATACTTTTTATTAGGACCAGCTGATGTTTTAGAAAGAATGGACACAGCACACAAACCTTTCTTGATGTGTTGATACAGGGGGAAATAAAACAAACCTGGAGAGGTCAAGAAATAATTACAGTCACCCCAAATACCTCAACTTGATCTGTCCCTTTTTTCACCCTATAAGTAAGGGAAGAGGAAAGAGCTGAAAGACGAAGTGGAGCCTGCGAATCTTAAAACCGGCTTATCTATGTTGTCTCACTTTATAGTAAAGGAAACATAAAGAAGTCTTTCAAGACATCAGTAGGAAAGAAACTTTACTGAGCTGTCATAAAGGAATCCCAGGCATTTAAATGTTTTTTGCTGTTTGGTATGGGGCGGGGGGGGGGAGCACATTGTGCACTCTAAGGGCCATTTATGCTCAAGGTGATCTGCTCTCAGGAAGGTCATACCAGTGTGGGGCCTTTTCCTAGGCTGCGGACAGCACTCTTGGTTCCTGGCACATAGAACTGCAGGAAACACACCTGTAGTTCCAACCACTGTCTCACACAGATGACTACTAAAAGCCCAAGCAGCCCACAGAGTGGCCTGGATGTGAGTACAAGTCTCACCCTACTTTCAGAAAAGTTCCAGGAACTCAGAGAAATTCAATGGTAAACTAATATTCCAGCTCACTGGCCACAGTTAGGTCATCTGTTGTGAAACTGTGCTCTGTAAACACAATCTACAGCTCACTGAAAGGTGAATTCTGAAGGACAAGGAAAAAATTAACCCTCTCGTCACCCTCAGGATTTCACTGCTCCTCATATCTTCAGAAACAGCAATTTGTTACCAGCACTGTGTGATGCAGGATGAGAGGCAACAGAGCCATTATTTCAGTTTGCTGGGAACAGAGTGAAAAACTACCGAAATAATGTTTGCTTGTACAGTCAGCAAGAGGGAGAGGTCCAGCACAACATCCTTTCCAGCACCAAGTCCCATCAGTCTCCTGGCTACCAAAACAAATCCTTCACCTTTACCAATTCCCCATGTCCCAGCTGCTCCTGGTGGAAGCCTGCTGATCCCTCCTTCATCCATAAGATGCAGAAGCTTGAAGCTGAACTGGTTTAAGAACTGTATGAACAGGAGTTGTAGTCATTGTACGCAGCGTGGGGCAGTGGCTCACACAGAACAGCTTCTCACCACATCCCAAAACAGAATATTCCACAGCAAATCAGGCCTTTGCTACAGGAAGATACACATGGAACAGACACATTGGAATTGAACCTACACATCCCAGCACGTTCATTGGTCCTTTCCGTACTGAATTGCAACAACGTTCTTCTCCCATGTAATGATTTATCAGACATTGATGTTATGGTGAAAGACTTTGGGGAGCCATAGATTTTCCCTCTACCTGATGAGCCTCATGTATCACGTTGGTTTAGGATACATAGCCCAGTATCTGAAAACTGCATAAGCAAGCAGATTGCAACTCGCTAACAGACCAGTATGAATGTTTGAATTTCCAAACAGATAAGATTTTAAGACCCTAAAGGATTTTTTGACTCTATAGTCTGGCAGGCATAAATATAGATCTAAGTTATTTCAACCCGTAACTCTAATGTCACCTGTAGGGAGGCAGAAGTATCCACCCGTATTTGTTCTTCATATTTGACTTGAATGACAAAGCTGTAACAACAAAACTCCGCAGCCTCCTCTATTATTTAAAACACAAATCTAAGACAATATCCGGGGAGGTATTTGAACGAAACAGGTGACCTTATAAAAAAGGTATCAAGTTTAGATAATGGAAAAGTAAACCATGTAAGCTGTTAAATGGAAAATGAGAATAATAAAAAGAAATTTGCAAAACAAACAGAAAAAAAAAGAAACTAAAACAAAAGAAATTACACGCGAACAGAAGAGGCTATTTTCAACCAGAAGACAAAGAAACAAGAATTATATGAAATAAAAATACCTTATTCTTATTAGAGTCCATCCCAAAGTCAGAACATCTATGTTCCACAAACATGTCATATTCGTCAAAACTGTCAGGGTCCAACAGCAGAAGAATTCGTTCTCTTGCAGTCAGCTTTCCCTGAAACAGAGCAAACAACAATTAATATAGCCATCAGGTGGTTCTGGCTTGAAACATGACCACCAGCAGATGTAGTTTAATCAAACATAACCTCACTTGATCTGCTATGTTTGGCCCATTAAGCAACTGCATGCCCCCAAAAGCTGGAAATAGCCTATATAGTGATTACCCTCCTTCAAAACAAACATAATGCAAGCCAGACTTCGAAAAGTCGACTGACTTATTGGAGCAGTACTACCACAAGATAAAAGAAACAATCTCAGGGTCTTTCCAACAAGATGTAACAGCATCACAGCTATTTTTGCCTATACAGTTAAATGCCACTGTTAAAGCCTTCGTTCTATTTTTAAACATGGCATCCTTCCACAGCTAGACCAGTCCTTACCAACAGTTCAAGGCTCAATCCACCACGCTCGATATTGGACTGTAGCAAATGAGAGGAAAAAGGAAATATGACAGCCTGAAGGGATTTTTCTGACAAAATTCTTTTGTTCTTTTTTTCTGTTGGGCACACAAGGGTAGAGTAAGGGCTAAGAATGTAATCAATTGACCAGTTATGCATGTCCTCTGCTCAGTACTAATGATGTCATGCAGTAAGAAATGACTGCAAAGTTCTTTTTATCTTAACCTTCCAAACAAATTTGTTATTTCCAACCCAGGTACATATCTGTCCATGTCAAGGCACCCGGGTTGCTTTCTTTAGGAGACGATGTGTCCCTCCCTCAATATGACGTTAAAACACAGCTCGGCTTCTTTGCAAAACTTATGGGTCAGAGTCAAAAAGTTCCTGAAAGTCAACAAATGCAGATAAGCCATACATTTAATTTGTAGAAAATATGACATAAGATATTTGAGGCCCCTAGACATGCAGAGATGCTTGCACATTGGTATGACAGTGTCCTGAATGTAACTCGGTAAGCCTGTAACTCTTTTCAGATGTTGTATAACTGCGGGAGGGAGACTCCTGATGGGCAAACTGCTCATTTATGTAGTCTTCACGTGAACAGCTACTACTGCCTCCTCAATGCCTACATGCCATCGTGGTACCGTTAGATCCTTGCTCTGAACAGAAAAGATAACCCAGCAAGGCACAATAAATAGGAAAACTATGTTGCCACCTCCCTCACCATTGCCTAAATTCTGAACAACAGAGGCAAGAGACTAAAAATCCAGCCGCTGTCACCCTGTCTTTTCCTCTGCCTTATTTCCACTTCTTCTAGCTCTTTGCTCTCACTTTCCCAGAAGACCAGCTTAGCCTTGCAAAAGCAGTGTAAAGGCTGAAGCTGTGCTGGATGGCATGCCTTCAAGCCCTACAAAGTGTTAAGCAACCTAGAACTTGCCATCACATGACACAAGTTGCAACTTTTGCCTCTGCTACCCCTCATACAAATGCATCATAGCCAATCTGGTGACAAAGCCGACTGTAAAGGTGTTATTCATTTTCTTTTCTTTTCCTGCCTGCAGTGACAGGTAACGCAGGCAGTCTCTAACACTGCTTCAGTGAAGCTCCCCCGCAAAGGGGCCTCTGAACCGCAAGGCAAATCCGCCCCCGGTTCCCCGCACTCCGCCGTTTCCCCTCTGAGGGCGGAAGGTCCCTCCGGCTCAGCACCGCCCCGTTCCTACCCTGCAGACGCCGAGTCTCCCGGCCCGGAGCCTGGGGGCTGCCTACCCCTGCCCTGCCCGCCGTGCCGGTGGCGGAGGTGAAGCGCCCCATTAGAGAGCGGGCCGGCTCCGCGCCGTGAGGGGAGGAGGGTTGGGGGGGGAACCGGCGGCTCACCCGCTTGTGCTGCGCGTCGATGCGGGCCTGCCCACCGCCCAGGAGAGCGGCGCGGCGCTTCTCCTCGATGCGCTGGGGCACGGAGGGCGGGCGGCCCCCCGAAGCGGCCCGCCGGTCCCCCGCAGCGGCCCGGCACAGCGGCGCCCCCCCCACCCGCCGCAACACGCGCAGCGCCGCCATGTCGCGAGCCAGCCGGCGGCACCCACGGCGCCTGCGCGCGGCCCTGGCCCGCAGCCCCGGGGCGAGGCGGCGATCGGCCCCCGCTTGCCCGGTAGACCGGGGCAGGGGCTCGCAGGGAGGGGTAGGCCGCCGCCGGGCAGGTTCGGGAGTGCCGGTAAGATCGGTGTCCTCCCGCCCGGGCGCTGCCGCCTTCGGGTAGCCCCTGCCGCGTCCCCGGGCCCCGCCGGGCACGAAACCCGGGGTGTCCTCCTTAATGGCTTTTTGCCTTTGAGCGGGGAAGCTCCGACAGAAAACGCGTCGGTTCTTCCCAGTCTCCGTTTCGGGGAGATGAGATAGCTTTGGGGGAGATGAGATAGCTTTGGAAAAGCCCCTTGGACTGTGGAAAACCGGCACTTGAGGAGCCGAGACAGGGGCAGAAGCATTCAGCTCCGGCGCTCGGCTGCCCGCTGGCCCCTCTGAGCGCTGGGAAGGGTTTGTTATGGAAACACTGTCCCTGGGATGTCCAGGCACTGATGCTCTGCCTCCCCCCGTCAGCGGGCAGTCTGGCTCTTGTCACAGCGCACGAAGGAAATAAAAAGACCCCGTTGAAAGGGAGTGACCAAGCGACCCAGCTGCAGCGTATCCGCCATCCAGAGATGTGATGTCACCCCTTCCCGGGCAGCTCTCCGGCTTGAAAATGCAGCTGTCTCTGTTCCAGACAATTCACTTGGTAGCCCTGTAGCCCACCTCAGACACTGGCCACCAGGAGACAGCCGGTCAGCTGAAAAGAACTGAAGTAGTTCTAGGTGAATGTTGCCTTTTGCATCCATACTCTAAGGATGAAGGAGGACATGAGCATAGCCCTGTAGATATCACAAGGGTAAGTCTGAAGAAGCTCCAAGAATGGAAATTCTTGGATTACGTAGCATATACAAGCTGTCATACAACAATTCGTTTTGGAACGGCTCTCGGGCTCCAGGCCAGCCTCCTACTCAGACCAGAGTCAACGCTGAATTCGTACCAGTTTTGTCAGGGCTTTCTCAGCTGGATCCTAAAAGTCTGCGAGGATGGAGGCTGGCACACCTTTCCCACTCCCAGTGCTTGACTGGCTTCGTGGAGAAACCAATTCCCCTCCTACCCCTTCTATTAAGTACTCATCTGCCCTGTTTCACTCCGGGACAACCATCTCTTGCCCTCTGACTATGCACTTCAGTAGAGGTTAGTGAGGAGACAGACAGGCACTTCAGTACCAAAAGGCAGCTCAGGGGTGTCTCCAAGTCTTCTCGAGGCTAACAATGATAAAGGCCAGTCCCTCAGCCTGTCCTTTTGGGGCAAGTGCACCAGCCCTGCTCCACCATGCTATCCCCTCCTCACCATGGTATGGTAAGAGATCCTGTCAAAAAACCTTGCTCAGGTCAAGGCAGATGACATCCACTGCTCTTCCCTCATCCACAGAACTAGTTACCTCATTGGAAAGCACTGAGGTTGGTTACACATGATTTACCCTTGGTTAATCTATGCTGGCTATTTCCAATCATCTTGTCCATCATGTGCCCAAAAAAGGCATACAAGATGACTTGCTTCACAATTTTCCTGAGACACCAAACTGAGCCTAAGTGCCTTACAGTCCCCCAGATCATCCTCCCCAACTCTTCTTGTAGATGGGTGTAATATCAGCCTTTCCCCAATCATCAGGGATCTCCCCTGATCTCCGTATCACAGAATGATATGGGGTTGGAAGGGGCCAAAGCAGGTCCACCCAGAGCAGGCCCCACAGGAACGTGTCCAGGCAGGGTTTGAATGTCTCCAGAGAAGGAGACTCCACCACCTCCCTGGGCAGCTTCTTCCAGGGATCTGCCACCCTCACAGGAAAGAAGTTCCTCCTCATGTTTAGGTGGAACTTCCTCTGACCAAGTTTGTCCCCGTTACCTCTTGCCCGGTCACTGGGCAACACTGAAAAAAGACTAGCCCCATCCTCCTGACACCCACCCTTTCAGTATTATAGGCTTTGACCCCCTCAGCCTTCTCTTCTCCAGACTAAAATGACCCAAGTCCCTCAGCCTTTCCTCATCAGAGAGATGGTCCAGGCCCCTCATCATCTCTGTAGCCCTCTGCTGTCCTCTCTCCAGCAATTCCCTGCCCTTCTTGAACCAGGGAGCCCAGAACTGGACCCAGTGCTCCAGATGGGGCCTCACCAGGGCAAAGTAGAGGGGGAGGATGATCACTGCTGGCCACACTCTTCTTGATGCACCTCAGGATGCCATCAGCCTTCTTGGCCACAAGGGCACATTGCTGGCCCACGGGTATCCTGTTGTCCACCATGTCCTCTGTGACCTTTCAAAGATGATAGCGGCCTCGCTATGATACCTGCCAGCTCTCTCAGCACACTTGGGTCATGCTGTCTCGTCCTAGAATGCATGCGTCACACTTTCCCAGTAACTGCTGACTCAATTGTCTTCCAATTGTCTTCCATTACTGGTAGGCCCCCTCCTGGAACCCTGCCTCTAGGCACAAAGGCCTGGGGAGACCTTAGCAGGGAAGACCAAGCCAAGGAAGGCATTGAGTACCCACACCCTACCCGTATGAGGCTGTTTCAGCCTGTAAAGTTTCCAGCCCTCAGCCAGAATAACTGCAAGATGTGAGATGCATTCCTGCCTCTCTGCAAGATAGCTGCTCCTCTGCAGCAGCTCAGAAAGCACTTGCCACTCACCAATCAGAAACTTAGACACCTAAGTTCTCCCTGATCATGGAATAGCCCAAGTAGGAAACAGCAGGGGCTGTTTGAAGGAAAAGCCTCTGTTGTCCCTCAGTAGGAAATACTTCTATGTTGCAGATTGGCTAAGTATCATTCAGGCTGGCTACAATAGCTTCTTCATTACAAGTAAATATCAACAGGAACTCTGCAGCTTCAGAAATTAAGACTACCGCTATTCAGAACACTGATCATATGTAAAAAGGTTAGAAATCTGCATTCTGGGAAAAGAAGGGTTTCAAAAACCCCCATCCTGGAAGAGAAGGTTGGCACACCTCAGCAGCACGGCAACAGGGGTTAGTAGAAGCAAAAAGGCATTCTTCAAATAGTTGAAGTTCTGCCCAATGGAGGAGCACAGGGAAAACAGAATTGTAAACTCTCGCAGGTTACATGTGAAAAAAACAGAGTGAAGAGACAAAAAAAAAAAACAACACAAACCCACTTTTAGGAACAACTTGCTAGAAGTTACTAGTTTTCATACTTCTTTTTCAAATGCATGAGGAAATGGAAGCATGCCAGAGAACCGGGCAATGAGACAAGTCAAGATTAAAGGGATTGCTCAGAGACTGTACAACCATTGCAGAAAAAATTTTTTTTTGTTGTTTTACATCTGAATTCAGTGCAAAGGAACTCAAGAATATTCCTGTACCAAAATACCCGTTTGTTATTTGATTAAAAGATACATTGGAGGTTCTGTTTCACCCTGAAGAGCAGATTAAGTTCCAGAACAAATCGTTAATACTAACAAGTCCAGGACCAAGTTGTTTTCACCTCAGTGTTGTAAGATAATGCAGAGATGAACTAACTTAAATATCAAATCACTAGCAAAAATTCACACGGGAGGTGGCCATTGCAATACCATTTTTTAAGGCAAGCATTAAGGGATTTAAGAAAACTGTAAACCTGTAAATCCAACATGAATTGTGAAGCAAAATAGCAAAAAACCAAACCTACCTCAAAAAAACAGTATTAGTGGACATGTAAATAAATAGGACATAGTGGGGAGGAGCTGACACGGGTTTTGTACAGAAATTCATGCCATGCAGATCCAGTGGCATTGTTTAATGAAGTCAAACCTACTAGAGGGAGATTCAGCTCATATAATTTTACTAGGATTTCCAGAGACGTTTGAGAAAGTTTCAGGAGCCTCTAATAAGAGACAAAGTTGTCATTGGATGAAAATGGAATCTATTCAAGACTATAAAATGCAAAGGTGTCACTGCTGTCTTTGGAGGACCCCAAGACACAAGTTGCTGGAAGCTGGGAGACTGTGCTAGGAAAATAGCACTATATGTTTACAGTATTTTTAGTCTTCCCTACATATTTGTCATTGCCTGCTTTTGGAAGCAGGGTACTGTGCATAGTCCTGTCATGAATGAACAGTTGATTAGGAAATAAAGAGTAAAAAGCAAATTTTCACAATGAAAAAAATTTAACAGCAAGTCCCACAGAACCCTTGAGCTGGGACATCTTCTGTTCCTTGAGTTGGGACTTTTTCTGTTCATCACAACTGTGAAAGATCTGTAAAAGGGACTTATTAAGGTGTAATTTCCTGCCAAGACCAAGTGACTTGGTTAACAGCCATCATGATGCTCGACAGAATTGCCAAAGGAGCTCACAAAGCTCAGAGAGAGATGAATTTCAAGTAGATGTTAAATGATACACTGGGGAGAACCAATCCCAAGAATACATCCATATCAGACCCTCTAACTGCTTGTTACCAAAAGGAACAGGTTCACACCACCTCTGCAAAAACATCAACTCAATTTTCAACAGCAGTCAAAAAGCAACATGAATATTAGTAATGATTACAAAAGAGAACAAAACAGAGAACACCTTATGCCACAGAATACCTCTGGTACATCTGCATCTCTAATACTGCATGCAGTTCTGGTCTTCCATCACACTTTGTGCCACACTCTGGAAAATGAGAGCACCCACATAAATCAATGGAGGAGACATATAGGACTATAAAATGCAAAGGTGTCACTGCCGTCTTTGGAGGTCCCCAAGACACAAGTTGCTGGAAGCAGGGAGACTATGCTAGGAAAACAAAACTATATGCTTAGAATATTATTAGTATTCCCTACATATTTGTCATTGCCTGCTTTAAGCAGCAGGGTACTGGGCATAATTCTGATACAACCACCGTTACAGTCCTATATTCTTAGAATTGTTAAGTTAAATATTGTTTCAGAAATGCAACAGAAAGCAAAAATTCTGTAGACAGATTCTCAAGAAGCCCCTGCAATGCAATTCAATGAAAGAGAAGAAAGGATTTTGAGGTTAAATCCAGTTATAAGAGGACTTTAAACCATGAGAAAACAATTCTCTGCTATTCAATTTTTCCATCTTCAGTCAAATAGTAATTTGTGTATGTTTTTGGTAAACAGAAGTAATCAATAAAAACCAATTCCATCATCAGTTTGTATTCCTGTAAGAAACAGTCCAAGGTCATCAATGTCAGTTGATTTGTTAAGTCAGAGGGGTAACTCAGGTGTGTAAGATTCTTGTTCCCAGAAAAGTATGTACAGCAGCGTTCTCACTAAACCCAAATTAAACTGGAATACCTGCAGAGCTTGAACCAGTATTTCTACATTAGCAGTTTGGCTCAGAATCAGCTTGAATATTTAGTGCTAATCCCAGATCATCTCTACTTGCTTTGTGTTGTTCCGAACCGAAGCAAAAGTCCTGTTCTGACAGAACTCCTGCAACCCTGGAAGCCCAGGTGCTGAACCGACTCACAATTCACACTAGAAAAGAGCTAGGGACCCACAAAAATAAGCAAACCTTGGACAAGATAAAGGCAAAACTGGATTCATAGGTACTAAAACCAGAAGGGACTGCTGTGATCATGTCAGACGTGCTGCACAACACGAGATGGTCTCAGTAAGATATTCTCTGAATTGCATATTTTAATCAACTATCAAACACTGGTAGTACATTCCTAAAAAAAAAAAAAAAAAGAGAGAGAGAGAGAGAACTTTATATTCTTTGCCTGATAAAGTGAAGTAATCTGTGCTGGTTTCTCAGAAAAGCCTGTCAGAAGACCTCTGCATGAAGATAAAGTGTTTGTCAGAAGAGTAACTACAAAGTATCTATGGAAAAAGGCAGTTGTCATCTTCCAGCTTTGAAACAAGAAAAAGCAGCAAGGGCATTAACAATCTATCTGTCATCAGGCAGAAGATTTTTCATTACAGAACGCCTGAAACGCTTTGGTCGAAGAAAAACTCCACAGAGGCCATACGGATCTAACAAGTCACCTTTAGGAAGTCACAGTAATACTTCTTTGGCTGCATGGGGGATGAGGCCGTCAAGGAAACAAGACAGACCAGTGTTTTCCAGCAGTTTTTCTATCCCACTGTTTAAGTAATAGCAATAACACCACAAACTACCGTGCGAAAAACAATCTATTTTTGAAAGATTTGATCTATAAATCAGATTTTTGAAAGAGGGGCTCCCTGCATGAACTTCCATAGTACTTCTCAACCTCACAGCTCAGTGGGCAGTTGGGAAGATGCCCAAAAAGAGGAAAGGAACGATGCTCCCGGAGGCAAAATTCAATGGCCAGCTCTTATGCAAATGCAGGGTTTGCTCATGTCCCCTTCTCCCAAATCATTACAATTTAATAGGCCGTCCAAATTAATTTTGAAGTCCTGCAATGTGATTTGGAAAGAGTCCTCATCCTGAGCTGGATAGCACATACAAGAGCTAGAACAGCAATACTGAAGTGGCACTACATCTGAATTGATTGAGGACCAGAAGTTTTCCTGGAACACACAGAAAACAAGAGATCCCCCAGCCTAAACCAGCAAGAGTTGATTTTGGATTTATGGTACTATATCCCGGGGCGGGGGAAGTCTGGAAGAACTTTAATTTCTTTGGTTGGCAACACCAGAAACAAAGAAACAGCTTCAGCGAGGAGATGGACTGCTGTGAGCTCTATCGATACCCTCCTGCTTTCAACGTGCATGTTGGGAATCTGGTTTGTGACACTTTTGAAAGGTAAGGTAAACACATTTTTTTTGTCCATTAGCCACAATATAAAGTCTAGTCACACAGTTCATGCAAATACCACTACAAGTTAAAAATAACTGAAGAGAGTACTTTTGTAAATATAAAGTAGATCAACACAGAAAACACGTCTAGCATCTGGTAAAAGCTCTCACGTTCTCTAGTTCTGGTAAAAAGGAGAAATCAATCTCATCTGATAGGACTTAGAGTTGCACAGAGCAACCCCAGGACTTCTGCTTATACCCACACAATTTAGTAACAACAGGAGGAACTTGATTACCAACGATCTAATATGATATGCAAAACGCATGACCGTACTTGATGCCGATTCAAATAGAACAATTATTAGGCCAGGCATGCTCACACAGCTGGAGAAAAGCGATTGTAGCTACACCCACTAGGCCTGTTTCAAATTGGTGAAGTGCTGGGAGAACTAAAGGAGAAAGCTCTGCCGAATAATAAATACTTTGGAATACGTCCTACAAATTCAGCCAAAAAAAATTCCCTTTAAACATATTGCCCAAATGAAGTGAGTTGTGGGTGACTGGCTTGTAGACAACAATAAGCAAACCCCATAACAATAGTGACTTAGTGGGTGGTTTTTGTACTGAGATCCCAGAGACCTTAACATTGTTGGGGAATATTCATTCTCAAGTCCTTGCAAATCCAAACGAGAAATAGATTCTCATTTATTTGCTGTGTGTTTCTGAAAAGCAGCATATAGTTAAAAAAATATCAAAAAAACAAACACAAAGCACAAATGAGAAAATAACCAACCAACCAAAAAATTCCACACAGTTGCAAAGAACTAGTGGACCTAACCAATATTATTCCATAAGGGTTTGTACAGCACTGTTCAACAACAGTGTAAAAAACTTTCTGGCTTAGAACAGGGAATTCCTTTGCACTAGTAAAGATAAGAAATTGTACTGCACTACTACTCCGGGTCTCAAGCTTGATAACATAGATGCCTTTTCCCCCTTCACCCAGAAGGATACTTGTAAAATCAGACCCAAATAAAAAAGTGGGCATTGGCTTAGTCTTATGTGAATGTGCACTTGAATGAAAGGGCCATTGCAGCCACTTCTAAAATGTGTAAAAATAGGATGTCCCTAGACATGGGATTACAGGCATGATTCTCAAATCACGTATAACTATTCTTAGAGACATATCCTGATAGGAGATTAGTAAGCAACTGGAATATCTTTTAGACAATTTGGCCACATACATATGAGAATATATGAGAATGTCTGGAATAACATTTGAGAATACTTATGAACACAGGGAAAAAGTTATTATAATGGGAAAGTCTACAGTTCATTCAGTAATATAAAACCAATAGACTGGAGGGTACCAGTATGCTTTGTTTTACCAGGATTCTGAAGCCGTGTCACTGTTGGACCCCTTCTTGGACATTTGGGGGTTAGAAAATTAAAAGGACAATCCTATGAGACAATGCACAGGGAGAATTAAAAAGGAAAAAAAAAAAAGGCACAGACAAGTTAATTGATGCAGCTTGTATTGCAGGCGAGGTCCCTGCAGCTGTGTCTCGTTGGGATGGTAACAAGGGTGAGCAGGTAGCCATGGATCACTTAACAGAAAGGCCCACAGGCTTTGCAGAGTAATGCCAACAATTTTCAGTTCTTTTTGATTCCTTTTTGGCAAAAATCAGTCTCTG
>JAOQGH010000051.1:27991520-28059295 GCA_025769975.1 Gallinago jamesoni | reverse complement strand
CTGTCATTCTTAGAAGCCGGGGGGGGGGGGGTTGTCGTTGTTCCTTTCTTCTTTAGTTACTGTGATTTTGTATTTATTAGTGTTTGATTTGTTTTGTTAATTCATTAATAACATCAGTCCAGAAAACACAAGCACCTTTGACTAAGCTAGAACTGTTACAATCACTCCAGTTTTATCCTGCCTCTCTTTCTTGGTATTCAAAAATGTAATGACACAGAGAGAAACATACATCAAGTCAAACAAGCAAGTAATTAGAAGCAAGTTCACCATTGGTGTTTTTCTTCTATTTGTCTGATGGGAAAAAAACAAAGAATCCCTGTAACAAAACAACAAAACCCTACCAGTTTATGCATAGCCAAGATTACAGAAGCAGTACACCTGGTGACCAGTTCTTCCCCCCCCTTTCTCAGTTGATAGCTTTACCTTAAAGATACAGCACAGTAGGAATTGCATACTTTAAAGATGCACCAATTCCACAATTGAAGAATCTCTTGACACGGGGAGCTCCTTCATCACCTCATGTTCTATGTAATGCATTTGCAAAGAACCATCCCTTGAGATCTAAATGGTTATTTAGTTCGAGTACTGTCGTAAAGAATCAAAAACTTAGAACTGCCACCCAGGGACTTAGGACATTAGTGCAGATATTTGTGTTTGGCAGAGTTCACAGGCCATATTCTAACCTAATCTAAATGAAGTGTCTAGTTCTTCCCAAATGCAGCCAGGGGCAGAATATTGATAGGAACTAGAAAATGAAATAACATTGCTATTCAACCCTTACTCAGATTCATTTCCCACTGAAAAGATAAAGTGATGCAAATCAAAAGATTGCAGCTGCAGAGTTAACTTACAAGTGGTCTGTAACCTTCAGAGTGAAGAGAGGCCACTTGTTTGCTGTCCAACACCAAGGAATTTGGTATGTTGAAACAGCACCGTGTTTGAAATGTTGAACTGGTTTTCAGGTACGAGGAAAACACCTAAAAAACTTATTGCCTTTTTTTTTTTAAATACTATTCGCATCAAATTTTCTAAATAAACATCCCATCTGTCCTCTTTTGTATTCTCTCCTTTCCCTTCCAGACCTCTGAAAACACTAGCTCTTCTTCACCAATTTGGAGTCCTTGATTTCTACACAAGTCTCTTAAAATGGTCTCCCAAGGCAGACCATTTTAAGAGACTTGGGTTCAGGGAAGTGAAAGACACAGCATGGAAGTAGAAACAAAACCACAAGAGTTGGATATGTGAGAGGAATCACACATTAAGCCCTTCTTTTGCCACTTTTTCATCAGAGGAGAAGGGATGGCTACTAAAGGTTATTTCTGCTGGCCCAGGAAACAGTTCAGTGTTTCAGGGCTTGTTCAATATTAAGCACATACCACTAGCTGGAGAGGCAGACAAGCAGTGAGAACACTAGTGCCACAAGGCTTTTAGTATAACGGAGCTGCAAAAGTGGCAACCGCACAGGGGAAGGCAAGCCAAGAGCAGTTATTTGTCACTGACAAGAAACACAGTCCCACAGTACCTGAACAAGAAGAGCAGAGCAGGTCCAGCAGCAATAACAAGGACAAACACAGTCATTGCCAGGCGCCCATAGCAGCAAGGCAAGTCCAAGGTCAAAGCAGGAAGTCAGCAGGCCAGGAAAAAGTAACGTAGTTCAGGAAAAGGCAAGATCTTGCACCTAAAGGCAGCTCCTAAAGCACAGCAAAACAAAGAGAATCCCAATGAAGCTTCTCACAGCTTGGCTATTTCTGAGCAGCCTGATCCAAGGCCACACAGCTGTATCACATCAGAGCTGGCCTGATGCAGAGGCAGGTAGCCAAACCCCTAATGGCAGGGAGAAGAGGTTACCGAGCCCCCTGGTGCACTCCAACCCCTAATATTTAGTCTTACCACTCTATTTGTCCCAGTGATCACAAACAGCTAAGGACCTAACCCAGTCTGTTTGGATAGCGGGACTCATTCTCCAGAAGAGTGATGCTGATAGACTAGAAGAAACAATCAAGAGGTAGGAAAAATTATATCTGCTTCTTGGACAGCACTATTAGAAACACGGACCCTTAACTCAGAGTCTGACTAGAAGAAAAGTCAAATTCAGCAGATCAGCCAGCAACAGTGGGGAAAATAAAAGCACTTTGGGCTTCCTCTGGTCAGAAGGGCATGACCTTGAGACTTGCTACTCTTACAATTTCATACTCAGTTATTACTAAAATTTTCCAAGAGTAAGATTTACTTGCCATTCTAGAGAGTTTGTATCATCTGTCCTGCTAGGATTGCAGTTGTTCTTAGATGGAATCCAAACCTACTTAGCTGTATCAGGGAGGGTAAGAATAGTGCACGTTAATGCTGTGGATGGAGATACCATCCACACGGGTTTGGAACTCTACTGATGGGAACTGCAGAATCCAGATCATGCACGATACCCCAAAGGAGCGTATCTCAGACATCAGACAAAGCTAGTAAAACTCTTTGGATATTGGGTGTCACCTTAGTTCCTTGCAAAACAGCCAGAGCAGTGTAAGATACAGTTGGGAGGGGTTGAGATGAGAGTGTTCAGGACACTCCGTGGTTGGAGCTTGGCAGAGGATGTGATACAGGGAGGTGTATATGAGAATGTGCACTTGGTGGGAAATTGCTTGAACATTACTTCAGTTTGTTGGCTTGGTTCAGCACATGAGGTGTTTGGCAGTAAATTGAACGAGGAATTGGGCATTTTACAAGTCGGCAGTAAATTGAAGAAGGAATTGGGCATTTTACAGGTTGGCAGTAAGTTGAAGAAGGAATTGGGCATTTTACAGGCAATACACATGTAGGCTGAGAGTGAGAATGAAGATGCTGTGCCAGGAAATGAAGTCAGCTTAAGGATTTAACATCTTCAAGGAGTTTTATGGTCCAGAGATGGCCTACTGGATGTTTGCTGGGCGGTCAAAAGGGAGATGGAGGTGTTTAGTACATGTTAATCCAGGAGATGCAGAGTGAGCACACAGGGGCTGTATGTGAAGTGTGTGAAAACAGTCAGGTGGGGAATGAGCTGTACAGCTTGATGAGGGCCAGAAGTGCTAAATGTGTATTTGGAAGCAAGACCAAATTCCTGTATTTTGTATGTATACTCGTTTTGAGTTGGGCTGGAAAGCTGGAGAGATTCATGAAGAGAACAAGAAACGAAAGGTAAAGGTGGAACTCTTTGATTAGGGAGAGGAGTGCCTTGGTGGCACTGGCAGTGTTGCCACACAGAATCTGGACGTGTGGTGAATGGCTGCAACGGTGCTTACAGTGGAAATATCATAAGTTCCCTCCATATGTCCCCAGTGATCTAAAACCTAGAGAAAGTAAAAAAAATAAAAAATAAATCTCCCCTGTGCCCATATCTTGGTCGTACCTGCCCCAAGCCTGTGGATCCACTGCTGTGTCAAACACTGGGGTCTCCAGAGCGCTGGTTTGGGCAGCAAGAACACTTGTCACAATCTTCTGTCTACACATCGGTGTGTGAGCAGGTGGTGTCCACCCAAACCGCATCTGCTCCTGTGCCAGATCTTCTAAGAACCTCATAGGCCCTGCAGCTCTCTCATTTTGAAGGCAGGCGCACTGCACTTGCTCCATGCTGGGTGAAGGGGGGGGGGCTAGTTGGTACCCCGGAGCCCCAGGCCCAGACTGAGGTATTCTGACAGGCCTGGCTGCAGGTTCCAGGAGGGCTTGAGGCGGAGGCGGGGTCCGATTCCTCAGCCCTAGAGGCGAGCAGAGGCGCTCGCCATGACAGGAGCACCAAACAGTGTCCGCGCCCAGCCGCTCTAGAGGCCGCGGCCGCTCCTGAGGCAGCGGCCGGGAGCGCGGGGGAAAGCCGAAACGCCCTCGGGCACGGGGCAGCCCTCCCCACCCGTCCGCTTGCCTGCCGAGGGAGCGGCGGCCCGCCCTCCGCGGGGCCGGGGTGGCGACCGCCCTGAGGCGAGGGCGACCGTTGGCGGCGACCGTTGCGGCGCGCGCGCGCTCCCCTCTCCCCTCAGGCCGAGGGCGGCAGGGCAGCCCCGCGGCCGCGCGCCCGGCCCCCCGCTAGAGGGCGCTGCGCTCCCCCTCCCCCGCCCCCCCCCATCCTCCCCCCGCGCCGCGGGATGGGCCCCCGCTGCGGGGAGGGAAGCGTCCCGGCCGCGCATGCGCAGTGCCGGGCGCCAGACGGCAGCGGCGATGGCTCCGCAGTGACGGTTGGAGCTAACGGTCGCTACTGACATTGCGGCGTGGATCGGGGCGGCCCACCCTGCCCCGCTCGGCGGCGCCCGCCCCGCGGCCGCCCCGGCCAGCAGCCACCGGCCCCGCGGAGGAGGAGGCGGCGGCGGCGCCGCGGTGATGCGGCCGCGCTGAGGCCCAGGTGCATCCGCCTCCCTCCCTCCCTTCCCTTCCCTCCCCTCCCCTCCCTCCCTCCCCCGCCGCCGGATCGGGCAGCGCGGCCCGGCCCGCCGCCGCCCTGAGCTGGCTTTGCCGTTCCTCCCTGCGGCCGCCGCCATGGCGGGCCGCCGCTGAGGAAGCGTCGGCTCGGAGGGGAGGGCGGCCCGGCATGGCCCGCAGCCTGGAGTAGCCGCGCCGCCGCCTCCTCCCTTACGCCGTGCGGGCTGCGGGCGGGCCGAGGGCCGCTGCTCGGGAGCGAGGCCCCGCTGGAGGCGGAGGAGGAGCCAGCGCGGCCCCTCTCTGACAGGGCCCGCCGGGCCGCCGCGGCCTCCGCGCTGCCGCCGCCGCCGCCGCGCGGCTCCAGGTGGCCCCGGACCAAGGTGACACCCGGCCTGCTGCCCCCGCCCCGGGGCCACCTGCCCCCTCGGCCGGCGCGGCCTCGGCGCCGCGCTTTCTTCTCACCCCGGAGCCGGCGGCGTGCGAGCGGCTGCGATGAACCCGGTGAATGCCACTGCTCTCTACGTTTCAGCGAGCCGCCTGGTGCTCAACTACGACCCTGGGGATCCCCAGTCCTTTACCGAGATTAACAAGCTCCTGCCCTACTTCAGGCAGTCCCTCTCCTGCTGCGTTTGCGGTGAGGATCTTTCTTTTGTTCCCTGCACAATGAGCCTTCCCACCCCCCACCCCCTTCTCCTCCCCTCCCCGGGCGGGCTCTGCCGGTGGGACCGCCGCGGCGGGGCTGGGCCCTGTGTCCCCCGTCGTGTGTGTGTGTGTCCCCCTTCCACCCACGGAGGCGGCCCGGGAAACTTCTCCTCAGGATTTCCACCCCCATCTCCAAACTCTCCCCCCGCTTCCCGTTAGCGGGGTGGGGTTGGGAGGGCGGTGGGGTGTATTGGAGAGGGGTAGAGGGGGGGGACGGGACACACAGACAAATTGGGGACGGTGGAGTGGAAAACCCAGCCCGAATTTGTGTGTGTGTGTGTGTGTAATATCTGGTGGTGGGAAAGAGAGGAGGGCGTTAAGGATTGAATAGGCTGGAAAAAAAAATTCTGTTGGTTTGGGGTTTTTTTTGTTGTTGTTGTTGTTGAGAAGAATATGTTTTGCCCCAAAACGTGAGGCTTTATTACAGTTCGCTTTATTTCACCGCGGGTATGGTAGTTATTAGTGGTTATCGGAATATACCCTGCCAGAGCGGAGTTAATTGCTTTAAAAAAAGTGATGACTAAGAGCAAGCGTGGTAAAAGATACTCAAAAGAATATACAGAACGTAGAGGCAGGGAAATAAGAACTTTTTCCCTTTTTTCTTTTTTTTTTTTCCTCTCTCTCCTTGAAACGTAAGGAACAAAAACGCAATTCAGATGGAAATCCAGGAATTTTAAGTGCACAGAAACAATGTTTGGATTTATCCTATATTTTTTTTGTTATGTGTAGTGGATAATTGCCCTATAACAATAATTACCATAAAAAGCAAATAAGCTGAAAGTCTGGGAGGATTTCCCTGCTCTTCTTCCTCCCCCCAAAAAAACCCAGAGCGTATTCTGCATTTTGTGGGAAAAGGCAGACATCCGGAATTTCAGCATTACAGCCTGGGGAGCAGTGGGAAGGAATTGCCTTCTGCTGTGTTTACGAAGCGGGGGCACATGTCCATTCCTGGTAGGAAGCTCTGGAATAAGCTGTCAACCTTTCTTGAAACTTTCCTTTGAAGCCTTGGTCGGTGTTGGGAGAGGGAGCCTGAACTGTTAGACCTCTCAGTTGATTAATTGTGTTAATTCTTTTTTTTTTTTCTTCCCCTTCTGGTAGTTTTAAGTCCTGGCCCCCGTGTGTGTTTATATGCTCTTAACGGAGTTGATTTGCGTCCGCTATGTTTGCATGTGTTTATCTTTACTAATGTGTGTGGTCACAGTAAGATGTAGTTGAATTACTGGGGTTTATAAAGTTGAACGTTGTATTTATTTACAGGATCAGGATTTCAGCTGTGGAGGCTGCTAAACTAGTGGTGGATGCTTCCTATCCTGTAGCTATTGGCTCCTCCCACTTAAAGTCTTAGAAAATAGAGATCTGTTTGTACTGGGAAAGAGGGAGCCTGTTCCCAGGATCACTGCATCGTCACTTCCTGAAATAATTTGTCTAAGGATTTTTTTTTTTATTCACATAACCCTGGTGTCAGTATCGATGCACCTCTGCTCTTTAGGTTTTGCTTATTACCTTAGGCTCTGTTAATTCCAATCCCTAACTGTGCCTTTTTTTTTTTTTCTCCCCTAAATCCTTCTTGTTTTTGGTCAGCCATCAGACTGCTTTGGCCTAAAAATATGCTAATATTTTTCTCTTTTTTTTAAAAAAAAAAAACATAGGGACTCCATGTTTCTAACTGCTGTGCTATTTGGCCTCTTCTCTCTAAGTCTGTTCTTCTGAAATGTGTTCTTTGTACTCCTTCCCTTGACTTCTTCCCTTCTTGGCCTTTTGCAATCTTATTTTTACGCTCTGTGCTATTGAAATCATCTATCTTTAATTTGTCCCTGCCCAAATTCCTGAGCTATTTCCCCCCTCTTCAGCTTTTCTTGCTTGGCTTTTCTGTCGCTCTTAGTTTGGTAGAGCAGACCATGCTTTTTAATTTGTTTTCTCTATTGAGTTGTGCTTCCATGGATATTCCTACTTACAGACTACTTCCTGATGGTTCTGCTTCCCCTCTTCATCCCTTATGTTTTTTTGAATTTTAAGGTTACTGCTTTGGCTTTTTTTTTTTTTTTTCTGCTGTGGCTTGCTTTCAGATACTGGTAGTTGCTGTCTGTTTCAGATATTTTATCTACAGGTGTTTCCCCAGTATTCTCCCTTTGTGTCTTGGTCTCCTGTTCGTGGCGTGGCAGCATACCAGGCTCTCTGTGAAGCCATACAGTAAAATACACTTTCTGTCCTGCAGAGTTAGTAAAGTGTCTTTCTTGAACCTGCAGGCAGTTAGTCACGGGAGAGTGGTCCTGCCTGATATAAAACTGTCCACTCTGGTGTTGACCAGAGTCATAAATCTTCAACTCAGACCTTCTTCAAATTGACCTTCTTTTTGTTTGCTTTTTGTGTTCCTTTCCTCCTGCTTCTGTCATGGGTGAATATCGGTGCCTCTTTCTCTCTTTGGCCTTCTGATCTTGCTACGATATTTTTAAAATACTTAGTGCTAAGAGCTGTTACACCTTCTGCATGCCTAAGGTCAGGTAAAGCCTACCCAACTGTCAAAACCTTCTTAACTTGAGTGTTTTAAAAGGTAAAGTTTAGGTATTGAAGTAAAGATTACTTTGTGAGATGCCATGATCGCAAGAGTGAGTGCTGGGACCCCCCAGAACTTTACAGTGTGGATTTAAAAAAAAAAATAAATTAAAAGCTTTTCAGGTGCTTGCTGCTGCTTTCTACCCTCTTTGTCTGGTTAGACCATGAGATCCCAATACCTGTGTATGGGTTTGTGTATAGGGAAGTCTGAGTGTCTGGTACTTGCACAGATCTTAGTAGGATGTGTTCTCGACTATAAATGTTAAAAAACGTGCTTTGTTGGAGAAATGCTGCATGAATTATCAGTAATGCAGAAACCCACTCCACTTGGTTAAGGTCTCAAGCATTGGACTTCTAGGAATTCCCTTGGGGAAATTACTCCCCAAATTAGTGCTCCTTATGTCATCAACCTTTCCTCAGTATTTAATCTCTCTGAATGTGTTCTGTAAGGCTTTGTTATGCTGTAGGTGTTAATTCCACAGGCAAGATTGTCCCTTTAATTTTAGAGACTTGTTTTTAGAAGAAATTAGTGACAGCTATGTAAATCAACCAACATTACTGTGCTTTCACTATTTTCTCAATGCACTAGACAGAAGCCAACTCATTTTCTTTTGGTCTGATGGTCTTTTAAACCAGTTCACATAGTAGGGGTGGCAGAAGTTTTTTGTACCCATGTAATTATGCAGTTCTAATTAAAGCTCCGATTTCTAGATTCAAATGGGCACACGTGAAGTTCCATTAGTAGGTTCATAATGTAAATACTGTAAGTAACTTATTGTAAGTCAACTAAATCTGGTCTGCATGGATTTGAGGTCTCTGCCTTATCTAATGGGTTATAAAGGTTAAATTATATTGATGCTACGGCGGCGTATGTTTCTAGGATTTAAGTGTGCTCATGTGATAGTTTCCTAGATGGTGGTGTAGGTAATACATCATCCTTTCGCAGGGATAGATAAGACAATATTTCCTAGAGCTTTTAAAACTTAAAAATAACTATTCCCTCGTGTGCATTAGACAGAAGGGATGTGTCTTATCTGTTTTGAGGATGGGAAATCTCAGTTTCAGTCTCTGGACTAAAGCGATTATTATTATATTACATGTTAATACCATGTTTAGTTTAAATATAGTTAAGTAGGATTTATACAACAAACTTCTATGTTTTTAAAGTACTGCCTATTGGGATAAAAATCTTCTTAAAAGTGGCTTTCTCTGTTTCAAATACCTTGTTGGTTACTGCAAGTCATTCAAAGGGTCTGTTGGCTTTCCAGCATTAACAGCCTTTTTTCAAATTCAGTTAAAATGCCTGGAAGAGACAGATTGCCAGTCGGATCAGCGTAGCTTTTTATCTGGGGGAAAACTTAATCCTGGAACCTTTGAAAGATATTTAAAAGATGTGTGAAAGGTAGTTATTGATGATTTAGAAGGTGAAGGCGCTTGAAAGGTTGCATGGCTCTAAGACAGCACTTTTGGGCAGGAACCCAGCTGTAGCTTGTGCTGTAGAAATACAGGATGAGAATATAGTTCTTGCCTTAAACATCCTGTAATCTAAGCAAGGGGATGTGAGACAACATGTGGTTTAGGGGAGATTAAGGGGTGGGAAGGAACAAAGAAACAAGGTGACAGGACTGAGCGGTACCTTCTAGAGCTCCCCACAAATGTCCTGAGATACCTTCAACCCTCTCAAAAGCTAAGGGAGTGTTATGGAAGCAACTCCCAAGCAAGGGGAATGGTGTGGATTACCAATAAAATAAAATAAAATAGTTCTATTTTCTGATTTAAAGATTAATATGGGGATGTTATTTCCATCCTGCTCTTGTGTTAAAATTATTAGCCTGTTTTTTAAAAGTTTTATACTGACAATAGAAGTTGAGTCTTGCGGAACTCCTTCTGCTAGCTAGGTTTGAGATTTCTCCATGGTTGGTGGTATACTGAATTGTGTAAAAATTTTCCATCTCTGTGACATCTTGTCCATGTTGTTGGACCCGTGAAGGCTCCTCCTTTTCTTCATTGCCCCTCGCTGAGTGATTTTCCGTTGCTTTGCGCTTCTGACTGCTTCCCCCCTACACCAGTATATGGTGTGTCCTCCTCCTGACCCCTTGTCTGTAGCTCTTAGAGGCATCAGTACAGAGCCCAAGTAGAGCTGAGGCTGTACTTTGTCACTGGGAAAGTGTGAATTTTAGACCTGTACGGTTTCATTAAACTTTCATATGGAAATTTCTACAAATATCTGAGGGAAGAGGCACCACAAGCAAGTGGAATGTGAGTGAATTATGGCTCTAGAGTAAGTAAGGTCTTTTTTTTTTGCTGATGGCATTGAGAGAATCTGAGGCATGCAGAAGTTACGTGATGACCTTCAGAGAGGGGAAGATAGTTGGGTGACACCTGAATAGATTTAAACTTTTTAGAAAATTTGATTTCTGGTCTGATGAAAGAAGCAAATTCGCACTACTAATAAAACTTAATTATATGCATGATCCTGGATTTTCTCTTTGGGTTATGAGCTGTGACTAAGTGAGTTAAGCCTGGATATCAGTGTTTTAAAGTGAAAAAGCATATTTAAGTTTTGAGATGGAAAAGTTTAGCCTAGAACTCTCATTCCTTGTCCATTCTCCTTAGATTAAGGAGAGTGAAGGCTGATTATGAGCTGCACTGCCAGATCAGAGTTGCCTTTTGTGTTTGAAAATTAATCGGGATCGATGCTTTCTTTTTCAGGTATTTTTCATTGACATTTTCTTTCTTTCATTTTCAATGATAAAAGATACTCACCAGCTGTTACATAGTGATAGTTTTTAGGAAAAAAACCCCTAATGTTATTTTCCCCTTAAAAATTACATGAATGGTTGCCAAAATACTTCTGAATTTCTGAAGAATGTGCAAAATAACCAGAATCTTCAAAACAGAGCATGGGCTATGGGACTGAGTATCTATCAAATACCTTCTGCTGCAGGTATTCTTTCTCGTTTTGGAGATAGTCAGCATGGGCAGTTGTCCATAAAATGTCCACTCGCACATCTCTGAAATTACCATTTTTTAGCCAAGAACATGTTGGATGATTTCCTCTTAAAAAAAAAAAAAATCTCCTTACTTAAATTCACTGTTTCCCTTTCCTATTTTTTTTTTTTTACATCATGTGTGTGGCTCCTAGGAGAACTGCTCTTTCAAGGATGTCTGCATTGTACTGCATGTGTTTTGATAACATAAAGTTCTACCAGTTGAACTCAAATTGGTTTCTAAACTAAAAGCATCAAAATTGAGGAGTAGGAAGAGAAGTAACTGTGGTTTCCACCTTAACAGCTGGTTGATACTGGGCTTCAAAAAGTGACTTGTGGGGTGAAGATTGCAGGACTGTCTTCGGATGTGATTTGAGATGAGTGTGCTTCTTGTTGAGGCAATGGGAGATGATGGACAGGTTTTGATGGTCGCCTGAGGATATTGATTAACTTTTCCTTAAACACTCTGAAACACAATGGGTTTAATGTGTTGCCAAAAGGCATCTTTATTGGGACGACTTCGTTGTCTGTGTCTATGGACATAGTGCGCTCCAACACAGGTTCCTTTGGTGGTGTTTTCTTACCATGTTATGATTTACAGATTAGTTTGATTAAATATGGAGTAAACGATTGCTGGATATTATTGGAGTACTGTGTGAAGCCAGAAGAGGTTCTTTGCATCTAGTGCACGCTTTGGGAAATGGTGCAGAGCACAACCTTTCCTTGAGCACTGTGCTTTCCAGAGAGGAAAGACTTTCCTGCTCTTATGCAGAAAATTCACTTTGAAGTCCTTCAGTGATGTCATTTGTTAATTCTCTGGCTCCGGAGCCCCCCAGTCCCAGCACAGGGCTTGCTCCTTCTCCAGTGGGCTCAAAGAGCACAAGTTTAAGGTTGTGTGGTTAATCTTGATGGTGTATTTTTGTTTGGCATGAAAAAAATAGTCTTCATTATTTTTTTGGTAGTGATAAATATGTTTAATTTGATCTATCACTTTCAAAGCCAGTTTTAACTCTTTTGAGTGTTCATGCTGCATAGAAACACATTAAATTAATTTTACGGGCATAAGAGAAATGTTAACTTCACCATTTAAAGTCCCTTAAAATACAACAACCTTTACTTTTGGAAGACATCATTACTTCAAGATTTTGCACTGGATGGTGAAGAAGATGAATTTCTTTCTCTTTTAAAGCTTGTTCATCACAAAGTTTGAACTTTGCCACCAAGTTTGTTAAAAATACCTTTAGAATTTTTCTAGTTGGTGATTTTTGTAAACAAAGACTTTCAAACAGAAATATAACTTTGACATAGGACATGGTAAATGATGTTCTGCTGTTTGTTATGTGGGGGGATGGAAGCAGAGAACAAAGCAGTCCCTTCTACAGTTTAAATGCAATTTGTTGTCATATTTCTGGTTTTTTCCTTGAACTTTAGCTAAAGAGGTTGACTGTATTTCTTCAGATACGCAGAAAAATAGTCTAACTGTATTCTTATCATGGTTAATTTGGGTTCCCATGGTTTTCAGACAAAAATAGTGCACTTTTTGTTTTTCCAAAGAGTTACACAATTATTAATTATTAGTCATGACCTTCCCTATATGAGGGTAATAATTTCCGTAGCTAATTTCTCATAGTCGCTTGTTGATGGAGGATGCTCTGAAATATTCAGAGAAATAGGTTCAAAGTTCTGTGCTAGTAGTATTGAGATGTCTTGCGTTCTCATGCCTCTCCCAACCAAAAGTGTGGTAGCTACAAATGGCCATTTGTTCCCTGAGGGCTGGGGAGCGGGTGTAGGGTATCTGTTACGGGTGGCATTTCTTCTAGCTGATCCAGTACGTTTCTGTGTGGTGGGAAAAGTTGCCAGACTCTTCTCTAAGTGGGACAGTTGGTCAGGGTAGGGGTAGGACAAACTTCTACCAGCCCATGGTTCTCCCCCATCATCTTGAGTGCATGTTAGGGCTTGAGATCTGTGGAAGGAGACCTTCCACTGTTGCCTTGTCCTTGACGGTCATCCCTTGCACTAACCTCTCTTCAAGCTTCCCTGGTTTTGAGTGTATTTAGCTGTATTCTTTTGTAGTAGATATCCAGATTTTGCACCCATATATAAAACAGATTTTACACATTTGTTTTATTTTCCTGCAGATGGTTAACAGACCTTTTCGCTACTTATCATATGCCTGTCTATCGCCAAATAGCTTTGCAAATAGTGCTTTTAGTTTTTTTATCAAACTTTGAAAATGCTACTGCTTTTATGATCATATCTTTCTTTTTGCATGTTGTGCTTTGAAACCGCATTGATCTCCTTATCCTTCAGTGGGATCTAGTTGATAATTCCTTAGCTGCAGAGGTGTTGTGTGGGGTTGTAGAAGGGAGTGGGGCAGGGAGGATGGTGCAGGGAGCAAAACGTCTCCTTTCAGAGGCTGCTTCAGCTGAAGTGGCAGCTGGTCACCAGTGGTGTCCCTCAGGGCTCAGTTTTGGGGCCAGTATCGTTTAATATCTTCATTGATGATGTGGATGAGGGGATTGCATGCACCCTCAGTAAGTTAACAGATGACACCAAACTAGGTGGGAATGTTGATCTGCTTGAGGGTAGGAAGGCTTTACAGAGGGACCTGGACAGGTTAGATCGATGGGCCAAGGCCAATGGGATGAGGTTCAAAAGGGCCAAGAGCTGGGTCCTGCATTTTGATCACACCAACCCCAGGCAGCGCTACAGGCTTGGGGCAGAGAGGCTGGAGCTGCCCGGCAGGAAAGAACTTGGGGGGTGTTGGTGGACTGTGGGCTGAACATGAGCCAGCGGTGTGCCCAGGTGGCCAAGAAGGCCAACAGCATCCTGGCCTGTGTCAGGACCAGTGTGGCCAGCAGGAGCAGGGCAGTGATGGTGCTTCTGTACTGGGCACTGGTGAGGCCCCACCTCAAGGGCTGGGTTCAGTTTTGAGCCCCTCAGTACAGGAAGGACATTGAGGTACTAGAGCGTGTCCAGAGGAGAGCCATCAAGCTGGTGAGGGGTCTAGAGAACAAGTTGTACAAGGAGAGGCTGAGGGAACTGGGTATATTCAGTTTGGAGAAGAGGAGGCTGAGGGGAGACCTCATTGCCCTCTGCAACTCCCTGAAAGGAAACTGTAGAGAGGCAGGGATTGGCCTCTTCTCCCAAGGGAAGAATGACCGGAGCAGAGGAAATGGTCTGAAGTTGGGGCAGGGGAGGTTTAGATGAGATATCAGGAAGAATGACTTTCCTGAGAGGGTGATCAGGCAATGGAACGGCCTGCCCAGGGAGGTGGTGGAGTCACCATCCCTGGAGGGATTTGAGAAACGTGTAGACGTGGCACTTCAGGGCATGCTCTAGTGCCAGGGATTATTGGGGTTTTTTTTGGTGCGTGTATGGTTGGACTCGATGATCTCAAAGGTCCCTTCCAACCACGAAGATTCAGTGATTCTGAAGTACTTGGGCCTGCAGGTAGATGGGTACCTAAATTTCAAAAAGCCTGCATCTGATGGTACCATCAGTCGGTGAGAACCAGCTCCTGTCCTTCAGGAGGTGGTTACCTCTGAAGCTTGTAGCAATTTGTTAGACCTTACTGCCTGTTGCTAATTATTTTAGTAGAAACAATCAGATGATGTTTAATCCAGAAATGAAAATGCTGGAAGTCTAGCAGTCCAACAGTTACATCTCCAGCTTCTGGTTATTACTTTGAGGTACTTGTCAAATATTAATTTTAAGTGTAACATTGAAGTACACGTGTGCTTCATCAGATTGATTATAGCTTCCTGGTTGTTTGAACTTGCTAGATTTAACAGAGCTGTAGAATTTTGATCTGACCGATCCAAAGTTCGCGGAGGCTTTTTGATGTGATAATTTTTTTCTAGATTACTCAAATTAAGATTTAATAGTTAACATCATTCTTAAGACTTTGAGTTGTTAAAAACTGCAGTATGTCAAGTTTCAGTAGGCTTTACCAAGGGCACTGAAGTACTTACTGGTGTTTAGCCCCTTTTGTAGGGCTATTTTGGCGTTTCTGAGGAGGGATGAGAAGGGAAGGAGGTCACCTGTTGTTTCTTCTCAGTGAATTTCACCCATTTGGAGCGCGTTTCCTGGATATATACACCTAACAATTGCTTTGATTCTCAATTCTTCGCCTCCCTTTGGTCTCCCAGATAAAATTTGCAGATGCTTCCCCTCTTCCTGCAGCTGCGAAGTAATGCTCATTAAGGAACACAATAGGAAGTATTCCTTGCGCTTTAAATGACCTCCCTCCTGGTAGCAGCCTTTCAGGCAGCTTTCAGCAGCAGGACAGCTACGATATTTTGTAAATAATATATTAAAAGTGCTCATTTTAATGGAGATGGACATCAAATGATCGAGGAGCCAACGAGGAAAGGAGCCATGTTGGACCTTGTCCTTACAAACAAGGAGGGGGTGGTGGGGAATGTCAAGTTCAAGGGTAGCCTTGGCTGCAATGATCATGAAATAGTGGAGTTCAAGATTCATAGGGCAGCGAGGAGGGTGTGCAGCAAGCTCGCTACCCTGGATGTCAGAAGAGCAGACTTTGGTCTCCTGAGAGATCTGATTGGGAGGATAGTGTGGGAAAAAGAACTGGAGGGGAGAGGGGCCCAAGAAGGCTGGTTGGCATTCAAGGATCACCTCCTCCAAGCTCAGGAGAGGTGCATCCCAAAAAAGAAGTCATCAGTCAAAGTAGCCAGCAGGCCTGTGTGGATGAATAAGGAGCTCCTGGACAAGCTCAGGACAAAAAAGGGACGTGTCAATCCCAGGCACAAATACAGGTTGGGCGGAGAATGGCTGGAGAACAGCCCTGAGGAGAAGGACTTGGGGGTGTTGGTGGATGAGAAGCTTAACATGAGCTGCCAATGCGTGCTGGCAGCCCATAGACCCAACCGCATCCTGGGCTGCAACAAGAGAAGTGAGGCCAGCAGGTCAAGGGAGGTGATTCTACCCCTCTGCTCTGTGCTCGTGAGACACCACCTGGAGCACTGTGTCTAGCTTTGGAGTCCTCAGCACAGGAAGGACATGAGCATGTTGGAACGGGTCCACCGGAGGGCCACAGGGATGATCAGAGGGCTGGAGGACCTCTGCTATGAAGACAGGCTGAGAGAGCTGGGGTTGTTCAGCCTGGAGAAGAGAAGGCTCTGGGAGGACCTTATAACGGCCTTTTAGTATCTGAAGGGAGCTCCAGGAGAGCTGGGGAGGGACTCTTTGTCAGGAAGTGAAGTGACAGGACAAGGGGTAACGGTTTTAAATTGGAAGAGGGGTGATTTAGATTAGATATTAGAAAGAAATTCTTTACAGTGAGGGTGGTGAGGCACTGGAACAGGTTGCCCAGGGAAGTTGTGGCTGCCCCATCCCTGGAGGGGTTCAAGGCCAGGCTGGATGAGGCTTTGAGCAACCTGGTCTGGTGGGAGGTGTCCCTGCCCTGGGCAGGGGGGTTGGAACTCGGTGATCTTTAAGGTCCCTTCCAACCCAAACCATTCTATGATTCTACAATTCTATGTTTAGTAAACCTTTTAAGTAGGACAGTTAAGAACTGATGTTGTTTAAGGAAAGCCTCTTATTGGATGCTTTTGTAAGGACATGGGTTTGCTTTTGGTGTATTAATACACCCCTTGCAAAAGAGGGTGAGAAAAGAGGAGGCAAAAGTTTAGTAATAGCAAGTTATTTAGGGTAGTAAAAGTGAAGGCACTGCATTGAGTAATCGTGGAAGGATCTTGTGCGGATGAATGACTGCGCAATAAAATGACAGATTAAATTTAGCTTAGATAAATATTAAATGATAAACATGGAAAAATATTAACGTCTCAGAGTCTACCATTTTTTTGTCTTGCAGATCTACATAAATTTGTAAATTTTATAGAAAGTGGTAGCGCTGATGGCTGCTGGCCAAAAGTGAGATCTTGGCCTTGCAATAGAAAACTCGATGAGAGTATCAGTTCAGTACTGAGTATCCATCAAAAAAGCAAAGCAAGTGCTTAAAATCAGGACTAGAATAAAGTAGAGAACTTTACTATGGTGCTGTATAAAGCTGTGGTTCACCCATATCTTATGGAGCAGCAGTTGTGGTCCCCCCCATCTCAAAAAAGAACTGTGGAAGAGTTAGGAGATGGGTGATCCAATGTAAGGAACAACTTGTGTAGGGTCCGGAAAAGAGACAACTTGGAGGGTTATGTGGTAGGTGTCTGTAAAACTCCCAAGTGGTGTGGAAGGGAGGACAGGGTTTGTTGCCTCATCCAACACAAGAACCAGAGGTTGTCCAGTAAAACTAGAAAGAGTAATGTTCAAAACAAAAAAGGTCATTCTCAGCACAGAATCACAGAATGCTATGGGGTTGGAAGGGACCTCTGGACATCATCTAGACTAGCCCCAAGCCAGAGCAGGTCCACCCAGAGCAGGTTGCACAGGAACTTGTCCAGGCGGGTTTGGAATGTCTCCAGAGATGGAGACTCCACCACCTCCCTGGGCAGCCTCTGCCAGGGCTCTGCCACCCTCACAGGAAAGAAGTTCCTCCTCATATTGAGGTGGAATTTCCTCTGACCAAGTTTGTGCCCATTTCCTCTTGTCCTGTCACTGGGCACCACTGAAAAAAGACTGGCCCCATCCTCCTGACACCCCCCCTTTCAGTATTTATCAGATCCCCCCTCAGTCTTCTCTTCTCCAGACTGAAATGACACAAGTCCCACAGCCTTTCCTGATCAGAGAGATGCTCCAGTCCACTCATCATCTTTGTAGCCCTCTGCTGTACCCTCTCCAGCAGTTCCTTGTCCTTCTGGAACTGCGGAGCCCAGAACTGGACACAGATGGGGCCTCCCCAGGGCAGAGCAGAGGGGGAGGATGATGGATAGTTATCAAAGCCTGTTGTGACTGATGTTTTAACTAGTTAGAGAGGAGATGAGGTGAAGCCTAAGGAGAGAATCTGAGGGTTAGTGAGTCCATGGAACACCCATCTCCCATGAGAAGTGTCCCAGCTAATAAGGGTTAAAAAGCTGGGCAAGTATGAAGAGTTGGTGTGCCTTGTTCTTACTCTGTGCCCTAAGCATCTGCTTAGGGTCTGTGGTCTGACTCGGCATGGGTATTCTTAGGAGTTGGAGGATAAGATAGGTCAATAGGTAACATCATGGAATCCTCCCTGGCTTTATTTTCATGGTGGAGTTCATACTCTTAATCTGTGTGGTCCAGCAGTTTGGAACATCCCAAGAGCTTGGTACCTCCAGATCGTGGGCAGCAGCTTGTTGTCTTCCTGGGACAGTGCTGCACATTCCATATCATTCCCTGAATATTAAAAGTCATGAAACTTAATTTTCTGTAAATTCGCAGCTCGTGGTTGACACTTGTTTTAGTTTAATCATCCTAAAGCTGGAGAGTAGGTGCCACCGAATCTATATGAGAGAAGAACTTTGCAGAATGAATATTCAATGAGATATGAGCTCAGGCTGAAAATATTCCCACATCTCAGGCATTCCTGAGGTCTCTCCCGTGTAGGTTGGCATTTACTGAGAGTAGAACTTGCTCTGTTCTTTCCTTCAGCAAGAACATGTAAAGTGTTTTGCCTTGTCTGTCCATGTTTAGGGTTTTGGTGTGTTTGTGGTTTTTTTTTTCCTCAAAGCTTCTGGAAAATTAAATTTTTCAACAGTTTCAGCCAAATTTACTTTGGGAGAATTAAAATACACAGTTGGTGATGACTTTTTCTTTTAAATCTAATTAAAAGTGAAATTGGTATCCTCTTTATTTGGTTCCATCTATGAAGTATTGTAGTGCTTCGTATTCTATGAAGCATCGATCATCATAACTCACACTTAATCATCGTAAGTAGCAAAAAGAGGCTAAAGATAGACTGAGGAGCACACTCATGCGCTTTGTTTTGTTGGGTATTGATGCTGCTGGGGTTTTGGTCCCGGAAGCCTTGGGGGATGCTGTGGTTTTACGATGGTTTCTGAAGTATCAAAGCATTAAATGAAGGAGCATTACGTGTGTTTGCCTCCTGCACTGGTCCCGGTGTGGCTTTCTACCTGTCCTGTTGGGAAGGTTCAAGATCCATAAGGGATGGATGGTTTGTGACCACTTTCTGCTGAAGGATGTGATGTCTGGGACCGGCCAATGTGTGATTTAAAGCTTTCTTTTGGTTTTCCCCAGGGGAGTTAGGGACTTCTCTCACAAAATCAAATCCAGTCTTAAGACCAGGATGGACATCTCTACCTGCATTGCTGTTTAGTGTCATTAAAGGGAACAGGAAAAATAAATTCCACTCCAGGTTGGATTGTGTGACTTCACGTTCCACCTCTTTGCTTTAAATCTTTGCTGCTAAACTTGAGTGTTTTGCCATTGTCTTCTTATGGTGGGCTCTTGTAGAGTTGCCCTTCCTCATTGGGTCAGCAAAGAAAAAATAAATCTACTTTTAGGTCATGAAGTGCATTTCCTGTCAAGTATTGCTGTAATTGTGCAATTATATTTTTTCTCAATTCATTAAAAAAATACTATGTAATGATGACTTCAGCACAGGCTCATGTCTGTTGCTCAAAACCCAAAAAGTTAAAATGAGGCCAATTCTACTGAAAGATAGCTGAGGTGGAGGGGCTGGAGCAGCCCTTTCCCAAAGGGGGTACCAGGGAATTCAGATTTCCAAGGGAAAAGGGAATAGTCTGCTCGTTCAGGGAATCCATGTGTTGCAGAATTACTGTGCTAATGCAAATTTCCTATTTAAACACATGTGAAAAGTTGAATTTTCAATAGTATGAAGTGCAAGGAGGGTTGGGTTAGGAAAACAGGTGGAAGATTTTTGACAAAGGCTCCAGAGTGAGGGACAAGTTTCATATTTTAAGTGCAAGGTTAGTGTAGTACGTTCTGCTCTTCTGCCTGAGGACCTGGATTCTCCACCGAGGTAATGGAGGGTGGAAAGGTTGGAGTTTATTCCTGAGCTGATAAGTCAGGCCACTCAACTGGGTCCAGTTAATTACATCCCTTCAAAGAGAACCAGTTACAGAAGGTCCATGTGACTAAAATTGCTTTGGCATTTGAGTGATGAGAGAAAATATCTTCATAATTGATACTTCCTTTTTTTTTTTAACATCTCAGTCTGTTTTAATATGTGCACTTCGCTCTCTCTCCCCGAATTGTTTCATTTTAGTCATTTGTTTGTAAAAGCACCTTTTCACTTTGGAAAAATCTGGGTGAGAATTCACCGATGGCTGTAGCTCCCCCAACAAAGGCTCCTCCTGGGGAGAAAGGTCTGGTCCAAGCTCTTGGAAAGGAGGGGAAACCTGTTGCTGTAGATGACTGTAGATACTCTGAAATTTCATGTAGGTGTTGGAATATCTTTCTGGCCTAGAGCTGGCCAGAAATAGCAAAGTAGGAGCCACCGCTCCCCAGGAGAAGTTAATGATCGCCTTGTTGCACCTTCTGGTTTGGCAAAAGAGTGATCTACCAGAGACCAGTAGAGTTGGGGTTTGGTTTTTATTAAATTTCATTCAGATCTATTACTAGGCGTTTTATTCAGCATTTATAAGAATTCATGGGATCCACGTGGCTGGTTTTGTTGCTTGATAAGTTTAAAAACGTCGGGCTTTATTCATGGCACTGACTGTCACAAAGCTGGGCTCTATTTTTAGTCCCAGCTAAATGAAAAGTAAAACAAAGTCTGCTGTGTCTTCTTTACTTTGGGGTTGATATTTCATCATTTTATGCATTCCTTTTAGAGTTTCCCTCTGCTCCCTTGCCATTTATTTTCACTAATTTCATTAGAATCTCTGCAGCGGCTCTTCACGGGGGTTTATTGTTGTACTTTTGGTGAATTCATAGAAATATTGGGTGTTGCATAAGTTTCGATGGCAGAAACTGCTGAAGGGGACAAGGGGGTGGGTAGGGGTTTAGTTGAGAGTGTTTCTAAAGGCTGCAGCAGCACAACTAATTATGGTATGATGGTGGTCTTCTCAATTTTAACTTTTTTTTAATGTTTTAAAACCAGATTTGGCAGCTGTGAAAATTTTTACAGGCTGTTGTTTGGACGGTGCGTTTTCTTGTGACTTCACTGAACTTTTTTAGGCAAATTTTTAAAATAGTACTAAAAATTCAGGTTTCCAGCATAACGTAGCATGCCTTGAGTCCATGGTAATCTTTTCTCTTTCTTTTTTCCCCTTAGGGAATTTGCTACAAGACCCTATCGCTCCCACCAACTCCACGTGTCAGCATTATGTCTGCAAAAGTTGTAAAGGCAAGAAGATGATGATGAAACCCTCATGTAGCTGGTGCAAGGACTACGAACAGTTTGAGGAGAACAAGCAGCTGAGCATCTTAGTGAACTGCTATAAGAAACTCTGCGAGTACATAACGCAGACTCCGCTGGCGCGAGACATTATCCAAGCGGTCGATTGTTCTGCAGATCTTTTGGCTTTGCTTAAAGATGGCTCACCACTCCACGAAGAGACAGAAAAACCTTCTGATGCAGCCTTGGCTTTGTGTTTGACACATTCCCCGGTACCTTCAACCTCAGAACTCACAACCGACCCTCCAGCCAGTTTTACGTCGATCCCTGAAAGCACACACAACATCGATATTAGAGGTTCCGTCATCAATGGGTTGCCCAATTGTAACGGGCTTTCGGTAGATAAACTGGGAGTCAATATTCCTTCTCCTGAGCACGCAAACACCATCGATGTCTGTAGCACTGGAGAGTACATCAAAACGGAAGACATCTCCGGCAGCCTGCAGCCCGTGTGCGACACGGTTTCCACCAGTGACTTGTGTACGACGGGCATCGACATCTGCAGCTTCAGTGAGGACATCAAACCAGGCGGCTCGCTCCTCCTCAGCGTGGAGGAGGTCCTCCGGAGCTTAGAGACCGTTTCCAATACCGAAGTCTGCGATTCGAATTTGCAGCCCGGCCTGGAGGCAAACATGACTAACGGCCCTTTCCTGCAGCTTTCTCCCCCACCTCTTAGCCATAACATTTTCATGCCTGCAGATGCTTCTCCCCACGGAATCTCCTGTACGGCGGCGACACCCAAGGTGGTTAAGTTAAACAGAAAGCGATCCCGATCCGAAAGCGACAGTGAAAAGGTTCAACCTTTACCCATTTCCAGCATCATCTGCGGCCCAACGCTGGGGGCATCGGCTCCGGTAACAGTGAAACAGGAAAATAAAATGTCTTTGCAGCCTATCGCAACCGTACCCAACGGAGGCACTACTCCCAAAATCAGTAAAACTGTGCTCCTGTCTAACAAAAGCATGAAAAAGAATTTAGACCATGCCCCTAAAAAATCTCACCCGAAAGCCAAACCGGGGGTGCTGAAAACAAAAGACAAAGCAAAAGAGAAAGTTCCGAGCAGTAACGTTATGCCGGGAAGCCCAACAAAAACTGTGTATAAAAAGCCACAAGAAAAGAAAGGGTGTAAATGTGGTCGTGCCACCCAAAATCCAAGTGTTCTTACATGCCGTGGCCAACGCTGCCCTTGCTATTCTAACCGCAAAGCCTGCCTTGACTGCATATGCCGCGGCTGCCAAAACTCCTACATGGCTAACGGGGAGAAGAAGCTGGAGGCATTTGCGGTGCCGGAAAAGGCCTTGGAGCAGACTAGGCTTACTTTGGGCATTAACGTGACGAGCATTGCGGTGCGCAATGCCAGCACGAGCACCAGTGTAATCAATGTGACAGGGTCACCAGTAACGACGTTTTTAGCTGCCAGTACACACGACGAGAAAAGTTTGGATGAAGCTATAGACATGAGATACGACTGTTGAATCTTTTCTTTTTTTTTTTTTCTTTTTTTTTTTTTCCCTGCCCTCCGTAGGGGAACTGCTACAGTTTTACGGCAGCTATGGTTCTGTTTAACTTGCTGGAGCTCCTGCGTTTAGATCACTTGTATCAAGTGTTTTTCATTGCTATGTTATGTGTATTAGTGTCTGGGAAATAGTTGCAGATAATGGAGGAGTTACCCTAAAACTGTTTTTGTTGGGTTTTTTTTTTTAGTTCTTACAGCACCTCATAGTTTGAGATCAATTGCTGATGTAAATGATTTTATCACAAGGTCTTTGGCAAGGAAATATATTAACCTCATTGTACTCGGTCATGCTTTGTGCTCAGTCAAAGCTTCTGCTTAAATGTAGAAAAGCGGTATCTAGTTAGTCCATCCAAACCGTGCTCGATGATGGTGCAGAAGAATAATTATCCATTAGTTCCAGTCACCGTTGCCAGAAAATAGCCTAATATTCCTGTAGGAAACGCAGCCTTGAGCTGGAGAATAGAGTCTGGAACGGGTAGGTAACTTCTGATTGAGAGAATGGGTTATCTGCTCTGTGGAACAGTTTAAAAAGAAATAAAACCAGATCAGTAAATATATTGAGACAGCCAACAGCCCAGAAAGCAGCTGAGCCTGCAGAGGGGGTTCGGGAAGATCAGTGGGGGGGACGAGAACATGGAACTGCTCGCTCGGACGCATCGTCCCAGTACATAACTCATCTTTCTGTTTTCCTGACAATCCCCTCCCCGTCCCGTTTCTGATCGGTTGTGCCCTCGGTGCCTGCTCTCTTTGACCTGTTACTGACTTTGGGGTGAGAAGTCTTGTAGGCAAAGAAGGCTCTAGTTTTCTCAGTGCCATTTTCATCTTTTTTCCAACCTCCTCTTTTCTTTTTTCTTTTTTTTTTTTTTTTTTTTGGAGTTCCTGCTGGTGTTACTGCTGTTGCTTCTAGAAAAGAGGGGGGACTCCTTGGCTGATTTAATTTCCCCCTTCCCCGCCTCCTGCTGACTAGTGCCCAGGATACCCAGAGACTTCCACAGCAATTAACACCTTCTTTTATTAATTTTTTTACCCGGCACCCAGCCCCTGGATGGTAGCTTTTCCTCAAGGGGCATCTTTCAGCTGGGGCAGAGGATCAATTGCTATCGAAGCTCAAATATTCAGCTGTTTCTTAGACAGAACAAGCGACACAACTCGCTCCACCTGGAATCTATCTCATTTTTTCACTAGCAATATTGGAAGTAGCTTTCGAGGGTCAGCGCTTTTCAACCTGGGCTGAAGGGCTCTAAAATGGAAAAATGACACAAGGTTATCAAAGAGCTTATCTCAGACAGCAGTAAATTGAAAGATTTAAGCATAAAATGGTTTATTTCCACGCAATCCTTAAAGAAGAGTACAGGTGGAGGAACTTAGACATGCATTTAGGGCTTCATTGGCAGCCTAAAAAATTCAGATTACTTTGTGAGAGCGGGAATTTCTCCTCTTTGAGCGACACGGCACAAATGAAACGTGGGCTGACTAGAACCCAAACCATTACCTTCTCATTTAAAGACAGTTCCTGTTTCAACAGCATGTTAAATAGTATGTGAATTTTTTTTATTTTTTTTTGTTGGAGTTACTTTACCGCTTCCATCTTTCCTTCTATTCATCCAACGAAGCCCGTGGCGGCGCTTTGGCCACCCCTACCCTTAGGTGTGTTGTGTATTTTGATTTGGCACAAAGCATGTACAATGATGGTTCCTCACCTAAGAAATAAGCAAAAATCCTTCGGACACAAATGACACCTCCTTTTGTTTTTGTAGTGTAACTATTGGTGTCATTTCCTGTGAATGTGGTCGGATCTTTTTTTTTTTTGTTGGTTTTGGTTTGTTTCTCCCCCCGTCTTTTTTGTGGGGTGGGTAGGGTGGGGGGTTAAAGCCATAGGAAGAAAAAAAATGTGATGTACGTGTCCAGTCTGTACTTTTGTTTTTGTTTTTGTTTTGCAAGAAGAGTTGAAAAATATTTTTGATAATGAGTAAATGGTGGAAAATGCTTCTTAGTATTCTTGTCTTTATTTGCCAACCCAAGTACCTGAGATCTGTGTTTTTTAGCCCTCCTGAGATTTAACGATGTCCTATTAAAATGTATTTAGTTAAACTTGTATGTGATTTTTGTGTTGACCCAAAAGGATTCTACCGTTTTCTAATCTGGTGGTTTGATGGTGACCTACTAATGTAAATCTGTTTTTATTAGTCCGCTACGTGTAAGAGAAGTAGCCGAACAGGAGCGTGTGACTGAGGGGGAGCGAACTGCACAGCACGGGTTGTTTGGGAATGCTTTTTTTGCAGAGCTGTTAAGTTTTGCCGAGATTGTTTGATGGTTACATTTGTTAGGACTTTCATTAAATTAAATACACAGTACCTTTGCTCCAGAAACCTGGGAGTACTTGGAATCTTTACTATCTCGCTGCTGCATCAAATATGGTACCAAAAGTTGGAGAATTTAGGTCAAGCATGTTTGGGAACTGTGGACAGGGGAGCCCTGACCCTTCGTGTAAAACTGCAAATGGTAGATTCAGGTTGTTTCTAAAAACATTTCCTTTTATGCTGCCACGTTCTTGAAATGTATATTAAAATTCAAATTGATTTAATAAATGTTAGTTTTCTAATTCTATTTTGCAACTGCTGAGGGCATCAGTGTGGCATATGTTGAACTTACTGGCTAAATACTACTTAGTTCCTTGATGACTAATTCTCTTAATTGTTTAAATTAGGGTTGGCTTAGTTTTGGTTTCCTTAACCTCCTGGCTAGTTGTTCTGGAACGAGCTGAGCGATGGAGAGGAAGGGGATGGTGCTGAGGATAATAATTGCAGCGGTTCTAATTGGAAAGGCATTCAGTTTGCACGTTGCAGGAGCGGCCTGCTCTTCTGGGACTGTACTGGTTGTACTGGTCAGAGAGAGCAGAGTGAAAGCTCCGTTCAGCGCAGCCCACGGGGGATCAGTTTTAGCTCCATCCTCAGCGTGAGCAGGCAGGAAGTTTTCTCTGGAGTCTTACATCTCCCCTTGACGACAGCGATTGACTTCCAAACCTGATTAAAACCCCCGTAGAGCTGCATCGGACAGAAAAAGCGGCGTTTCTTCAAATTGTTTTGTGGTGGGAATCTTCCTGCCGGGAAAACACGCTGCAAAGATGGAAAGAACAGAGCTCCTTCTGGCGGGGCTGGGCTGTTGATGGCGTGCGGTACAAAGTCAGCCCGGTGCTTCTGTCCATCCGGATCTGAGCGCGCGGAAGATGCTCTTTCAAGAAAGAAGAGGTATAAAGATTCACTTCGAGCGGAACTGCTCTTTCTAGGGAAATCGCTGGTTGGGATTAAGTCCTGGGAGGGAGAGGAGGGACAGGGAACACACGTGGAAAGGAGCCTTCGGGTTGTGCTGACCGGGCTGCTCTCCCAGCAGTTCCTTCGTGCCGGTGATGCTCTCGCTGTCTCGCTCTCTGGGTCGTGCCTCTGAACCCCGGGGGTCACAGCAGACTCTCCCGTTCCACTGAACTCCCTGCAGATGGCCTCGTACCCGCCGATGGGATTTTAAAACATCATGGCAAAGCGAGGAGGTCGGTACCGATGTCTCCTCGTGCAGCTGCTCCCGCTTCTGTGGTTGCTGCACCTTATTTCAAGGAAATAACCCCCAAAAGCCGGCTTTCCAGGGCAGGAGCTTCTGCCCAGCGAGGAGCTGCCACTTCGGGGAAACTCCCGTGGGCTTCAAAGAAAAAGCTCCTGTGGATGTGGCACAGCATGAATCCTGCAAAGATTCTGGCATCACCCAGAACAAAAGCAGCTTTTTTTTACTGCATGCAAGAAGCAGTAAAACCTTCACACCTCCAGGCATTTGTTATGAATTTCATTTTTATAGAAATTACATTTATTTAAAAAAATAACTTTAGCTAGCTAACTTTCTGAGCAGTGAAATGATAAGAGCAGCTTTGTGTGTTAGAATCATTCTAAGCATGTGGCACGGCTGATGACATGCACTCTGAAAGGTACATAATGCTATTTAAAGCAGCACTGACATCCCGAGCGCTTCTTCGGTCTTAACTATTTAATTTTTTCAAATTGAAGGGGGTCTGGTGTTTTACGGAAAGCCAGAGGTTCTCCCCCCAAAGGTGGCGGTGCTCTACAGATTTAGGCGCACGGGGGAACGCTGACCCCTCAGTCTGAGACCAAGAAATACGAGAACATAGCGATTCTGCTTCAGCATTTGCACAGAATGAAATCAGAAAAGGCACTACTTTTCCTTCCCTTTTAAATTTTTTTTTTTTTTCCTTTATTCCACTTGCAGAATATCTGGGAGATGTGTTTTCTTTTCAGGACGGGTTAAAACGAAGGAGTTTTGGTCGGTCAGCACAGGGGCGGTGCTCCATGGTGAGGATGAAGCGGTGAGGAAGGTAAGGAGAAGGATTGCTTCTCTCCACCAGTATTTTTGAGCGGAAAGCCTGGGATTTTGGCTGCAGCAGGTTTGCTGATGGGTAAGGGGATGGCATGAGCTCAGCAGCAGCCGGGAAGGCAATTTTGGGAGAGCAGCTGAAGTGAATAGTAATGCTCTACCCCCCCCACTGCCAGACAGGGTTTAATTGTGAAATTCCAAAATCCTTTATTTGCCAAAAAAAGAAAATACAAAGTAAAAATAGAAAGACAAAACCATGCCAGCACAAAACGCCTCCAAACGACCTGTACAAAGTACGAGAACCTTTATTATTAAATACTCAGGTTTCCCAAACCATCACCTGGTGACACGAGAGAGAACAAAAGGGTAAGCGATTTTTATGTGATTTTCTTACAGTGGCTCTTCATTGAGGTTCATTTTTGATTGCAAAGACCTAAGATGCTGTGATTTAGAAACACCCCACTCCAAAAGTACATAATGTGACACTTCAGAGACTTTTTTTTGAGGAGCCTTTCAGGCATATTTTGTTTCAGAAACTAAGCAGAGTGCTTCGTTACAGCACCTCGAGTCAGCCCTTAAATCCTTAGTCCAGGAGAGCAGGAAGGTGTGTTTTTTCTGCAACGTTTTTTTGTGAACCTGAGACTGACTGGAATTCGGGGGGTTTTCTGCCATTCAGCCTGTTTTCCAGCACCGCCGCGTGGTGGCAGAGCGGCAGAAGGGGACCCGGGTCACTGCCTGGCTTTTGCTGACTCAAACCCTAAGGCAAGGAGTACTGAGATTTTTAGAAGAAAGTGGCATTGGGGCAGTGATTGCGTGTTGTATCGAGCTGTAGCTCCAGTCTTAGTGCTGCAGAGAGAATATTTGTGTATATAAAAATTAAAAGGCAGGGTTTTGTGAGGACAGGAGTTAATTTTGCTCAACTAAAGCAGGCTAGAGAGAAAAAATAAAACGCACATGTAGTTTTTTCTATCATGCAAAACTGGATTTCACTCGCTTTTCTGACTACTGGTGAGGAAAAAAAGGAATCCAGCTCATAAAAGACTTCGCTCCGAGCTGGATTTATAACAAGAGAAGCGTGATCTGTCTTTAGGCAGCACCTAAAGCGGCAGCGATGGTTGGAGACAGGCGGCAGAGGGAAGTGGGCTCTGCGTGGTGCTCCGGGGGTCGCTTCGTGCTGGGGGGGGACAGCGGGGTGAGCAGGTTTGGGTGGCTGCATTCACAAACACCCTCCTCTGCTTAGGTTTTGAATATCCCAGAAAAGCTTCAAGTGGGACAGGTGTTCCCAAATCTACCTTGCTTTTACACTTGCAGCTTTAGAAACCTCCCACCCAGAGCTGCCGTGAGGGGGGCTGAGTCATGGAGGGGGTGCAGAGCACTAATTCAGCGGCGGGTGCTCAGGGTTGTTTTTCAGCAAGAAGAATGGATTTCTGCTCCTCAAGTAAATAATCTAAATTACTGCAAGTTTTGCACTGGCCTCACACTAACAGTGGCTCTGGAGCTTGTCCTTCTATTCACATATAAGGAAAAACATTTGCTGTAAGTTGTTTTGTTTTTTTTTTTTTTCTGTGATTAGCTGCTTGTGCTTGACCTACTAGAAAGCAAGAACTGAGTTTGGAATCACTCTGCTTTGTGGCAGCAGCAGTGACCCTCTGTTTGGAAAAGAAAGGACTTTGGGTTTGGGGGGCAGAGCGCTCGGTGGAGCAAGCTACGAGCTGCTGTCTCAATAACTCAAAAAGGAAATGTGATCTTTTAACAGGCTGAGGATACTGACTTCTTAAAAAAAAAATAAATAAAAAACATAAGGCCCCAGTTCAGGCAGACTGGGGTGAGAGGGAAGTCTGAACTGATTTGTGTGATGGGTTAAAACCCCTCTGCGAAAGGAAAATGAGGAGACAGAGGGGGAGACCCTGAAGTCGTGGGCGAAGAGAGAGAACAGGAAGAGCAGAAGCAGGTTCAAGTTTTGCCCGAGCAAGACCAGAAATGCCAAACTGAAAGTGATGCACCACAGGCTGCTGGAGAACCAGCTCTTCACAGCCCACCACGGGCTGCATCTCCATCCCAGCACACACCTGGTGCTCAAGAACTGGGTGTCACCTGCTCAACTGGCGAGTCCTCGAGACCTTCGTCGAACTCCCTCCTTGTCTGAAAAAAAATTCATGCGTTCTGGGAATATACATCCTTTCTGGAAAAGGATGTTGCTCTGAAATCTCATAGGGGGGAGGAGGAGGAGTAGTAATATCCAGAGAGGCTGTAGAATCGCCATCTATTGGGAAATTTTTTCAAAACTCAGCTGGATGAGGTCCTCAGAAACTTGCTCTGACTTTGAAGGTGAGTGAGGAGGTGGAACGCAGCCCTGCAGAAGTCCCTTCCCACCTGGATTCTTACATTACAGGTTAAAACCTTAAAGAGACAATCACTAAGTCATTCTGGAAGGAGACTTAATGTAATTGGCAAACTGGACATGCCGGTACTGCTGCTCATGGAGATTAAGCTAAAATAACATGAAGGTTCAGTTTCAGCCTAGAATGGGGTCAGGTTCTTCTCGGTCCTTTGAGGAATCTTTGTCTTGGAGAGATGTGAAGTTTTATCAAACCAGGAGACCATCCTGGACCTAGATGGTGAATAAAGGAGGTGAACTGAACTGCTTTGCCCAGGTTCTTTCAGGTGAGAAGTAGACGGAGCTGGTTACAGTTACTGGTTCATCTCATGTTCACTTCTGCAATCATTTCCTAGTTTCTTCTCCATTTGGGCCTTGGTGGAATCCTCCCCAGTAAAGCTTTTCTCCTCAGGGTTACCGTGATGATGGCAATGTGATTCAAACACCCTGGTGTTGAGCAGAGCCACTCCCATGTGCCTGCTGCACCCAGAGAGGCTTATCCTGGTTTGGTCTGAGTCCTCCATCACCTTTTATGGTGGAGTGGGAGTTACCTTGAGTGTCTTTGCTCAGAACCTGGCCATCCAGATGCTTCCCAAATATCAAATCCAGGATCCTGGGGTGTGTATATGCACCTGGATAAAACAGTAGCTCTATTCAAGAGAAAGAGAATAGATCTCCAAGCCCAGCATCACTGAAAACTTCCTCTCTCTCAGACTTCGATCCTGAGGAGAGAGTCACTAACATCAGGACGGCAGCAGCATGTCCCACCCAGGCATTGGGAGGCAGCCGTTACGCTTCACAGGCTCCTGGAAAAGTTGAAGCTGCACTGTAGTGGCCAGCTAATTGCTTCTTTGTTTATTAACACTTAGTGGTTATCATCTAGGGACGAATGTTCTGTTGTACCAGCATCTCCACACACAAAATGGGAGCAGGAGGTGCTAATCCTGGCACTGGCAGCTGCCCCTGGGCTATTCCAGCAGGGATTCTCGCAGAGATGTCCCAAGGAGGCAGGGTTTGATGCTCTCACAGCGACGTAAGGGGAAATGCAGTCTATACGTACCAACCAAGCGTTACAGACTTCAAAGCCAGGCTGGAGGGGGCTTTGAGCAACCTGGTGGGTCTAGCGGGAGGTGTCCCTGGCTTGATCTTTAAGGTCCCTTCCAACCCGAACCATTCTGTGATATCTGGGCACAATTACGATGGTTGAAATTAAATACGACACCTGAATCCCGTCCCAAGGTGGAGAAGGTAAGCACCGGATCTGTTTGTGAGTCTTCGATGGCTATAATTGAGGACTGGTAAGAATATGTGCTCATCACCTCTGGGCTGAATCACAGGCAGCTGCTTGGGGAGGAGGAACAGCTCCAGCAGCAGAGCACGTGCTGTTACTAGAGACACCAGGTGTCATTCTATGGGGAAAGTCAGTTTAATTTTGCACTTCAAGGAAGAACTTATTAGTTAGTGTTTCCTCTCTGAGACTGAAGCCTACTTCGTGGGTGGGAAAATTAATTTTTTGACAACATTACTAATTCCTTTACCAGTTAAAGGATCCCTCCAGTAACAGAAATTTAGCAGACTAGGTTAGGGGTGGGGTTTTTTCTTCATTATCTCAGCTTAGTCTCTCGGACAAGGCTAGAGGTCAGCAACAGGAGAGAGGGGAAGAACATGGGGAACGGACAGAACTGGTGCACACAAGACACAGCAGTTCCAACACACCAGCTGATCGGCATATATGTTTGGGGGTTTTTTTTGCAAATATGCTAGAAAATACTTTTACAGAGACAAAACACTAGCCTGAGGAAGATCTTACACACAGGAGAATATGTAGAAATGTTAACTGTATCTGAAATCATTAGAGAAACATTACATGGTGTAGTGCTTTAACTGTCCACAGATTCAGACAAGTAAAATATGGCCAGTATTAACTGTAAGAGCTTGTGGTTTAAAGTGCAAAAGGGGACTTGGTCTCCAGGGCACTAAGAAAAAAAAAAAAGAACTTTCTTGTCACTTGCCTTTCAAAAGATTTCTAGACATATATTTAAATTAAGTTAATTTGGCAGCTCTTTTGTCACTCCTGGTATAGAGTCAAGGGGACAGAGTGGCCCAGGCCTGAACCCACTGAGAAATGAACGACCACTGTAGGTGTTGCATGCAGTTGCTGCAGTTAATCATTAGATGCTTGGCATTTATTGCACATCTGGGGACATAACAGAATTTATATATAAATGAAACAAGGTGCAATCACCACTTTTAATGAGCGTGCACGATAACACATTGTAAAAAGCCTTTTTATAGAAATTACCTTATTGCAATTACACAGGAAGAGGAAAAAAGGGTTCTCAAGTTACAGTGTACAAAATAAAGCCCATTGCTCCAATGACGGATTTCAGAAAAATCCTTAAGTGTCTTGGGACTGAATGCTATCCAGTTTGAAAGATATCGATTAACTGTCTTCCATTTCTCTATGCCGAGAGATTGGAGAGAACTAGTTTATCTGCCTTGTCTCAGTTTCAGAGGGAGATAAGACTTCATCTGTGTCATAGTCGTCTTCAAACGATCTGCAAAGATAAAAGGTATGTCTTTAAAAGCCATATTTTGGTGAGAGCTTTTTCAGGTATGTTATTTCAGTGGCTACGAAAGCAGCTAAAACACAGTCGCATGCAGGATGTTAACCTCGAGGAAGATACTTAAAAGGCATTGAAAACAGTTACTGCAGTAACCGGTGTTCCGACAGCCAGCGTGACTTTGTGCTCCCATCTGTAAGTTCTGAAACAAGTTCTCATTGGTGTTCAGCATTATAAAATCTGAATCCAGTTCCGGTAACAATTGTCAGTAGCTCACAGTAACCTTAACACTTCAGTGTTAGAAATAAAGTCGTCCAGCCCTAGAGGAGATTTGGCTCGTTCGGACTTGCTCAGGAACACCTGGTTTCCAGAGCATCTTCTGGATTAGGGCATGTTTTGACACCCACAGGAGAACAATTGTGGCCATGCTGTCGTGTTCCTCTCTCACTTGGTTTGAAGTTTAATATCCAGGTCTTAGCATTTATGGCCTGGGGCTGTTTGGCTGCAATTTCTCAGCTCCAGCCAGTTGCACTGTTTGGGCTGGTTGGGTTCTGTGCTCTGCAAACAGAGGATATCGCTTTGGGGCTTCCATCCCATCCCCGTTCCTCAAAAATGATCTTTTTAAGATGTTTTCCCTCCAGTCTCAGCACACTATGGGGCTAAGGGCTCCCAAGAAATTAAAATTCTTCCTTTTGTTCTGAAAGCAATGCTGCTTGCGAAGGAAACGCTGCAGCAGGTGTTCCAATGGCAAGCACAGGAGTGAACTCTGGTTTGTTCACTGATAAACCCTGCTGCAAAAAGCTCCTTTGATACCCTACCACAGATGGTGCCAAGAAAGAATTGTCTACCACTTCTGGTGCTGGTTTTCCCTTTACTAACCCATATGCAGGCACAGCCAGTCCTTGGGAGGCTGTGAGTATAGGTGTCCTCCTGTTGGGGGGGGATTCTATGCTATGGAAAGAAGAGACAAACAGTAGAGAGACCTTCCTGGCCATTGTCATCTTCTCTTCCAGAAAGGAAAGCACCTGCTGAGTAATTCTGCCACCTTCTGGATCATCGCATAAGTGGGAGAAGGGAAACAATGGTCTGGATCCTACACCTATAACTGTTCTGATAATATGCACGTAAGGATGCCCAAAAATGCCACATCTGCACACTTTTGGCTTAAGCGGTGCCTGTGGGGAGTCCGCAAGGCTCTGCCCCCCTGCTTTCCCCACCTGGGAAGGGACTGGCCATGGTTGGATGTGCCCCAGATTCTCCAGAGTCTCCTTGCTTTAAGATGACCCAGCTGAGGAAAACTTTTTAGTTCTATCTGAATGCTCTTCTTAGGAATGGTCCTTCTGTGTCCCCTTTTCCTTCAGTTTTACTAATTTCTGGTAGCTTTCTTCCTTTTTTTTCCCCTTATATGTGGAACAAGACCTCTTTTCTGGATTGTTTATCTTGCACATACACCAGCACTTGGAGCTCCATTAGAATTTATTTTTTTCCGGTGCCTTTTGCTTCTGGCCTACACCTTCTCAAGTCTTCTACAAAAGGGGCTTCCCATTGTCTTTTCTCTGCTTTTTTGCTCCTTAAGGCTCAACGGTGCCTTAAGTTCTCATCTTGGAAAAAATAGTTTCCACCTTTATGACAAGGAAGCATCCAAGGGACAGCTTTTCCATGAGATTAGCACTAATCACCTTTTCCTCCAGGCCAGCTTCAAAACTTCACAGTCTCCTAAATACAGACCTTGGCTCGTGTAGATTAAATACCTATTCCTCAAGAATCGGTGATGGAAAACTCAAGCTTGTTCAGAGAAGGCAATATTACTCCAGGGAATTCTTTGTTCTTCCTTCTGGCAAACACACAGTTTGTCACTGGCTGGTTCGGTTGTACTTCCCCCTTTCTCTTCCTTCTGCTGCTGGGCAACTGACCCATCAACTGACTTGAGGGAGACAAGAAAAACAGCCTAAGCTGCCTAAACCAACTTCTGATCCTGTATCTGTCCCACCTCTGGGCAGGATTGCTCTGCGTTGTGCTCCCTGGCTCCTTGTTGCTCAGGTGAAGGGGATTCTTTCCCATCAGCAGCTGATAAAAGATGGCCTCTTCCTCCTTAATTTCCCTTCCTAAGGAGAAAAATCTCTTTCTATGGAGGCAACTGTGGCTTCCATGTACACCAGGTGGCTTAAACTGGTTTCTGGAACAGTGAACAAAGCGGTGCCCACCCCTGCCAGGCAGGTTAAAGCCTGGACTGCAAGAAAGGATTTCTGCAAAACCGATAGGTGTTCTATCAGCGTTAAGAGCTTGTGTTGGTCAAATTCAGCTACTGCTCCTGCCTTCAAACAACAACATGAGTAAACATTCACCAGGGAACAGGGTCTTTGTTGAATCTCACACATAGGTGTGTAAAGCAGAGCGTGGCTGAGAAACGTTATGGTCAGCTTAAGCTTCCAGTGAAACACGCTGCTTTGTTGCTGTCTCAAGCAAGATACCAGCTTTCTCTCACCTTCTTTTTGGTGATTGTAGCTCTCAAGGGAGTAACAGCATCCTGTCCCTCTGAGTATCCAGCATGTCTTGATGAGGTTCCTCTTCAAGGAGCAGTGCTCTCTCAGGGGCCAGACAGACACTGTCTGGTTTCAGGAACCTTCCAGAGAAGCCATGGACAGGGCAAAGTCACCAATGTGGTACACACTTACTAATTCATCTGGGATTGATTGCTCAGTGATAGGCACTCTCAAACGTATTAATAAGACAAATACCAGATTTCAGACTCTGCCAACTTGGTTAACTTGGCCAAAAATCTTCCAGTCTCTCACAGAGCTCATAAACTGTCTCGATGTTGTCCCCGCTCCCTGTTTCTGTCATCCTCAAAGGACAGCAGAAATAATGTATGTGCAAAAACTCAATGCCTCTTTCTGGCAAATTTGTCTGGGCATCCAGCTCTTTGTTTTTCTTTTTCCTTTCCTTTTTTCCTGCGTGGTCTGTTGCTATGCTCCACAAATGAGATCTAATCCTGCTGCCATGGCTACAGAGCTTTTCAGGGGCTCTTAAAAGAAAGCAGCAAGGTTGCTGACATGCTCTTTAGAGGAAGACACAGAGCTGTTTCAGGCAGACTTCAGAAATCTGACATCACCTGCCACTTCTCCTCTGGTTTCGGTGAGTTTAGGGATTCATGGTCCTGCAAAGCTTTTATGGGAGACTCTTATTTCTTTTCTGTGCTGAAGACACAGGTGTTGCAAAGCAGCTGTGGGGAATACAGCAATTTTATCTTCCATCCGGAGTTACCTCATCTTCCATTGTGAAGGCCACAAAAAAGGCAAGGCAGCTCAAAGGGGATGAGGGAACAGCCCATAGCTGTTTGGATGCACATCACAGGCAGAGAGGGAAACAGGGCTCTCAATAGCTTTGCAAATCTCTGCAGCTAATTAGTAGGTGCTACTGTTATCCCAAGCAGTTTCCAGTGTGGGAAGTTCTGAAAATTACGCAATCTTCTCGGGTACTCTGACTTTAATGGCTCTACCAAATACTGTTTAGGAAGGGATGAAATCCTGAATCACAGAGGATTAAGATGGGATAAGCATTCTTTGGATGTTTGTTATATTAACCTGGAGACTTCCAAAGAAATATACTCAAGAAGATACTAACAGAGACACAAATTTCAAAGGTAATTATACTGAGTCTCTATTAGGAACCTCTGCACGCAGAGAGGTTCCAGAGCAACTGCTCTGCCTAAATTCACTGACTCTAAGGACAGTTGGGGTTTCTGTCCATAATTTTAGAGAAGCCTGCAAAAATGTGTAAGTATTGCAGAAATCAACTGTGTTTTAAAGAAAAAAAAGTCCAAACAAACTTAGTAAATGAATGAAAACATTGGAAGACAGCTTATGAAGAGCAGACTAACAGGCATAAAGTTTGACAGAGAGTAAAATTATTTGACTAAAGTCTCTGCTAGGTATAATAAATGTAACGGAGGTACAGCTTCTAATCTGTGACAGTGTGACGTGGTCAATACGTGGCCAAGACTAGCAAAAGTCATTCGATCTCCTTTTTTGTATGAAGAAAAACGCTTTATGCCTTTTCCCAGCTCTCTCCGTTACCGCAGCGTGTGGAGCTGATCCCAACAACTGCCCACAAAGCAGCCCACGGTGCCAAATGCACCCAGAAGACTGCCTTTCGGGGTGACTGTTTCAGGCTTCCCATGCTCCAGTGTGGAGTCCGAATGGTAAATCCCCTAATCCACCACCTCTATTTACCAGTGGCATCCACAGGTTCCTGCTGGAGCCCCGCCGTGTGTTCCCAGGGCAGAGCGATGCCCGCGCTTACCCTTCCTGTAACTGTTCGTTCCCAGACTCCTCAGCCACGAGGATCTCGTACTCCTCCGCAGCGTACCTGTCCCAGTCGGAGGGTTCCGGGCCATCATTTTCAATGTCCTAAAAAGAGACCAGACAGTCAAGCACGCTACGTCCATAGCTCTCTACTGTTTGCAGTACCTCTAGCTGTTTACAGTAGGTCTAAACAAGCGAAACGGCAATTCTAGGGATAGTTCAGCTAGTCAAAAATCCTCTTAACGGAAAGATTCACAATTATCTTAAACTATTTTAACAGCTGCACGTAAGTAACTATGAAAAAATACACCCCTTAGTCTATAAAGCTCAGCGTGTGACTTGAGCTGCCAACGAACTGTGCCTGCTTCATTTCAGAAGCGCCAAACATTAATAACCGTGCATTTTCTCCGCGCTAGCTCTGCATCTGTGCACTTTGTAATTGGCTAAAGAACTTAGCGATTTAAAATCTTTAATTATATGTTAATTGTAACTGGTCTTTTGAGGAACTTGTCACAGTTTGCTAAGTTTGGGCAAGTTTGAAAGAAGGTTACAGAACAACATCCTTGTGAATACTTGGCCCTCTGCCATTTACTATAAGATGGGGAAAATAAGTTATTCCCCATGGCCCCACTTGACTGCTCTTACGATGATTCAGTTTAAACAAACAAACAAAATAAAAAAAAAAAAAAGGGTGGTTCTGGCTCGGGATTTATTTAAGCCTTAAATCACAGAACCACAAGGTTCCTCTTATGGGTGGGAACACAGCTGAAAGGGAACTGGAATTGGTTTTGGCATCCCCTCTGGCATCCCTTCCACTTCACTGTATTTGACCAGATAAGAGGCTTCTGGGAGAGAGTCTTTAAGCTGCAGCCACATCTGGTTTCACTGGATATGCAAGGGGAGCCAAAGGTGAGGGACTTTACACCACCAGCTGACAAAACTCAAATCCCTGGACATCCCACAGTTAGTGGGGAGCAACAACTGTAAAATACAAAAGCCACAATCTTCCCATGTATTTTCTGTATGGGGAAGAGAGGATGATGAGTGATAGTGCAGCCGGCCTGACAGCCAGGCACAATCTGCAACATCCAAACCTTCCATCTAATCTTCCAAGTGTGGCCAGATCACAGAGCTGGCATCTCATCTGCCTCGGCCCCTGTGTTGTGAAGAAGGTCTCTCTCTTTGGCTCTGTTTAGGCTATGGGAAAATTGCTGGTGATGTTTTAAGGATCAGACTCCAACCTGGACATGTAATAAATCTTCACGTGCAGCCTACTTATTTATGACTGCAGCTGTGCAGGGGATGGGGAGAGACAAATGTAATGGCAAGTTCTGAATCTCACAACTACTTTCTAAACTGAGGGAACCAGGTTCCTTTCTGGTGCAGCCGAGCTCCCCTGTTTCAGCCTGCTAAATCAGTGCTCCAGTCACTCTAGAATCACACGCTGCACTGCCAGTGCTGGTCTAGCAGGATCAGTGATGGCAGCTGAGTCATAGAACAGCAGTACAACTTGCATTGGAAGAGACCCAGGAGGTCTCTAGTCCCAGCCTCTGCTCAAATTGAGGTTTGCTACGAAGTCAGGTTTGCTCAAGGCTTTGTCCAGTCACATCTTGAAACCCTCCAAGAACACAAGCTGCATAAATTCTCGAGGCAACCTGTTCTGGTGTTTGGCCTACTTGTGAAAAAAGCTTTCTTATATTCAGTTGGATTTTCCCTACATCCCGTCGCGTTCCAAAGATGGGTTTGAAAAGGCCTGCATATAAAGGTGATTCATACCTTTTGCACTGCAAAGGGATCCCTCTGTTCATTGTCCAGATATTTCTCTAAATTGAAGAAGGTGTTGTAGAATACATGAGCCATTCTGCACCTCTTCAGGTCTCGCAGGGTTACTCTTCCTACAGAAAAAACACCCACGTTATTGTGCTACTGAGTTCTTACTTAGCGAGAGACTGGACCTGTTCCTTGTCAGTTTTATCAAAGTTTTAATTAAAACACTGGTATGCTACAACATTGCAAAATTTCTTCCCAAGTCAGTCAAGGATTTTAACATTATTCAATAAATATATTTATTTTTATTAAGCTTAAGTCTTTCATACATATGGAGAACTTTCACATTTATGTGAAAGAATGTGAATGGGGATGGTCTGGTTTCATAATCTAGGCTGTCAGCACATCTCACAGCTGGAATATACAAGACTTGTTCCAGTTCCAAAAAGTTAATTCACAAGGTCTCTTGTTTTAGTATTTCAAACATCCTGATGCATAACGTTATGGCATAATCACCACTGTTCAGACTTTGACCTTGTACAGTAATTTCAACCCTGTGATTCTAACACAAGGCTCTAGCTATATACGGGTTTCACAGCGACAGTACCTTCTCAATCCACCATAGATGAAAGAGGATGGAAACTCCCATTAAATAGGACTTACCTTCCCGCTCTGGCTTAACGAGATCCAGCATCTGACACAGCAAGTCATGAAATGGCAGTGGTTCTATGCCCATCACTTCCATTCGCTCACATTGCTCCTCATAAAAGTACTCCAGTTCATACATGGAGAGCACTCCATCCCCATCCAGGTCCATGCACCGAAACCAGTACTCAATGCTAGGAAAAAGAGACAGGACTAGTGAAAGCATGGCACTGCACTAGGAAATCCATACAGCAGATACCGCAGCAATGCACGTTCCCCTTCCCCCATCCCCTAACGCTCTTCTGCCCAAAGGCTGGCATAAAACCATGGATGAAAACACCTTTTGGGAGGGATCAGGGCCAACACTCAAGAGTGTCTCCTGTTAGTCTCCTAGGTGGCTTGTGAGCACAGTCATGCTCATGACCTGTTTCACTTGGTAGCTGTAGCAAGTGTCCACTGTGCTGCAGCTCAACTGGCTCACATAGGTTAGGGTGTCCCTGTCTGATTCGGCAGCCAAAGTTGTCCAGATAGAACCAACTCTGAGCCCAGGACACTGGCCACCCCTGAGTAACCCTGGTGAGTGATGAGCAGACATGGTACGCGCTTATTTCCTCTACTCCTTTAGACAGAAGGCAATGCTTTCCAGGCAGCTGGACTCTACATCCTCCCTTCCAACCCTGCATTTATGAACTCTTCTCATTTTTATTCATCAGATTTGTTGTCCTAATAATCACAGGGCAGATCTAGTTCAGCTCTGCACACTGGATGTACTCTCTCATGGGATGTACAAACCAGGCACATGGGCAGGTTTTACAAAGCAACGCAGTGAAGCTTCCCTACAAAACCTTCTTATGCACCTACCACATGCAGGAAGGGAACATCCTTCCTTTGCAGCCCATCAGCTGCAAACATCTCATGGGTCTGTCCTCAGAGACAGTGCTTCATGACATGGGGTAACCAAAGGGATTGATGACTACCAAGACATTTAACATTATAAGAAAACTCTGCTCCTACACAATTTCTCCCCCAAAAAGGCAAATGATTTGACCAAATGTAGACAGTAAGTTGCTTTCTTCCTAATAATCAGTGGAACGCAAATTTCTGCCTCTTATAGAAAGTGGCAGGTCACAGAAGTTTCAATAATCTTATCTGTTCATCTTAGTACTTTTATTAAGACACAGAAATCATTCAGACCTTGTAGCACTCCTTTTGTCTTCTTCTGAAATCAGGAGCCACACAAAATCAGCGTAACTCATGCGGCCTTCCTTTTGAACTTCATTGCCTCTGGAAGACACATGAGAAAAAAAAAAGAAAAAAAAAAATCACCAGGTTCCTAAATACTCAGAACGTAATCAAAGGTATTTTGCAAAAAGCCCCAGATCATCGGTGAAAGAAAACTGGGCACCATCACCCATTTAGGCCGTACTCCCCGCACCCTGCAGCACCAGTCCTTGCGCGCTTCCCCCCAGGCAGAGTGTTTGCTGCTTTGCTGTTGCTGCAGGGCTGAGGCTCATCTACCACATCCCCTCCCACAAGTGCTGGGCTGTTTTCACTTTTTGGATGCTTTAAAACAGTGCTCTCCAGCTATCCCTCTGCCTCTGTGGGGCCACAAACACATAGGGCTCGCATGTTCCCTCCGGCTATGCTCAGATTCTTCTACAATGAAGTCTACAGGTGGTCATCTATGGGACTCGAAAATTTGTTTTCTTAAGACACTCAGAAGTCTCACTCCATTTTCAGGCAGCTCCAAGTGAAGCACCATGTTGGAAACCATTGTGATCGGTGGGGATTTTTGAGAGTATCTTGCATTTCTAATCAGCCTGACAAATTCCCTTCACTTCCATCCCCAAGCAGTATGCTATTCCTCACCTCACCACAGCGCCGCTGAATATTCGCTCAATAATCCTGTTTGATAAAGCTGGAAACAAAGAAAACACAGACAAAATGAAACTACAGGTGACAGGAATAACACCAATCAATTTTCATGCTGAATCCACACAAAGCCGTTTCCCATTGCTGAAATAACGCTCTATCTACGTTGTCTAACCACTTTACTGGTCTCTGTTTAGCAGCATTTTGTAAAAAACAACAATGATTCTCCCAGTGTGTTTGCTTTTGTATCCTCCCAAAACCCTTATTTCCCCACAAACAACTGTGTGTTAGCTGATTCTTGGACATGGGCAGTGTTACACTTTGCTGCAGAAGGATTTGTCACATAAGCAAACCTCGGTGATAGAAGGAGACTATTTCAACGTGTGCTGCAAAAGAAGTTCAGCTATCAAGCAAAAATCACACACCAAATCCCTACAAAACACTTCTTAGCAGAGCACAAGCCGTGGCAATCCTGCTGCAGGGAAGGACAAGCATCGTTTTAGGGGAGTGGGAGGGCTTTGCCAGCCAGGAAATGTGTGGGATAGATTGTCACGGCAGAGACACACCAGCCAAGCAGTGGGTACCAGTTTTGAGCAGGATTTGCACGCTGACCTCAGCCTCCCAGACCGCTGACACGCTTCCTTTAGACCCTCACCATAGCTCCTTCTATGTGTTCTCCATCACTTCTGCAGTCCTGGCACACTCCTGACACACCAGCCAGGCAGACCCAACCTGCACCCCCCTCAAAATCCATGGTTGCTCCCCTTCACCTTGCCCACGGCACCCTTTCTTTAGCTCCCCAGCACCCAGTGCAACAAGTACTCCATCCCCACACTCCAATCTGTAGTGTCCCATACCCTCTCTCCTAAGTCAGGCACTCCTCCATCCTCATCCCTCCCAGCCCTCCTGACCTCTGTGACTGTCACACTCACCCAGAACCCTCAGTTTCCCCATAAACACCTGCACTCCAAACACGTGGACCACCACACCGCTGACACACACACATACCTACAGTGTTGTCATCCCTTTCCTTCTTTCTTACTTCAGCCCTCCAGGATCTTGGCTCCTACAAAATGTTGTTCCCATCCCCAGAGCTCCAGCAATGCCTGACAACTTGTCACACCTCCAGATCCCTGTAGCCCTGCACACTACAACACCTTACCACACACTTGACCTTTCCTGCCACCTCCAGTCATGCGTTGCGTCCAAACATCCCATTTCCCCAAATCTGATTCTCTGTCCTACTTTCCCAAAAAGTGCAGCAACCACATGGAAGAATCCAAGAAGGCTTTGTCTTCAGGATTAAAACATGCTCCTCAATAGGTCAAACTCTTGTCCAAGACATCACATCATGAGTCCTAACAGGTAAGCACGGGGGCATAACAGGCTCTCAGAACACAGATAATCCTAAAAACAGTCGTCTGAGTGCCTCCCTCAGGCATACAGAAACTTGGATTTTTTAGCCCTTTGTGGATTCGTATTCCATTAACTCAGCCATGGCCCTCGAGTCTTTAAAAACTCATAGCATCTGCTCAACTTGTGGGAAGGAGTTCCACGCTGCACTCCAGAGGGCACCTGCAAGCTGAAGTTCACCAAGCTCCACCAAACTGTGGCATTTCTCTCAACGCATAACGAGATTGCACCTCAGCAATCTCTGAAGTTCACATGGGCTTGTGCATCTTGTCCCTACTTCCAAGTTCCTGCAAAACCCTTAGTAAATTATAAGCAAGTTTCAAGACATTATTTTAGCTTGTCCTTCTGGCAGTGACCCACATGTGAACAGAAGCTCCCTCTCCAGCTACTCATGCAGAAAATAGCGTGTACTGCATTTCTCCGTGTCTGAGCCCCTACAACCAGCTCTGTAAATCAGCATTTGTGTAACAGATTGATGGCTCTGTTTAATTTTTTTTGAGGCATCAAATTAACCAAATTAAGCTAGGCTTTCCTCTTCAGTGGGAACTTTCTATTTACAACAATCCCCTTTGTCCCACCGCAGCTTGAGGCAGCATACCTTGATCACTGTACCTAGCCAGATCCTTCTGGCTGATGTAAAGATCATGGTCAGTGTCCAGCTCCCAGAATTTACAGTATATAACATAGAAGTGCTCGTAGGAGAAATAATCTGTGATCTGATTTATGTCATCCTCTTCTTCCAAGAGAGCAAGAGTCTGAAAGAGTACAAATAAAGCGGGAAGTTAAACCTAGACAAAGAGGCAGTTCAGCAGCTGAAGTCCTCCAGCCTCTGTGGAAGTTGGGTGAACACAGCCCTGAGAGCTAATCCAAAATGCAGCCTTTCTCCCAAGTAGGTTTTGTTGCTGCATTCCTTAACAGGCACTTACAGAGCATCTGGCTCGGCTATCCTGGTTAGCATATGTACACACACTGTTCCTGCCACTCCTGTGAACAATTGCTGATAATTTTCAGCTATAGTGAAGAGCGAGGCAGAGAAACAAGAACACAACTGCTGCCTCAGCTGGGATCCGTTATTTGTGAAACATTTCTCACCTGCACCAGAGACTGTTAGAGCCATTTACAACAGCAAGTCCACAGTTCTTCCCAGGAACCGAGATACATCTTTACAAATCACACAGCCTTGCCTGGCTCCCAAAGGGAAAAAATCAAGTCCTGCTCCAGACTCATGCCTGGACTGGGGAAGGAGGGATGGATCCCAAGCAGATCAAACCAATCACACTGATTTTCCTGAGCTGTCACTGAAAGGAATTAGTCTGGTTTAACTGGGAGGCTTAGACAGATTTCCAACCATGACAGCTGTTAACATCTTGTTAGAAAACATTTAGTGACCACGTCCTTGTTTAATTCCCACTTCACACCTACCTCCGGTCCTTCCCACAGACAGAAGGATACTGCATGTTTACCAGGGCCACCTCCCTACTTGCCTTTCTCCTCCTGATGAGGCCACAGGACACCAGACAGCCTTTCCAGAACCAATAAATTATGGCTGCAGGTGTGTGAAAAAGCTAACAGGCTCAAGTGAAGTCTGTGCTCCCCTGCCCTCACAGCCTCTCAGAAGGGAGGAGGTGACACACAGCCTCAGAGCGATCCCAGGGAGCTGTGGCTCTAAGCGGGCAGCCTTAGGGGCCCTTCTGTCCGCAAACATAAAAACAGATGCTGTGCTACAGGTAGGCACTAATAGTTCAACATCAACTTTGTCATCTCCGCATCTAAGGAGCCCAACTGACTCTCCACAAAACTCTCACATCTTGCTACCCACCACGCTGTCACGTTTGAAGTGGGGACAACAGGATGGCACTGCCAGTCCTGCACTGTTCTCACTTGCTGACACTCAAGTCTAAAAAAAACTCTGACCAGTCACTCTCTGGCCTCTTCAGATTCTTTGTGGGTCTCTCCATTTCTTTGCAGATGATAATCACTTGGCCAGGTCTTTTGATAACAGATTTATTTTTTTTCTTTTATAGTTTATGCCAAAATATGCCATTTACACACACAGCAAAGAGCTGCCCAAGTGAAATTATGGTCCCAGAGCCGAACTTCCCTGCTGCGGGAGATGAAAGGCAGAGTAGATGTGCAAGGAGAAAGAGGGGAAGTGCGAATAAAGGGAGAAAATGAGTGAATAAAGATGCAGGACAAATTGGGAGGATTTGTTTACAACATAGGTTTGGGAGGAACTGGGATCAGAGGGCGTGGACCAGCATGAGACAATCCAAAGGAGCACTGATTTTTTTCATTAGCAGATATGATGAGAGGAGCAGAAGATGTCTGAAAGGACAAGGAGCACAAACTTGTGCTTGAGGCTTTTGAGGAAGACAGCACACTACATCTGGAAGGGAGAACAGGATGCAGTAAGGAAGTCTCACTGCTTTAGCTGAGTCCTTAACCTTTCAGCCTAAAGACTTTGTGGCTTTGAGTTGAGCTGGAGTTGAGCAGCCAAAGACAATTTTAACCTGGTGCTCTTTGGGTGAAATACACAGAGAACAGACATCCAAATCCTGAAACTATCAGGATATATTGCAGGGATTGTAACAAGATCCATTACTCTTTCTGAAAAAGTCTACTGCAAAAGTGGAAATTGTCTCCTGAGCTGCAGGGTCTTGCAATTGCCCAGCACGGCACTCCTGACCAACTGTCAGTGGGCTGGTAGCTGGTCAGGAGCCAGGAAACTGGCCATCCTGCCCACCCTGTTGGCAACCCAGCAGCTATTCTTGGCTGCTCACTGAGCCACATAACATAGGTGCACTGCTGCGTCTTGCTTCGCCCTCCTCTTTAGCCAGACCAGGAGCCAAGAGCCACTCTGCCCGACGCAGCGCACAGTCGCCCCTCGAGCCACAGTCAGTGCACTCTTGGCTGCTCCTGTCCCTGCTCTTCTCTCCTCCCACCTCAAGACACATCTCCCCCACCAGCTCCATCCCTCTCCTGGCACCGAGCACTCAGCCCCTCCCTCGCTATCCAGCACCCAGCTACAGGAACAAAGGTGTGATGCATTCCGGGTCTCCAACATACTTGCAAGAAGTTGCTTTTCCTCAGCTCTGTTAAAGTGATCTTCCCCGACCAGGATCGATTGACTGTGTAGAATATTCTCTGTATAACCTGCAACACAGGAACAGCGCTCTTGAAATCAACTCCCAAAATGTACCACTTTGGGAATTTCAATGCAGTTAACTCTATTTTGTTTATTCGCTCATCCTAAGGGGGTGACTTTTTGAAAACTGTTTTGCGATCCACTGTCCTTAACTCACAGTGCAATCTGAAAGTGACATTTGTTTCCAAAACAGTATTATCCGCTTTCACCCTGCAAATATTTTCACTGCACTCTTCATTCACACCTCTGAGCACGCAGATGCATTATTTATGTCAGGGAATATGTTCAAAGAACCGACGAATCACTTTGAAACTGAGTTTTTCAGGCTTTAGGCACTGTAGCTTGGATGGAGCTCAATTGAAATAGTGCTTGGCCCCAGAAAAAAAAAAAAAATAAATCAAAAAAATAAATCAGGACTTTTGAAGAGGAAACGGGACACATAAATGAAAGCCCCAATTGCTCTCTGACCTATTGTGTGTGTAACAATGCCTCATCCTCTCGGTGGCTACACCGAAAGTAAGCAATAGAGATTATGTGCCTGCGTTTATCTTGGGTAGGTGCTAACCTCATTTGTCTCCTTTAGGGATCTGCCTCTGGTGAAAGTGAGGAAGCAGAGTGGGGGGGAATGCAGAGACTCCCGAGAACCCCAGAGCAGCAGCTCACAGCACCGCACCGAGCACCCTCCCAGGGAGCTAAAAAAGCAAACCCTTCCCAGTCCGCCACTTGTCACCTTGTCAAATACCATTCCAAAGTGGGGAAAACGCACATGTGTGATCAAACATATGCAAGAATAAACAACACAATAAACAACAACAAACATCTTCAATGAGAGAAATTAGAAATATAATTAATTTGATTATCAGCACTGAGATCTATAGGATATAATTACTGTTAACCAAACCTCACACAAACAAACCTTAGATGTGTCTCTGACACCATGCTGGCGTATTATCCTAGAATTTTGGTAAATCTTAATAGTGCGTGCTATTCCAGCAGGAAAATTAACTTTACACAACAATATGGTTATAGTGATTAATCTGGTTAAATTAAACGGGACGGGGTTGTTTCTTAGCCAGAACTAGCTTGCAGTGGGCAATCGCCATTTAAGGGCCATGTTTTTGACTCGGTCACAAGTGCCGGTTCTTGTGCAGAACAAATCTGGAACCAAGTATGAGATCACCGAGTCTGCTTTGGGATACACAGACTAGCGAGACAGCAAAGGCTGATGAGCACAAACAGTTTTGAGAGCAATAAGAATGATTCGAGGACTCAAAGCATGTTCTGAAGAGAGATAACTAATACATTCAATTTAGCTGAACATGACGCCTATTGGTAGCAATCCTGGTCCTTAAAAGCCTACATGGGGACATGTGGGACAGCAAGAGGACTTTTGTCATCTCTCATTAAATATATGAGTAGAAGCTGAAATCAGCCTAATTCAGACTGATAAGAGTGCATTTGTTTTACACTGCCATTGATTAACCACTGGGACAACTCCCAAAGAAACACCACAGGCTCTTTACCCAGACTTCAAAGATGGATGTACATCTAAGGTTAAGTGTCAATTCCATTAAAAACAAACAAAAAAATATCTGTCCTAACAACAGCAATCACTGAGCAATGTTCGATGGCCTATGTAATGCAAGAGGTCAGACTAAGTAACTACAATGATTTTCTCTGGTCTTAAGCACAAGGAAAAAGCCGTATGTTTGTTTCTTCTTCTTTAATGCCTCTGGCAGTCACTGCCATTCTGGACTATTTTTGGACTTTGTTTGGCCCTTGCTTCCAGATTGCACAACAGCTCAGAGAACTGAAGTGTGTCTCACCTCATACATAACCCATTATCACACCTGTCAACTCTGTAGCAATTCTTAAAGATACAGGGCTTTCACACCATTCCAAGGACTCAACAATCCCAAGAGGATCCCTCACCAGCAATCATCATCTTTTCCTCTGCCTGCAGGGTAATAAAAGACAATAAAATATCCCCTTGTTTGTTATATGTAAGAAACTGTTCCTCTATCAGACCGTATTGATATAGATGTTCCATCTGCTCTCTCCTCACCTAGCTGTAAAAATAAGGCATTTGGAGGTAAAATGGGATCTCATTTCATCTCTTTCACCATGTCCAGTCACTCAGTGCAGGCTTTATTATTCAAATAATGGTCCAGTTCCAAGGGATAGTACATAGTGTATATATCAGTATAAAATGTCAATACTTCTCTCTCTGCTTTTCCAGGCTGTGAAAACTAAGCTGTCAAAAAACAGCCTAGAACATAATTACACAGCCTGAGATGATTTGCAGCATTCAAGCCCCACTTGTCAGTTATGCCTTACTGAAAGCTGTAACTGGCTTTGTTTTTCCCAGCATGGAAGATTATTTATTCTGAATTCAGTACAAGCCTTTGGAAGGGGGAGCCCCTTCCTATTTGCCCATTATCTTCATGTATTCTACCTCCAGGACCCAACCCATCGATGGGTCAGTTCTAGACCTTTCCCCAATCTTCCCATGGAAGAACAACAGCAATACCATTGCTGGAAAATCCCACCAAGCTTTATTAAACCCTGTAGGCCATCTTCCCCTTACACATTCACACTGGTAACACTGCATAAGCTGAAGCATTTTTCAACAAGCAATGTGTTTTGCCAAGTTGTTTTCAGTTGACTCAGCTTTTCAACAACAGCACGCAGTGCTCACTGCAGTGCTCGCTCGGAGCCTTGTTTGAACATTCTGGGAGAAGTCACATTTTAAAAGCTTTTACAATAAACACCATGTGATAGCCTGCATCATCTTCAGCAGCTTCAGAGGTTGGTCTCTGTTGAAAGAAACACAAGTAGTTCAGCGTACTGGCAATGCAACAGCTCACAGATAATAACACAGACTAAACTACAGCCTATTGCATCCAAAAGACACCTCTAAAAAGGTGAAGAGGGAGCAAAACAACCCTCTGAAATGTGCATACCCTTCATACCCATGCTAGACTGTTAGCTTACTCTCATGGAATCAGGGAATTGTCAGAGTTGGAAGGGACCTCTAGAGATCATCTAGTCCAACTCCCCTGCTAAAGCAGGGTTGCCCAGAGCACATCACTCAGGACGGCATCCAGCCGGGTCTTGAAGATCTCCAGAGAAGGGGACTCCACGACCTCCCTGGGCAGCCTCTTGCAGGGTTCTGGCACCCTCACCATAAAGAAGTTTTTCCTCATATTTGAATGGAACTTCCCATGTTCCAGCTTGAGCCCCTTGCCTCTTGTCCTTTGTCCTATTGCTGGAAACCACGAAAAGAGTCCAGCTCCAATATCCTTTAACCCACCTTTTAGATACTTATAAACATAAATAAGGTCTCCCCTCAGCCTTCGCTTGTCCAGGCTAAAGAGTCCCAGCAACTTGAGCCTTTCCTTGTAAGCGAGGTGCTCCAAACCCTTAATCATCTTCATTGCCCTACGCTGGTCTCTCTCCAGGTGATGAAATGTGTCCAGCAATGAACACATAAAGCAGTGTCTCCTTATGGCCCTTACCTGTAACACAAAAATAAAATGTAATTTTTGCACTGACAGCAAATACAGCATTCTGTCACTGTAAGTAGGTATAAGGCACTCTACCTTGAGGGGACCAAAAGGATCCAAGTAGTCTCAAAATCCAAGGACGAAGCTGTTTCCTTCATTACCTCCTGGTGGAAATACTGAATTTTGTAACATTAAAGAGAGAAGTTCCAAACTGTCTGTGGAAGGAGATGTGAGAAATAAGAACTCCTGGTACAGAGAGGAGAGCCACTGCTGCAGCAGGCCCAGTGCTGCCACTCCAGATGGGAACAACCTGACCCAACGGACTGTCTCCTGAGGTCTTGACTCTGCTCCAACTCAGTGATCTGGCCGAGGCCAAACACACTGAGCTCAGAAGGAATCTGTCTGTCGGCACAGACACCCAGAACCAGCATTGTCCTGCCAGTGTGAGGACATCACAGCTCTGTAAGATTCGTGGCAGCACACCACACCAATCACCTCAACCATGATCTTTTTCTGGCTGCCTAGGAGTGAGCCTAGAAACCCACCTCCGTCAGAGTTTTGTGAGGGCTCAGCAGGTACCTCAGGGCTCAGCATGAAGGAGGGAAGTACAGCGGAGGCACAAGCACAATCAAGAAGCACCGAAGAACTTAATGTACTTGTGAGAGGTCCATTTCTGTGACTACTTTACGGTGGTAACACAGGCACATGGAAGTTGTGGAAAAGGAGAGAGGAAGGAAAAGGTGTTGCCATTTTCAGTAGCAGCCTGTACTTCAGCTATCTTGAAGTGGAACCTCAGATCCACACAGCTGGTCGCTCAGACCAACCAGAACATGCATTGCACGCCCATCAAGCCCAGAGAGTGCAGAAATTGCTGCTTCAGGATACCAAGGGTGATCATTTGGGGGGATTACTCTACAAAGGTATTTGGTTTTTGCCTTTATTCCCTCCTTTAGACCCTGAAAAATACAGGAACATGACTTGAGCAGAGGAACCTGGAAAGGCAGATGGTCCAGAACTGCCATCCAACAGCCAGCACCAGGATAACCACACAGTGTATCTTGACCTGCTCAATGCCAAAGAACAACCGGTTGATATTGCAGTCAGAAACCAATGCTAGTGTGACCTTAAATTTTTCAGTTCTCATGTACTCCATGTACTTTAAACACCAAATACCAGGTTACGTGTGCCACAGGCACCTTCCACACTCACCCATCCACATGCTTCCATAATTCCCTGGCCATCGTTATACTATTCTGGCCAGTTCCTATGGTTAAGGTATCTGTTGTCATGCTCCATGGGGACTAAATACGTTGAAAACACACCGATATTCCCTGTCATGTTCAAGTGCATCCAAACTTTTAAAATTGATTCTTGTTATACATTTTCATAAAACATTAGCGTGACAGCTCAGGGTTTGCTCAGAGCAAACAGTGTCTTTCTACCATCTGCTCCTGACAGGGACAAGGCTGTGTCTGCCAGTAACCTCCCAGCTGCCAGTATGCGGTGCAGCTGGCCCCCATGCAGACCCTGGCAAGCAAACAGGAGAAACTTTAAGCCCTTGAGCCCTGTTGGGATACAGCTCCCATCAGGTCTGTCATTATTTGGATTTGTTACCGCTGCAGAGATAAAACATCCTAACATTTATACCTTTCATCCAGATTCATACCCAACACGAGACGAGCTAAAGGCTTAAAAAAAGTACAAACTTACTGAGGTAAAGCACCAGTCTAAGTGCCAACTGCGAAGTTGGAACAAAGTTACAGAACAAAACCCACAACAAACACAAGTCACAAAAGCTCAGCAACTCAGAAGGACTAGATAGGCTTTCTGGCAAGAGCGAGAGGCAGGAGAATTGGACAGGAGACCTCTGTGTGCAACTGACCATGGAACAGTCACAAATTCTCCATGCCCAAGCAACAGAAATCTTCAAACATACAGCTCTCCGTGTCTTAGCATCCCTGCAGATTTATGTAACTTAACAGTTCTCAAAGACCAAAAAAGGACCTCTAATTTTCCTTCATCAGGATTAAAGGCCAAAAAAATTGCTTTTATATATTTACTTAAGACCAGAAAGAATCATTATTAACCTTTTGAATAACCTCTTGCACATACAGGCAGATTCATTTTTCCTTTGGAAGCAGTTCTTAAAATAACTCATTGCCAGTAATATTAAAAACTCCTCTATTTTTTGAAATAACTGATGGATTTGCTGATGGGAACAGTGACAAATCATAAAGGGAGGGTTGGTACAGCAGGAGATCAAAGGAGCCAGCCTACCGTCGTAATATACCGGGAATGGAACTCCGGAGCATCCTTCAGGAACGTCAGGCCAGGGTGCGTTTCCACCACATCCTGCAAGACAAGACCAAATAAAATGAAATAGACTTTCTTCTTCTTTTAATGTTTAGAAGTTTCTCGGTTTACAAACCAATACTTTTGCTTATTTTTGAAAGTGTATTTGCAGCATTAATGATAAAACTGAAATGACATCTTTTTATCTCTATAGTGAGCCTTCCAGAAGTATAAATAGATACATTTTCTGGGAAATACGCACCTGTTAGGCCATTTTGATTTACTTAAGGACAGAAAAACAAAGGAAGAGAGTTAGTAAGTAGATGAAAACTCATTTTCATTGAATGAGACATAAAATTAGTTAGTTGACCATGCAACTATCTCCTCTGCAGGATTTTTTTTTCTGCCATTCATTGAAGATATTAACATTTACTAGAGCTAGGTGTGAGAAACAAACATTCCTTGAAAGGTTGAGAAAGTTGCCTTTTACGTCCTCCACAACAATGAAAGCTCTTGTGAGCCTCAGAATATATGCAGATGTGCTCAGTGTTTTTCCAAAATTTACCAGAGCTACCTGCGGAGATGCCTCTTTCTCAAGATGAGCTTGTAAAAATTTTGTAAAAATACAAGCCAGACCCTGGATCATGATGCCAAATCTGCCAAGAAATGCATGACCAAAAACATGGAGAAACTGATCTTGGATGAATCAGCTCAGATCCTGTATGAGTCAATGTTTGTGTAATTTCTACATGTCTGAGCCTTCTACCCTTAAAAAAAAAATAACCTGAAGAAGTGTTCAAAGTTTTGCTTTGCCTATACCATGGTATGACGAAGGGATAAAGCACACACAGTGCCCTTAGGGGTGTGATATGACCACATTTTGGCCAGTCTAACTTGATGGCTAACACAGTGGTGTAATATTGCCCGTCTCCGGCTGGCAAACAAGATTGTACATGCCTTTGATTGCACCAGTAGCTAAAAAGCAGAGCTGCTATCAACCAGGAAAAGGCAGCATGGAGAAGAGATGAAAAGGAACACAAGAAAATTTATCCATCACAACTCCGGTTTTGTTCGAGACACAGAAACATCCAGTCCAGACACAAAAGTCTTTCCCCAACAAAGCATCTCCACAGAGACTTTGCACAGAGGGCAACATTCTGTCAGAAATCTGGAGATACATGGAAAAGCTCAGAAAGTGTCAACAGATGATCAGAGGAACAGATGGACCTGAATTATAGAAAAACTATAAAGAAACCCTAAACCTATCTAGAACCTGCCAAAATGGCCACAAATAAAGAATGTGATACTTTGCTGTGTTAAAAATATCACACATGCATAAAAGGAAAAGAAAGCAATGAAGTCAGGATGCACAGTTTTAGCCAGTCTATTTGCAATAAAAATTAAAAATAAATAAAATCAGCAGAGACTTGTGCACTAGCAGGTTTAGAGGCATATATGGAATAACTGCAAAATTTTTTGCAACAATTTCTACGTGATCTGGTAGTCCTGCTAGACAAATTCAATTATAATTGTCTTTTGCCAAGCAACTTTTGCAACTTTTCTAATAAGCTTTTATGTTGTGCAACAATGCCATGCATTTTTCCCAATAACCACCTAGAGAAATGGGGCAAATTTCAGCCTGGTTACCTGGCACTGATAAATACAAATCCTAACAAGAGGTAAGAGACTAAATAAAGCTTTAACAATCCTCAGCAACTATAGCAAGATATGTAGCTGGTTGGCACTTATGCAAAATAGTCCACTTAAAATGCTTACTTCTATTTCACTCTAAAATAAACCCACCCAGGTGGTCTTCAAACCAAAGGTCTGTGTGTAAACATTTAAAGGCATGAAAATAAAGAAGCTACAGAAGAAACATAGGGCACTCTCCCCGTCCATTCGCTGCTGAGCTGTTGCTCCCACCTGAAGCAGTGGGATGAAGTCCTTCTGTTCCAGGTAGTCACAGCCGGGCTTCGCTAAGAGGTACGTGAATCTGGATGCATCATCATGGCAGTTACGCAGGATTCTACGAGAGAGACAAAGAGTTACTCCAACCACTTTGTACCTCACAGGACAGTCACCAACTACAGATGGAGTATGAAGTGCCTTATCATGTTATACACCCCCACTGAATTAGGCAAAGCTGACCTCAGCCCACCAGCACCCATTTTTATCAATACCTTCCAGGAGCACTAAGATACTTGCAGCCATTGGAGCTTTTTTCATGTTAATACTGCTGTGGTGAACAAGGTTTCCTTTTGAAGACTATTCTTACTTTCATTCCATAGCATTGTATAAGTAACCTGACTTTTCAATACGCTGCATGCTCACTGATCTCATTCGAAGTCAATAGGATCAACCTAACGGGATGCCAGAACAGACACCCTCTCCGATTTAATCCTTTACTATATTTCAATATTTGAGGATATTACCAAGCTACAGTCACTAAGTTTTCAATCAGAAAAAAAAAAAAAAAAAAAAAAAAAAATCACTCTCCAGAAGGGAAAAGAACACCCCTTGTTAATTACAGCACAGCTGGCTGCTGTGCATTGAACAACAGCCCAACAAAAGAAATAGTACGACTAATGATTTAGAGAAACATGTGAACTTATTCCTTAGATTGACAGTTTGCATCTGACACAGATTCTTGTCTCTGCTTTCTTCTAATAGAAAATAGTACCCTGGTGAAAGGTATCACAATTTCTTAATTCACTCCAAACAGAAATACTCATGAAAACAGAAGCTCCATGATATTTTCCAAATTGCTACTCAATACCTGTAACAGAAAAGAACATTTGGATATATCAAACACTAAGCTGTTTATATAGTACAACGGAAGCCATAAATTACTCAGAAAATTACCGTGTACTTTAATAACTGTGAAAATACAACCAAAAGATCTGATTTTCAGAAGTGTGCTATACCCAGTAATTCCTATTGACTTCAAATGAGATCAGTGAGCACGTAGCACTTAGAAGTCAGGTCAGCTACTAAGATGCTTAAAAATAGGCTTCAGCAATTAAAGATAGCTGTTTGAAAATTATGACTGTGTTCAGATAGCTGTAGTCTAGCTTTACCAGGAACACTACGTTTATTTCTGTCTATCGTCTTTCCAGAAAAAAGTTTTGCTACTGTCAGAGGGGAAGGGGGGCGGGGGGGGAAGAAATATTTTCTAAAAGAGCAATTAAAGTGAGAAAAGCACACAAAACTTGGCTTGGAAATGGTGTGGTTAAAAGAATACAGAAGAGGGGCATGACCACAGTCTGCAAATATCTGAAGGATGTGAAAGTCAGAGGGGTGAAAATATGTGGTATCATACATGAGGGATTAATTAGGAGTAATTGGAGAAACCTAAGGAAGGAAAAAATGTTTTCTGTGTCAAGAGAAACTTACTGACACAGTCACCCCCTAACATTTTTGCAATTTTGCCAGGATAATTAGAAGCTGTTTTGACAATATTGTCGCAGGAAATACTTTGGGAACTGGGGGTTAAAGGGTACTTCAAGAATCTGAAGAGCAACCATTAAGTCAAAAGTAAGAACTCTCTCTGGATATGAGATGGAGATATTGTTCAGGTGTTTCCCACAGTAGACTAACACCTGAATCACCCGGGAGGGAAAAAGATTAGGCAAGAGAGCAAGTCTGTTCCACCTCACACCTCTGACTCCAAGCAGAGTATCTCCAGAGCTCTCAAAAAGAGGCCTTGACAACAGTAGGTGGAAGCGACTGTCAAACCCCATAGATTTATTGTACAGCGTGCTTGAGGAAGGTAGTAACTATTAAAGCTCCCAGAATATCTATTTGTATGATATTTCTTTATTATACATTCCTTCTTCCTGTCCTGTAACGTTATCACACGTCTCCTCTCCCCATTCCCAAAAGGCACTCACTCAGTGTACTAGTGTAGCAGCAAAAAGGCCTCAGATAAATATATCCCAATATGTCCACTGACACCTATCAATGATCTCATGCAAGGCTGGCATATTTCTAGGGAGCACATTAATATATTACATTAATATATTAATACATTAATATATTTTATATGCCAACCAGACCAAAAAGTCTCATCATCTATACAATTGCTTCAAAGCTTGTTGGTACAGCATGGAAACAAGTGTTCAGGGAGTGTTGCGGAAGAAAGCTTAAGCTGATGGAGATTTTTACGCCATTTTATTATTTTTTTTCTAAATAAGGGACAATGATTTGAAAAGTCTGGTGAAAGAAAAAAAAAAAAAGAAAAAAAAAGAAGGGCTGTTCTCTTTTTCCAGAAGGAGAATTTTGCATTTGCTATACTCACTTTCTCCACATAGATACAAACGAGTGGACAGATACACATCCTGTCCTTTCTCCTCCTGCCGCATTGAACATCGGTGCTTTCCAGTAGAGCGGGCAGCCACAAATCTGCAACGAGGAACACAAAAGCAGTCACCAGAAGAGCCTGCTTCTTTACACACCGAATTCACCATCAAGAGTTTTACATAAGGGAAATGAAGTGGTGATGGCACACAGATTAGTCAAAAAAGCTATTTACTGTATGCCGAGGTTCAGAATCCACCAATAACTTTATACTTTGTCATATGACGTTTTAAATAGCTGAGAAATATGTCCTGTCAGGCTCAGAAGAGGATCAGAGACTAATCACACTCTTCACCTCGGTCTTTGACTGTGCTGTTTAGCAGATTCCCCATCAAGTGAAGTGGAGAGAAACAGGCACCTCCTTCCAGAGGCCACTCAAACCAGCCACCTCATGACCCACCTTAGAAAGGGATGACCCATTCTCTACATGGGCTGACTTCTTCTCACTGACAGGAAAGGAACTTCAATTCTAATTACAGAGAACTAATGATTAAATGCCTGAAGGTTAAATGATTCTCATCCTGGAGCTTTCAGTGCCTTCCACCCAGAACAGCCCATTTTCCCAGCACCACTAGGTAACAGCAGGATAACAAAAACATGAAAGCATGAATGGAGAGGCTGATTCCAGCAGAAGGACTCCCTGAACAACTTTCTAACTAGCCTCTGCAGAGGCTACTAGCTTTCAGAATTGCAATCAAATGAAAGCTCAAGCATTTTGTACTTTCTAATGCCTCAGAATAGCAGGCTTGAAAACGGCTTCAAACATTCAGCTGCTGACACCTTCAAGAAACCTCCTCTTTACCACAAAGATCTTTCCAGCCACCTTTATGACTCCAGCCAAGGTACCAGAACATTGGCGAAACACTGGCCTGGGAGGCACACAGCTGATTGGGGCCAGGCACAAGTAAGAAGGATATCACACCAAACGGAAGGAAGAATATTTTTAAGAAGTAGTTGAAGCATCGCTTTTGCTTTCCCACCAAAGCCTCTTTCACCTCTTTTATTGAGCAAGACTACCCTGCAAGCCCAGTCACAACTTTCTGTCTACTCTGAGGAAAGAGTGACATTTACTCGCTGCTGTTTGCTTTGTGTAGCTGGTTCTCTTGCATTTATTTCAGAGCCCCAAAACTGGTACCATTATCCATAATCGCACAGAGCAGAAGCAAGCCTTACAACAGCTAGATGGCGTGGAGCACATCCATGTAGATACAGATGCAGAGACCAGACAGAAAGTCAGAGGTCTCTTCTACACCACCTTCCTGCTTTACCCAGTTTGAACACGACAGGCCACACACTGTTGCCTGTCTTGTCATAAGATCAGTTTCAAACCCTTTTATGGCCAAGCAAAGACGGTTTTCTGTTTATGTTTTCAGAGATGGTTTACAAATAATGTCACTCAATTTCTCTAAAAACAAGCAAACAAATGAACAACCTAGTCTCTCAGAAAAAAAAAAATAAAAAAAGAAATCTTCCTTCTTGGAAAACTAGTGCTCCTCTTGGACAGAACATCATTGCTCAATCTACAGTGCCAAAGACACGTTCAGGGCAAACTGAACATATGAGATGCGTCTGACAACTGCTAGTTTTAGATCTGCATTACTAAAAAACACGGTTGAAGGAGAGGAAAATAGAACCACCCATCTGCAGCATGCTCCCACACAAGTGCTGTGTTTTGTTCCCTAAAGCCAGGAACTCATTAGCAGACTGTAACAACTCCAAGTCTGCTGACACCTGCATTATGGATATTGAACGCACGCATCTCGGTGGCTGAGGGTTGACTAAGCGTTTCCCTCCTCTACGTCCAAGGAGGCGTAGGCTGGAAGCTGCTTTCTCAAGCAATGCTGAAAGAGTGTAGATAGAGCACGTCCAGCTTAGAGGGACAGCTAACCTCAAGGAGGGTACCTGGCACTACCTGATGCCCCAGACTAAGTTTGTGTTATCTCCTGAGCATAATTATGGTGGAACAGAAACAAAAAACCCACAAAACCACAATTTATATTTGGTAAGTAATCTGAAAGAACCATTTTGCAAAAGCAAAGCAAGAAAGAGCATAACATCAGATGTGACAAGCAGCAAACTGAGCTCATCTTTGTTTACTATTTTCTTAATCTAAACAAAAACATTCAGAGCAAAAGGATATTGCTTCTTTTGTTCACTAGAACTGAGAACAGCTGTGAGGTACTTTATTAGTTTTAGTTTCAGTCTTTCTCTCCAAAACCCCCAAAACCTAGAGAATAGTTACCTTAGCAATTTTCCCCATTTCACAGATGTTTGCTTTCTCATCTTCAAACTCTGTAAAGGCTTCCTCAATCCTGGCAATGATCTCTTCGTGATTAGTGCAGACATTCGGAAGTCCTTTAGGGAAGTAGAAACGTGGAATGTTTGTTGACAAAGGGGTACTGCTGGTGGCTTTATTCACAGGCAGAGGAGTGCAAGGGTTAACCACAGAGCTCAAAGGGGCTGGGGATGAAGTTCCAGGTTTCTTTTCTTGTTTACTTTGAACCTGAAAATATAAAATGAAAATATAACGAATCTCCGAGCAGGAGAAAACAGTTTGTGCTCCCAGTGATTAGGAAAAAAAAATTAAAACCCACCAACAATTAAATTATGGCACAGAGATAAAAATGCAGGTCTTAAGTAGCCAATTAAAATTTTTCTGCAATATCAAACATTCCAAAATTAGGATCTGTCATATCTGCTTTTATGTAGTTTCTGTGCATTTTATGTACGTAGCTGTGGATTACAATATACTGTCGAACCACAAAGAAATACACTCTGCAATTCAGCAACACCACAGAACAAGGACAATTCTATTTCTTCTCATGTTGGTCACTGTGTTGTTATTCTGCCCCTAAAAGAGCAAAGCATCAAAGTCTGGTCTTTAGTATCTCCCCTTAGAACACCCACTCACAACAAATGTCTTGACTCAAGTATGAGCAAACTTACACTCAGAACATCGACATTTTCCATCTCTGGGGAACATTATTTGTTTTGCAAAAGTATCACAGATAAATTAAGGAAAGATTTCCAAGACTGCCTTCTAAATTTCAAGAAACCTCTTACTCTATGCCCAATTTGAGCACTTTTGATTGAATTTTTTATTTTTTAATGTCAATTTTGACATTAGGAATTACAAGCAGCCAGCAGTTTGTCATCAGGCACCCACATGATACAGCACACAGAGTTAGTGCAAATTGCAAAAGGTCTGTTTACAACTCCAGCTGAAAGAGTTCTTTTGCAGGTGAAGCACCTAAAGATTTCACTGAATCAACACCCACATCATTTGCTGGAAAACAAGGAGAAAACTGGAAATTGAAACCAGGCCTTCCAACGCCTGGTTGAAGGTGGTCTTTTCTCCTGTACCTACCATCTCCTTCTCCATTAGCTCTACACGATAGAGTCATAGAATGATTTGGGTTGGAAGGGGCCTTAAAGATCATCCAGTTCCAACCTCCTGCCCTGGGCAGGGACACCTCCCACCAGACCAGCTTGCTCAAAGCCCCATCCAGCCTGGCCTTGAACCCCTCCAGGGATGGAGCATCCACAGCTTCTCTGGGCAACCTGCTCCAGTGTCTCACCACCCTCAGAGTAAAGAATTTATTTCTAGTCTAAATCTCCCCTCTTTCAGTTTAAAACCATTACTTCTTGTTCTATCACTCCAACCATCCTACCACTCTTCTCCTGTCTGTAGTAAACATACGGCCGATCCCCACTAGATAACCTTTCTAATGGACCTCTGGAATTTTCTGATTTTAGCCATACATCAATATATTTTACAAAAGGCAGCATTTGTATTTCAGTACATAACGAGATTCTGAAATAGGTAAAATTTTCAGACATAGGAGAGAATACTTTTTATAAACTCTGAAAAGTAGTTACAGTATAAGCAGCAGAATTCAGATGCTAGAATGCCAAAGGATGACAAATTCCTTACTCCCCCATGAATACACACTTTCTTGGGAAAAGGCGACAGGCTTGCCTGTTGCACAATGGTTCCAATGCAAGAGTTATTATTAACGTAACAGCATATGCGATAAGAGGCTAATAAGGCAACGGTCAAGTAAATACAGCTGCAACTTTCACTTTGTTTATTCTATTTCAAAACAAAATGGTTTCAGGATAAAGTAGCCAAGTCTGAGTTCACTAAATAAAGAAGAATGTATATGATGAACTGACTAAATGCTTTGCCTCATTATTTTCAAGAAGCTTGGAGCTTTTTTCTTTACACATACTGGATACTCCAACTTGCCATTGGTTTGCTCTCAGGAAGATGAAGTGAGAATTGTAAAAGCCTCCTCAAGCCCTGTTTTTTCTGCATTTTAGAATTGTTTTACAAACCATTCTTCAGAGACCTGTAAAATGAGAGATGGAAGGATTTTCCTCCTCTTTACTCCTCCATTTCACTGCTCTTTTTAAATTTTTTTAATGGGGAAGACCTCTTCTTTCTTCCAAATGCTGTCCCATTTCAGAAGCAGGAACACACATGCTTGCACACACATGCCAGCCCAAGAGCACTTTTGTACCGTAACTGCTCTGTACAGAACACATTAACCAGGAGCTTGGGTTCACTTAAGTCCTCCTCTCTCTTGCAACACAGGAACAGCTGAAGACTACTTGCAGCCTTCAAGTTTTCTGAAGATATCAATACTAATAGGAGGAGTCAGTATGGTCCTCAATATAGTTCTCAACATTTGGAGAACAAGACCAATTACCACCATCTGTTCTCCCTCCCTTCCTAGACTTTTCCTACTCTCCCATATACTGCATATCTTTGTCTTTGTGTCAACTCCCAAATGATGCTGGAGCTCCAAGTGAAGAGGGTCAAAGGGTCTGAGGCTGAAGAGGGCTGTGGGACAGAGTAAGCATCAGCCCTGGTTATTGTATTCCACATTATGACAATGCAGATAGAGGACCTGAAATGGTGGCAGGAATTAAGCTGGGGGGAAGCTGGTTTACTCACTTTAGGAACAGCAGCTCAATGGGTTAGTGGAAAACAACCCTTCTCCTGGCTTCCTTTTGCTCTTTACTCAGCAGAGTAACAAAACCAAAACTCAGACAGGCTGAACGTGGCTGGGAAGGGAGCCTCAGAGTGGCCACTGCTGCATGTTAGAGGTGGATGAGGAGCCACCTCCCTACCACAGCTGCCTGCTTCAGTACAGGAGGCTAAAGCAACAGGGGGGAATGGAGCTCTTCAAGGCAGGTCTTTCTCAAGAAGCCTCCAACCGGTCGGGAAGGAGCAGGTTACTGAATTGGACCTTTGTGCCTAAGTCAAGCTAGTAATTTGGCTTGGAGGACTCCTCGTGCACGTCACCACTTCTGCTTTTAGGTCTGCGTGCCACTCTCTCTGCCCTGCGTAGCTTGTGGCTTTTCCAGCCACAACCCAACTCTACTCAGCAGCTTTCCCTTTCTGGATTCCAGCAGAGGGGAAATCCCTGCCAGTCTCTCACAGCACCATATTCATACAAACAATGCAAAGCTGGAACAGACAACGAGGTGCCAACTCCAGCCACTTGACTTCTATAATAGGACTTAACATCTGTTTGTCTTGAAAACTCACTTCCCTGAAACAGGTCTATTGCTCATCCATCTCTTCAATGCACACATGCACTCCTAGCTGTCAGGACTGTGAAGAATGAGAAGAAATTATTCAAATTGAACAAAAAGGTCCACAAATCAAAAGGAAGCAAACCGATATATTGCTTCTAAGGGCACTAACTCTTCACTTTAACAAAATATCCCCCTACAGTACAAGAGAATGATAGAATTAGATTTTTTTTTTCTTGGAAGGCAGAGAGGCATCACCAAAGTAGACCAGCACAACAGCACTGAGCCATTTTCCTCCTCTTCTGCACACCCCATACATCCTGACTCGGCACAAGACTCGAGCTGATCATCCTGGAACACAACTTGTCCACTTTGCCCTGCCCTCTACCTTCTGAAAAGCAGAGCAACTCATTTTCCTCTGGTACTGTCAAAGTCAGCAACACTTGGTACCAGCTCACATATGGTCACGACCCCAGAATCTACATTAATTTCCTGATCCACAACCACAACACAAGCCAGAAGGTTAGATATCCATAGAAGAAGTACTGGGAACACTGCTGAGCTTCCAAGTAGGGAGACAGTTCAGACATAGGTTTGCAGATGACCTTCCCAGTAAGACTGAATCACTAACTCCTGCTCAGGCCAAGGCAAACAAGGTGGAAGCGTTGCTCATGTGTGGCTTCTTTGCAGAAGCTTCTACTTCAGGAATAGAAGTAAGATTTTTGAACTTTGTCTTCTTCCTTCTCATGTAAGAAATGAGCTGTCTAAAACACCTCAAAGAGAAAACAACAAGCAGCAACTGGCTCTTGAGGATCCTGCTCCCTAAAACAATCTTGAAATCTAATGCTCTGGGATGGGTATAACCAGATGTCAACCACTATGGAGACAGCAGGGAGTTAATGACAACTATTTGGGAAAAATAAAGTGAGTGATACGAGCTGAATTTCTGTGGGAATTCCTTGGGAAAAACAGTTTCTTGTTGCAAAAAGTTACCCTTAAATGCCATTTACTTAGTGGAACACATTTCTCCAACAGCGACATGCATTTTCAGAAAGGACAACTCCAAAAGGAAACTACAAATACTATAATAAGTATTTTAACTTATTAGCAGTAGCTAACAGAATTTATTTTTTATTTTTTGCTAAAGAGCAAGGTGAGATTAAAGCCTATTTTTAAATATTGCCCTGTAGCATAGTGTAATTTACCTTAACTAAAATCTCCCTAACCACTATATCCCCTTTTGCCTGTCATACAATGTATTTATGGACAGACTAAAATAGTGACATCTGCATTATAAATAAACGAGACAGAACTACAGCCTCATTGTAGCTACACAAACAAAGCACAGACACTAAACCTCTGTTACCCAGGCCTGTCTGTCAGGGACTTGCCAGTCCCAGCAGAAAACTCCATGGAAGGAAGCAGTATCACGCCCAGTGCTCAAATACTTTCTACTCCTTCCTCCCGGCCCCAATCTCCAACAGGAGCCTAGATAATAAATTTACCACTTTCTTGTTTTTTTCCAAACGGGATTCTGTAATCCTCTTTTCTAGGGTACAGTGACTCAGCCTGGTTTCTCGCACTCCACAGTGCTGACTTAATGTCTCCTTCCATTTTTTTACAGTTCCTGTCTTACTGGAGTCTGATGGTAACTGGACACAAGCCATCCTCAGAGATCATCAGTTCTCCAGAGCTGACTTGTATCTTTTGCCCAAAACTTTCACTTCTTTTCCTTCCCTGAAGCCCTCTCCCATCACTGAATCTTTCTCTTTTTCTTACCCATCTCCAAGGGGACTAACAACAGCAGAGGTTCATCTGCACAGGGCTCCCAACAGGACGAAGAGAACAGACTCTGAGAAAAAGCATTTCTGGAGAGAATCTTTTCTACTATAAATCATAAACTCACCAGCAAAGTCCATTCGCAGCAAAACACAAATGAAAATAAACTCTATCCAAGCAACATGGGATCACAAAAGGATTTAGGTGGTGAGGGACACAAGGCTGACTCTAAGGCTAGATCAAGTTCCTCACTGCCTTATGCAGTTGAATTTTGAAAACACAGACTTTGCATGCCTCCGCTGACAAATGCGCCTATTGATCTTACAAATGCCCTTCCCGCGACTGATATACTTCAGCCCACACTCCAAATTCTTCCCTCAAAACTTCCTGGAGAAAATAACCACTGTGCCTCCAGATCAATTCAGAAGGACAACAGTGGGCATAAACCTCCACTCCTCACAGAATCCCCGCCGCAATTCCTAGGGGGAACTTACCTAGGGGGAAGGCCGGCACAACGAAAGGCAGAACCTCAGGCGTGAGACACCTTGACAAACTATTCAACTATGTCCATGAGAAAAGGTGCCAAGTTCTCTGCCTGTAGCGGTACATGGTGTAAGAGGGGCAACAGCCACAAACTGCAGCTTGGGAGAGCTAGGCTGGACAGCAGGAGGATGAATTTAGCTGAGGGTAGTATAGCCTGCCAGAGGTCACTGGGAGGGTGCAGGATGCATCCTTATCCTTGGGGAGTTTTCAAGACTTGGAGAAAGACAGCTCTGATGCAACCTAGTGTTAGAAACAGTCTTCCTACAAGCGAGATGTTGGACTAGAGACCTCCCTACCTCCCTTCCTACCAACACTGCTACAGAGGGCTCTCTGATCCTTCCATAAGTCCTGCAAAAGATGAGCATGAGAACTGAAATTTATAGCTTTTAAGAGATACAGGTTTTACCGAAAAACCTTCTAATCTCTTGCCAACACCTACATGTTCCACAAACTACCTATCACTCACCCCTCTGCTCCCTATTACCTTGTTACCTTTCCTCCTGCTAGTGCTTTTTCTGTACTTAGCAAGTCCAATTACCTCTACTCTCAGGTCATCTCACACTAACACACCTAAGCCACAAGATATAGCTCCACAAGGCACAAAAATGAACGTCTTGCTGCTGCCAAGTGGTCCCATCTCTGTCCTCCACTCCCAAATGTACATTGTCACTGCAGACCAAGTGCCAGCTCCAGAGCTTGTCAGACCCCTCTGTGAACTGATTTAACCCACTTGGAAAGGCAGAAAATGGACTTAGCTTTGTTGCTGGATGATATTCTACTGTGTTATGAGTTAAGGCAGCTCACAGAAAGGCCCATGGAGCCCAGTGCAAGACAGGGTGATACATGGTTCTATGGTGAGGAGGTAGCAAGAGGGAACAAGTAGTGGAAGAGAAAGTAAGACCATGTTTTTTTTCATCTGCATTAGCCCGCTGCATTAGAATCACAGAATGGTTTGGGTTGGAAGGGACCTTAAAGATCACCCAGTTCCAATCCCCCCCCCACCCCCTGGGCAGGGACACCTCCCACCAGACCAGGTCACTCAAAGCCCCATCCAGCCTGGTCTTGAACATCTCCAGGGACAGGGCAGCCACAGCTCCTCTGGGCAACCTGTTCCAGTGTCTCACCACCCTCACAGGAAAGAATTTCTTTCTGGTATCTAATCTAAATCTTCCCTCTTTCAGTCTAAAGCTCATTCTATCCCTACACTCCCTGATAAAGAGACCCTCCCCATCTCTCCTGTAGCCCCCTTCAGGTACTAGAAGGCCACTGTAAGTCTCCCCAGAGTCTTCTCTTCTCCAGGCTGAACACCCCCAACTCTCTCAGCCTGTCCTCATAGGAGAGGTTCACTTGCCTTGGATCTGCAGCCCCAGAGCCGTTATTCTTGACGTGTTTAGCAGTAAAGGTTGCTGTTCCTACTGCAGACCAGACAGAGGGCTCATACACCAAAGGCTTGCCAATTTTTCCCGTTGGTCTACTAGGAGATCTTATCTTTCCCTGCAAGCCATAGCCTGATTATGTCCTTAAGTGATCAGACTCACTCTGGGGAGTGAACTTAGCCGTGCTCCGTGGTTCTTGTTAGCCTCTTCTAAATTGCTCATGGTCCCCACCCAACCTATTACTACACATCATTACTTCAAGCAATTCTCCTCTAGGGAATAGTTTCTCCTCATGTGAAAAAACATGTTCCAGATATTAACCTCATACATGTACTTCAACCTGTCACCAGAAATCATGAAAACAAAACGTGCTACAATATACTCTGGAACAATTTTAATAGCTGTTTCTTAGGAAACAGCTGCACTGCTGGTAATTTCAACTTTTTAACTTCCTCCCTGAGTCACTGATTATTTAAATATAGACGAAGCTCAAGATGGGCTGATTTGAGCATATTGTGACCCCCTGTAAATCTGGGGTGGCTACATGCCCATTTGGTGTCCTAGCATAAACTACTCCAATCTTTTGTCAGTTGTCCCAGAAAGCGAGCAGAGCAGCTGGGATTTACCAAGAAATATAGCCGTGGTGCAATTTCCCTTTCTTTGGCTGCATCTCCATGATCTTAAGGGCCTTTTCCAACCTAAACGATTCAACAATCCTATTCTTTCCTTCAGCCCGAGCCCAGAGATAGGAGGAAACAGCACAAAGCAGCACCTTATGATAGTGAAAGCCTAAACGCCAAAGCCAGGTAGGCTGGTCTGTGCACAAAATTGTACAGTATAGAGCACAACCCAGTAAACACAGCAGAATGTTGCAGTTGTTCCACATGCAACAAGAAACATTCAGAGCAATCACATACACAAATAGGGGTTTTCTCACCAAAAAAAAAAAAAATCACAGAAAAGATTTAATAGCTTTACACTCTATCTCTCTATTAAATCACTGCCCTTGCTGTTAATTTTTTCCCCTTGTTTACAAAGACATTTTAACTCTGCAATCTAAGCCTGGAAGGTTTATTTTTAAACCTGTTGGTATCTAGCTGCAAATAACTTTCTGCAAATAGACACGCCTAGAGGGACACAGTTTGATTCTCTGATCCAATAAAAAATACAAAGCAAGAGAAAAAGAAAAAGAAACGCCAAGCATTCAAACCTGGGCCTGCTGGAATGACTTCAGCCTCCTCTTGAATCGAGACGGAAGAACAAAATCACAGCCCTTCGCAAGGAAAGCTAGCTCCCCTCCCAAGTCTGGGTCCCTCCGCAGAGAACTCTCCTTGATCATCATCCTGGTGAGCTCCTAAGCAGATGTTGCCCTTTCCAGAAGGGGCACAGGGACTCTGTAGGAGACCACGTCAAGACCAGCACGTTGCTTTCTCGGTTTTGATTTTTTACAGGCAAAAAATGGCTTCAACATACTATGTCTTCTCTCTCTTCACGAGGACAACATCTAGAGATTTTATCTTACTCCTGAAGCCAGACCTTCCTTTTTTTAACTGATATTCAAAGTATCTTTCAGTACCACCAGGATCTTCTGCCTTCTTGTAATACTTTAATTGAGAAACATGATCTACAACAGAATCTATTTCCCTGCTGGCTACATGACAGACAATCTGTCCTTGGCTTGTAATAGGCCAGGGGTAATACGGGAAAGGAAGCACCCACCACCACTACCAAGAGTGCTAAAATTAGATACACTGCAGAAGTGGCTAAATATACCATCTTCCCCAATAGTTCTTACTTTATGTGCTTCAGTGCTGCAACCTGAGGTACAAACTTGCATCAGTTAGACTCAGAGTTAAGCCACGCGTTCTCTGCCAAGGCCCATGTGTGTGTGTGATGCTGGTGGTTTGAGGTCCCTGCTTCTGAGGCGGTGAAGCAGAGACCAACATTAGTTCCCACACTACACCAAAGGCTGTAATTTTCAACAAAACATCAATTTTTCCTTCTTGCTTGGAAAAAGCAAATCATCTAGTTTCTTTAACGCCAAGCAAGCACATAAGGGTGATCTTGCAAAATAAGATTCAAGCGTTCTAATAAGATCAAGCAGCTCTTAAGAATAACTGTTCATGAAGAGTTCATAAAGAATAACTTTTCATTAAGACAACAAAATACATTATTATTTTTATTCATTTTTCCCATAGCTCTCACTTGGCAAAGCAATTCTCAGTGGACAATAGTCTGCTCTTTCTCTGTATGACCTTGAGCAAGGAGACTTCAAACTCTGGCTCAGACTTTGCCTTGGTTTGCTAAAAAGTGTATTCTCCTGCTCCAATCGTGAACAGGAGGAACAAAGGCCTGAATACAGTTTTTACTCCACAAGATGAACCTAGTCCTGTTTTCCCTACTTGACTTCAGAAGTCCTAGCTACTTTGGCAGTTTACTCTGTAAGTGTAGTAACATAGAAAACCATTCTAGCTAGAAGGGCTTGCTTTTATCAAGATACTGCATTTGAAATTAAAAGGTTTCACTGAGCCTTATCGACAGAAAGCTTTCATTGGACAAGATGGGCCTCCAATATCCTTCTCTTCCCATTCTCCTGTAGAAGGCCCGAGGTTACTTCATATCATAGATTCATAGAATCATTAGAGCTGGAAGGGACCTTAAAGATCATGAGTTCCAACTCCCCCGCCATTGGCAGGGACACCTCCCGCCAGACCAGGTTGCTCAAAGCCCCATCCACGGTCTTGAACATTTCCAGGGATGGGGCATCCGCAACTTCTCTGGGCAACCTGTTCCAGTGTTTCAGTGCCTCACCACCCTCATAAAAAATAATTTTTTCCTGATGTCTAATCTCAATCTCCCCTCTTTCAGTTGAAAAACCATTATCCCTTGCCCTATCACCACGCATCCCGATAAAGAGTCCCTCCCCATCTCTCCTGTAGGCTCCCTTCAGGTACTGGAAGGCTATTATAAGGAAGGCCCAGAGCCTTCTCTTCTCCAGGTTGAACAACCCCAGCTCTCTCAGCCTGTCTTCATAGGAGAGGTGCTCCAGCCCTCAGACCATTTTCATGGCCCTCTGCTGGACCCGTACCAACAGGTCCATGTTCTTCCTGTGTTGAGGAACATGTACAGCAACACTTAATATGACTACAGACACAGAAACAGTCTATGCAAAAGGATGTTCTTACCATCATAAATTTGCTCTTGTGGAGTGAAATGGGCTATTTACTAAAGGAGAGACATCCCTCCAGCTGACGTTCACAAAAGGAATTTTTTTTAATTCTTCATAAATCTGTATCAACCCTCCCCCCAAGATTATTTCCTCTCCTGTTGCTTCTCAATCATCAGGCCATGGTCCCACAGCCTGGGCTGTGGAATCCAATTCTTCATGAAAGGTTTAAGAAAGTAGCACAGTTTGGGTTCCTTTAGATCACTGTAGCTACATCTAAAGGGGCAATGGGCACAAGTTGGAACACAAAAGGTTCCACTTGAATATCAGGAAAAACTTTTTCACAGTGAGAGTGA
>JAOQGH010000051.1:27981260-27991420 GCA_025769975.1 Gallinago jamesoni | reverse complement strand
AGGGGAGTTGGACTAGATGATCTCTATGGTCCCTTCCAACTCCAAAAAAAAATTCAGTGAAATTCAGTGAAATCTAAACTGTGCAACCCAGGAACTGGAAAAGCTCTTAAGTCCAGGTGTATTTCCACAGCTACATGACTGAAGAATCACAAGGTTATTAGAATGTCAGCCCACAATTTTTTAATTTTAATCCCTACAAATTAATATTAAGCCTAACTGAGTGATAGGATGATGATGGGGATAATAGAAGGAGCCCTCAAAAAGAAAAGGCAGGCAGGAATGTTTTAACTGGGATTGCCACTAAGTGAAGGATACACAGATCCATATGCAACAGTTTTGGAATAAATTTTCTTCTTCTTACTCTAACAATTTTTTCTAAGCATAAAGGCAATGCCTAAAGAGCCCACAAGGCTCCACTGTACTGGCAGTCCTGCAGCATGGCAGGTGGTGATTTATTGTAAATCATCTGTGGCAAGTGTACTTACTTCATCTTCAGCTGAACTCTCACCCTGCTTTAACAGACTGCCCTTCCTCTTACAGACTGCAGAGAAGTGTAGGCCAAAGAACTTCTCATATCTACAGCTGCATCCACACCAGCTACAGTGAGCTTTAAAAGATGTATACCTAAGAGACACACTAATCTAGCAGCTATTGCTGCTACTTGGAAAAAAAAAAAAACAAAAAACCTAAAACAGCCACACACTTTTCATTTGCAAATTAACCACTCACAGAAGATCCCAGAATTTTGGGTTTATTTGCGCTGATAACCTGGAAAAATATAGTGATCTAGAGGCACAGCTTGCTCCGAATTCCAACTTCTTGCACTATAGCAGGTTCCTAGCACAGTACTCCCTATCCCCCAAACAAACAAGGCAGGATAAATAAAAACATACAGTGCTATTAGAAATTGGCAGTAAGAGAATCTTGTATCGACAGTTTCAAAGTCAACAGGACAAAACCCACAGGAGAAAAACCTGGTATCAACAGCCTCCAGATCAACTGAACAAACTGCTGTCACATTTAGAAATTCCTCTTTGCTGTGACCCAGTTTCAAGCATGAAGGTGAGGGATGTCAAATCTCAAGGGGTGTCAGATCACCTTCCTTAGCCACCAGAACACCAGAGGGAATCTCACCTGTGCCTAAAGCTGGAGGCTTAGTCCTCAAAGATTTGGATGATTTAATCATCACAGGACTTAGCTGTACCCCAAAGCCCGGCTGCAACAATACAACTCACTCTGGAGCGCTGAGAAGGGCACCATCTTCCACTGTTTTCAAAGCAGATTAAACTTTTCCAGCAACAATGTGACTTTTTCTTGGCTACAGAGTCAACGAGGCTGAAAAACATGTAACACTAGGTTTTGTTTCACCTACCTGTAGAAGTCTACTTCAAGATACAATCTCTGCTTGTGTGAAATTGAGTTATCGGCCCTGATTTCAAAAGGCATCCACGTGCCACAAACATGTCCCTGTTTGGTATCAGCTCTTTTCATTATTTAATTTCATCTGCTTTCTTTTTTTTTCTGTGTCATTTTTGACTCTGAGATACTTTAAGATATACTTACTATTTTCACTTATTCCAATAACTATTTGAGTTCAGAAATACCGAATAATTGATGTTTGAAGAGTGCAGATTGTATGTACAGCTTAATTGACAGATATTATCAATCTGTGATCAAAACAATTTGTAATATGTGTAAATGAAAGCTGATTTTCCAGAAGAGTTTTCCATTATATTTTGGATGCATTGTTTATTTCATGACAAAGGTACAGTCATTATGATGTTATAGAAGATACTTTTCACAGTTAATTGCCCTACACGAGACCCTTCATAATCATTAAATTTGCAAAACGAAGGAGCACACACAATTATGAAGTAGCATTTTGAAGGGGTGGAATTACCAAGTTGCCAGGTCAACCTTAACTTTATATGATTATGAAATAGTCTTAATTCCACACAGAGCCATCTTTGGGCCACTTCTTTAACCATGCCGCATGGACATTCTGATACGTAAAAGCAAGGTGTGTGGCCTCAGGTCAATGTTTTAGGTCACAGTAAGTTAGGAACACGTCTGAGAGTTCCAGCAATACACCTTCCCCCCCCGCCCCCCCATCAGTCATTCAGGCAAGGCAGGATTAGATAGATGTTATCTAGAGCCAACCCAGAGGAAATAACGTGGCAGCAGGGAACAGCCTCTGCATACTTGACTCCGGGCTCTACAATCTCAGGGATAAGGTGGTTAGACAAGGTGGTCTGAGATCATTTCTCAACTCTGTAAACTGTAAATTCTCCACTCCCAGATCCACAGTCCCTGTCCAGAGACAGTTGTACCACCTGTTTGACCTCCGAGTGAGCAATTCTATTTGCTAATCTTGTATAGCAGCATCATAATCAGTATAAAGAAAGATTCAAACCCAAGCAGAGGCACAGAGGAGAGAGAAATGGGAAGCAGGACTGCCCCTTCTGGCTCACTACACCGTGAGTAATCCTTTTGAGAAGAGATACCCATCAATGGATGGACAAAAAGGAGGCCTCCTCTTGTATCAAACCCCACTCCTGATCTCTGCTCCCAAAATTATTCACAAACTTCATCCAACAGCTCTTACCATAAAATGCATGAACAGGGCTTGGAGCGGAGCCCTGCGCTGCTCAGACTTGATTCTGAAAACGGAATGAGGAAGTTTTAGAGGCTTTTCCCGGGTACTTTCACTGAAGTACCAAGTATTCTGCAAGCCTTAACTGAACTTAAGTACTCTGTATCCTGTATAGATGGTTGACCAAAGTCATAGAGGTCAAAACCATCCACCACTGGCTTTTCCAAGGACTTTGCAGATGATGAGGCTTTACTCAAAAGGTAGCACCCTTTACCTTCCAAAGGAACCACAGACATTCAGCATTTCCACAGATCGGGTCAGAGAATCCCAACAGCCCCATCTCCACCACTCACTGCTTCTTGTTCCCCCCATTTCCCTCACACCTGCCAGTCCACCCAGGCTTCACTCCTCATCACCCCCCTATTTAGAAACAAAAATACAGACAAATATTTGGGAGTTTTGCTAGCATCTAGTAGACAACTGTATTGTTTTCATGGAACTATTTCTTTCAAAAACAACATAGTAAAAATCAGCTTAAGGCAGGCACACAGAACAGGAAATTTTAAAACAAATAGTTGGAGGTTTAGAGATAAGCAATGGAAAACTGGATCTCAGAATGGGAAATGTCGGACAGTCTAGAAGTATGCAATACTTCCTGGCCTGCCTGAAAGCAGCATAATGTACTCATTATGTGCTCTGTGAAACTGATGGACTTCTTGAGTATTCATGCCCTAATTTATAAATATTTTGGTTCTGAAAATGAAGAGGCGAGTAACTCTATTGTTCTCTGTGGAGAATCATAATTGGCTTTATGATAAAGTCTGTTGCTGATATAAATTAGCACAGACTTCACCACAGATAGGCCAACTGAGCCAGCAAACAGCTCGGTCTAAAGTGGCTCTCCCTTTCCTTTTTCATTGCTTAGGATTTGAGGGATATTAAAACTGGCACAACTTTCATAAATGAAAGCTGCACTGTGCTTTCACTGCTATTAGATCTCTGGGGGCTTTGTGTGTGTGCACAACTATTTGATAACAGTTTTATGAGCCCTAAGAAAATATAACAAATACTTCACATATTATTCATTCAGGCACACATGTGCAATATTGAATCAGAATCCACATGGAGCTCCAGCCAGATCCAGAGTTTTTCAGGAACATGGATGTATTCCCTAGATGCTATACCTAGAGAGGACCTTGTGTCCACGGCCAAGTGTGTGGCCACATCTATACTATAAATTACACTTACTCTAAGGTTTACTGTCGAGCCAGCAATTCAGATGACTTTTGCCTGCTCTGCTAAGGGCTAACTCCCTCTGAAGGCTACCAGCCACATCCACGCTGCGCAGTGCTCAGCCCAGGCCCCCTCCAGCTCCTCTGGCTCCCCAAGACATTTATTTTCTCTCATAATCTTTGATTCTAGGCATCTGCACAAAGGCAGGATTGTGCTGCTACAGGGAAGAGAACAGCTCTTGTAGTACGGGTGCACATTATATCTATCTACATGTAAGGCAGGCCAGGAGCAAACTAACACACAGGCTAAGTAATTAACTAACTAACACAGGTGGGCGATTAGAGAATCATAAGCTGGTAAGAGACCAGACTGATAAGCTATTTTACAGTATAAATGCATCCAATTTTCAACTATTATAGAAAAACTGCCACAAAATCAGTGTCACACTTTATCAAACACATTTTCATTTGAAGTTCACAAGTTAAAAAATTTTGCAGATTAGTATACAAGACAAGAACAGCTATTATAAAAGATCACTTTAGAGCTGCTTAATTCTACACTTCTAGAGGAAAAAGAGTCTTTCCATTGCTGGAGATATCAGACAAGGTCATGCCTACCATTTTCTGTAAGCAAAGAAACATCAGAAACACTTGGATAGCCTAGTCTAAAAAGATCTCGGTACTGTCATTTACTTAGGGTCAGACATATCCCACCCACCTCCTTTCAGAATTGCACCAAATACCTGTATTTTCAGGCATGTTTTGAAGACATGCACATCATGGTCCAACTAGAAGAAGCTGTCAAAGTCCACTTATAACCTGGACACTTTTAAAATGCCTATGTAGAAGGTGGATTTTGGAAATTGAAGCCCTCACTGTGCACTTGGAGACTTAGCACCAAGTTGTCTTGAGAATTTGGCACTCATTATTAAATGAAAAGCACTGAGAGCTGGACAGGCAGCCTTGGGTTCCCTTAAAAGCAGGCTCCCATCGAGACCCTTTTTCCTGGGAAAACCTATTTTTCAGTTGAGAGAGACGAGCAATGCAGACTCCACAGTGACTCTAAGCATTGGGGATAGCGAAAAGAAAATTAAATCCTCTTAGAACTTTGTGCCATGGAGGATTTCTCTCTCCTTAGGAACTAGTGATGAGGAGGACAACTGTTGGAGTCTGCTCAGAGATGGGAAAGGGAGAGGCAGAACATTCAGTTCTCAGTGAAGTGGTGAGAGGCAGTCCACTACCCGCTCCCAGGAATACAGCAGTCAGCTAAAAACTGTTTCTACCCTCTATTATATGGGACCCAAAACCCACAAGCAAACGGCCAACAGGAGCACCAGCAGGAAAGGAACAAGCTGAAAGGTGAAACTGCACATCAGGGCATATTTTGTTTGCTTAGGGATTTTAGTTTCCTTTTTCTGTTTGCATTTAAATAAATGCTACAATTCTGCCAGGTTGGGCATGTTATTCCATGTTGCAGCATCCAAAGCACAATGAATCACTTAAGAGATGTAATTCCTCCTCTCCCCCTGATTTTCCCAGGTTTGTTTTAAGCACTATCCCATCAAAGGTTTTGTTTCTCTTACCTTAATCACTTCTGGGGCCTGCTGAATGGAAGCTGGAACAGAGTCTCTGGAGGCAGCCCCAGCATAGCTTTTTTGCCCTGCAAGAAGGGACTGTGAAGGAGTTGTTAAAGTTTCCTGAAGGATCTGCATCACTTCCCTCTCCTTGGACAAGCTTCCCTTGCCTGTCTGGAATTCCACCAGTTCCTGGGCAAAGTCCTCAATGCTTCCCAGGATACGCAGTAAGAGGGCTTTGTCATCCTCTTCCATTTTATGACCATTTGTTTCCATGATTTTTGACAAAGGGGAAGTGGGGTCAACTGGTTTACTTTTGGGTTCAAGAGCCAGAGGTAGTACCTGCCTACCCTGCCAGCCAAACACCTGCGAACGGGCAGGTTCACTCTCTTTTACAGAGGGTTCCCTCAAAGTACTCTCCATTTTCTGAGAGAAGCACTCCAAGTCCAGCAGCAGCTTGTCTATCTCATCCTTGTCTATCTTACTGCACATCTGCTCTCCTTTGGAGACATCAGCTTGGGAGCCACGCAGCGCAGTATCTGAAACTGGTTTTAAAGGAGTAGATTTCTCAGAAGCGTGGGGGAGCTCAGCATCTCCCACTCGACCATGTTCTGCTTTAGCATCGGCAGATAGATCTGAATGACCAGCTAGCTGGTAGCTGCGCTCTAAATTCTCCCAGCACCCTTTCTGCTCTGCCTTCTTTATTTTCCCTAATGTTCTTTCCCCATCGGACTCCTCCTCAATGTACAGAGCCTCAGCGGAAGCCGTGCAGTCAGAAGGGCTTGTGGCCGGTAACTGAGGTAGAGCACAAGCATCTTTCACAGCTCTCACACTGCTCTCCTGTGGAACGCTGTGAAGGGAGTTTGAGGTAAAGCTCACAGTACTTGTTTGGATGGACTGAGAGGTGCTTGTCACTTCACACTGATCACCTGGTAGTCCAGGAGGAACTGCACTTGAAGATGGCAGCTGAATAATATCTTCGTATCTAGGCGGCTGCTCATCTCCAAATACTGGGGGAAAGGGAGTTTGCTGCAAGCCATGAAAACAGTTCACTAGTTCTGCCAAATCACCAGCTTCCTTGTGTCCCGGTGGTTTGATCTCAAAGGGGAGCTTTTTCAGGTATGAAGAAAATCTTGTCATCAGATTCATATATATCATCTCTGAATTAGCCAGGGGATCATTGCTGTTCCCTCCACTAACACCATCTGCAGACTTCTTTTTGATGCAGTGTTTTATTATGTCTGTGCACTTTTTCAGATCCTCTGAGCACTTGAGCAAGATGTCTAAGCACACCTTAATATCTCCCCCAGAAGAACCATCTAGCTTGTGTTTTTCCAAAATCTGGGTAATGAAATTTTCTTCAGAGAAGGAATGAGGGGAGAAGGGAACCATGGTATTCATGTTGACTTCGGGAGCATCGTTGCTCTCCTGCCATTTCTCCACAGGTGAGGGACTCTGCAAAAAGCCACATGGAGGGCAGTTCTCATCATTGTTGAAGTCCCCATAAATCAAGTCAAAATCAAATGATCGTCTGCTGAATGATTCTGACCGAACTTTCCTTCCCTTTCTGTAGGCCACATGACTGGAAGAGTTCTTGAGCTTTTCAAAGGAGAATTCCTTTATTTTACCACTGGCGAGGTTTATCGCCTCACCGGTGATGTCTTTTAAACTGCTGGAGGCTTGCACTGAAGAGCCCTTTTTGATTCTTGGATTATTTGGGAGGATTTGGTGATAGTCCTCATTTCCAGGCAAGGCAAGGCCGTTTTCAGGAACGGGAATTTTATGGTCTGGGTTGGCATCTTGGACACTGAGCTCTGCGCAGACACTGTGGTGGGCAACTACGCACGTAACTCCTTGCTTAAACACTTGGCAAGTCCCTGTGCAGTAATGCACGGTGTGCTGAAAGTGCTGGTCTATCACCACGCTGCTGTAGCAGTTCACAGAAGTCACCATAAGCCTGTAGGTTGCTGCCATAGCACGGATCACGCTTGGAAGGGAGGCTTCAGAATTCACCATGAACTAAACAGGAAAAACTTTACCTGACCAACACTTCTCATAGCCACACCAGATTTCATAAAAACATTCTACATGCTCTAGGCAATCCTGCTTCAGCAGGAGAGTTGGACTAGATGATCTCTACAGTCCCTTCCAACTCTAATAATTCAGTGAAATTCAAATGTCAGTTAAAAGCATCCCAACTACACACGAGAAACTACTGCCTTGGAAAGCCCTAGTGAAGTCTGGAGTGGCATCAGCAGTACAGTTACAACAATTAGTGTGACTTGCATATGGTTTGACTTAAGGCAACTTGATCCTTGTACTCCATGCAGAAAGCTTTGCTGATCACAGACACAGCAGGAGCAGCTCCATTTCTAAAAGTCCAGGAAGGTTCTCCAGCAGGTGGCATAAAATTCAGCCAGCTCTCAGGCAGAAGTGACAAGGCAATGATTTTTGCTCGATCTTTCTTCTCTCTTTTGGGGTGGGTCAGTAAAAGACAGACAATCAAGTAGCATGTACAGACAAAAAATCCACAGTATGCTTGCGAGATTCCCCTCTCACACTGGTAAGGTAGGTCCCTGCAATTAAAAAAAAATATTAGAGTCATCATCATTTCCATGCAATATGCAGCCTTGTCTACTACCAAACATATGGCTCCAGACTATAACAACCAATGCGCAGGCTTGTACAGAATAAGAGTAGGCTGATATTTTTCCTTCACTCAGATCTGCCATATAAGAACACTGCTGAGGAGCTAGCCTATATTTATACACAGGCTGTCTGTGTGTTGCCATTTTAACAGCTCTATTTTAACCACTCAATTTTTTTCCTTCACAGACCGAACAAAACATTACCTTTAATTTTAACTGAGCAAAACATCTTGATCATCTTGTGAATTTCTGACTTTCACTTTCCAAGGCTCTAAAGATAAGGCAAAGAGCAGTAGGGAAAAGCACTTTCAGGATTTCCAAGCTCTCTGGATTATAAAAGCTGCAAACAGCCCGGAGCAAAGTAGATGAATGCCTCTAAGAATGCACAGCCTTTAATAAAGGCCACATTGGCTTCCATTAGCCTTTCACCAAGGTCTCTGGGACCACGGCAAAATATTTTGAGGAGGAATAACTGTTTTTCATTCTCTTACAACCCATAAATAGCAGCAGATTTCATTAAGTAAGTCTGCTGGTATAGGCATCAAGAGGAGAAAGTAACATTTACAGAAAGGTCAAGACTGTGAAAACTAGGAATTGAGTGGTTTACTCTTAGAGCCATTTCCAGCTGCGTTTCCTATCATCGTGGTCAGAACTACACCAGAAAAAAACAAAGCCTACTTAACTTTGTTATGAAAAACATAGGAAATCCCAGCTTTAAGGGTCTTAAATTTTAGACATTGGTTCATCTTTCTTGAATACTTCAACAATCAAATTAAAACACCCCACTGGAGTTCTGAGCACCCTCTATCCCTATACAAACTGAAATCCATTTCATAAAACATGATTAAATCCCAGCTAAGTCACATAGCAGCATGGGTTTATTCTGTTGTTTTCAAAGGTAAATATCTAGCACTATGTGAAAGGCCAGACCTGCATGTGATGAAAGGGCTGCCCTCCACGCAGGTTACATCCCACCTATCTTTAGCTCATAAGCCTGTACAAATCTATCACACAAGAGGGGAGTACCTTAGAGATTGGTGCTGTTGTAATTAAGGACCAGGGATGGCACAAGCCTGCTGAACATTCATAGTTTACCTATTTTAAAGCCTAAATTTGAAACTGAGAAGGACTGATTTAAGATTCTTTGATGGACTTCATCACGTGCCATGTCTGCTCATTGCAATTAGGTAGAACTGCACACTGTAAAGAAACCTTCCCGATTTGTTCTTCGGATTATAAAGCACTGAAATGATTGCATTCAATATGAAAAACTAACCACTCCGACTACCATGCTGGTATCTGTAACAGGCTGCCACCTGCCTATCAACCACCGCAGGCTAAGCTGCGTGTTGTACCAGGGCCAGCTTCACAGCACACTTCTGTGCCTGTCCTGCTCTGCCCCCCTCTACACCCCCACTGGCACTGCCCCAGAGCCCCACAGGCACAGGAGGGCCTTGCAGGGGGATGATCAGAGGTATGAGGTGTGCCCCAGCCACAGCAGTGAGTCAGGGTGCCAGGGGGATAAAGGGCGTAAACAGAACCGTTTTTAAACCTCGGGGGTGCTTACACCATCAGGCATAAACCTCGGTAATAAGACTCCACACCCTCCAGTCACTGACTCTCAGGCTTCACCATCAGGTGTGCTAAAGGCTCTGCTGAATCTGAGCCACAGCTTAAAAAAACCCAAAATACTATTGGCTCCCCAATGTCTTAGTCTTTTAAGACTTCATGGGCTTTGTTCAGGCAGGAAAACCCGTGCTTCTTTGCCTCCACAAAGGCAAATGATCCACAGGCTCCCTGAGAGTGCCTTCTGTCTAACACATCCAGGGTAAGAGGTCTACTGCTTTTCCTTTTCTGAGCTTCCACCAGCTACAAACAAGCTTTCCGGCATTTCCTGAATAAAAGTTCTATAATACTTAGAGAAAGGAGAGCTCTTCAGGACAGCAGATGAAGAATTAACATTGCTTCTGAAAAAGCATGAGACCCTCTCAGGGCTGCTTCTCCCTCTGCATCATACACAGCAAGGAGAAGACTGGCCCTCCTACTATAACTCAAGACATGGTTCGTGAGCATCTGAGGAACCTGAAGATATGCAAGTCCATGGGACCTGATG
>JAOQGH010000051.1:27967033-27981160 GCA_025769975.1 Gallinago jamesoni | reverse complement strand
TAGAAAGGAGGACCCTGGGAACTACCGACCTGTCAGCCTCACCTCTGTGCCTGGGAAGATCATGGAACGGATCCTTCCTTCTTTTTACCACCAAAGAATAGTCTGGGTTTATACCTAATTAGGGAAATAATTACATCTTGATTAAGTTATTCCTTAATTAGAGAAATAATGCATTAGACTAACTGTCTCCTCCTCCTATATCACTCCAAGAACAATTTCCTCCCTACAAGCGTACCCCTTCCATTGGGACTATGTCTGTTTCTCTGATCCTTAAAGCCACCTTCAAACAATGAAGCTTTTTGTGTCTGTAAGATTATTGTCACAGAATCACAGAATCACTTGGGTTGGAATGGACCTTAAAGATCATTGAGTTCCAGCCCCCCTGCTGGAGAGCAGCCCTGAGGAGAAGGACTCAGGAGTGCTCATGGATGAGAAGCTCAACATGAGCTGGCAGTGCGCGCTGGCGGCCCAGAGAGCCAACCATGTCCTGGGCTGCATTGAGAGAAGTGAGGCCAGCAGGGCAAGGGAGGTGATTCTACCCCTCTACTCTGCACTCGTGAGACCCCACCTGGAGTACTGTGGCCAGCTTTGGAGTCCTCAACACAGGAAGGACATGGACCTGTTGAAACGGATCCAGCGGAGGGCCATGACGATGATCAGAGGAATGGAGCACCTCTCCTATGAGGGCAGGCTGAGACAGCTGGGGTTGTTCAGCCTGGAGAAGAGAAGGCTCCGGGGAGACCTTATAGCAGCCTTTCAGTATCTGAAGGGAGTTACAAGAGAGCTGGGGAGGGACTTTTTACAAGGAAGTGTAGTGACAGGACAAGGGGCAACGGTTTTAAATTGGAAGAGGGGAGATTTAGATTAGATACCAGAAAGAAATTCTTTACAGTGAGGGTGGTGAGGCACTGGAACAGGTTGCCCAGGGAAGTCATGGACTCCCCATCCCTGGAGGGGTTCAAGGCCAGGCTGGATGAGGCTTTAAGCAACCTGCTCTCGTGGGAGGTGTCCATGGCAGGGGGGTTGGAACCGGATGATCTTTAAGGTCCCTTCCAACTCAAACCATCCTTTGATTCTATGATTCCTACCTCCTGCCTCCGTCGTCGGCACCTTTTACTCCTGTGTCAAGGAAGGAACTGATCAAAAAATCAGTATCAAAAACCTGGTGTCTTTTCAACCAGATTAACTAATGTCTTGTCAGTGATTATTTATTACTTGCCTTATTATCACTGTCTGCAAAAACAAGCTAAGGTTAAAGATGTTCTTGACTCCAGTTACACAAAACAAAACGAAATATTGTACAGGCAGCATAAATGCACATCCATGCAAAGCAGAAACTATTTCTCATTTCTCCACTGGTTTGGCCATGGAAGCAGGCGCTCAGCTTGCAGCTTTCTTTCACAGTGATCCATCAAACATGATGCAGCACGTAAACCCAGCCAAGACAAAACCTAGGAGAAAAGTATTCCTGTTATCAGATCTGGGAATCCGGCCTCAAATTTAGCTTGAATGGGCTTTTGTTGTGATTTTCGGTTTGTGACTAAAACCTACTATTTATGAATGGCAACAATGGAAAGACTGAATGCATTAAGAAACATTCATACTTTTTTGTTTTCAGCCTGCCATTTCATTCCAGTTGTGGCTCTAGAACAGCCCCCAGTTCAGATATACTGTAGAAAGATTCCATAATTAGGACTGCTGCCACGAAACCAACCCCAACCCTGAGGATACAGGATTGGCTTCACAATACAAACTATGAATGAATAGGGCTTCTTGTGTGATGGCAGAATAATGCTCTATGTCTTTCCTATCTGCAAGATGACATGAATCACTTCCCAAAGGAAAAAATTATTGCAGATACTAATGATATAAAAGGTTATTCTATAAGACACACAAGAAATTCTATTCATGCAAAGATCAGGCTGGAGTTAAATAAGTGAACAATGACAATCTGTTAGGATGGGGATTGTCAGCCACTACTTGACTTAATTGCAAACTGAAGTCTAGAAAGCTATGGGACAGGCCTCTGCTGCCTCCGAAAGTCTCAAATTTGGCAAAAATCTTCTTGAATTCTTCTCTCCAGTATTAGCAACAACATTTTCAGTGATCAGAAGTTAGAAACTACTATAACATGTGATACGGAGTAAACTAGCCCCTTCTGCACCAGCACACAGTCACTATGCAGCTGTGCTTATTTCCAGCGGAAGAGGTAGTAGAACAAGCTCTCTGGTTTGATGTTCTTGCAGAAGACAAACAGAAAGACAGAACAACAGCTTTGCCATATGGACAGTCATCTATAGTTTCAGGAGTATCATCCTAGCTATGTAATCAGGTGTCAGGTCTTACCCTCTTAGAGGAGTTTGTGGTGCCAAAAAGCAGTATATAACTGCATCTTCTTGTTTTGATTTTTGTTTAGAGTTTACTGGACAAAGCAGATTTGGGAGCAAACTGTACTGATGATAGAAGACAAAAGCAGGCAAATAAAGCAATGTTTTCTTGCAAAGCACAGCTTGCAGCCAATCTCTGCTACTTCACCAAATAATAGGTGGGAAAAAAATAGTATTAATCTTCCACTCATAAATTCTTTATTTCTAAAACCCACCACAGAATGGTGCTGGACACTGAAATACTTCATTACTTTTCTTACTACCTGGCTCAAGCCAGAACACAGTAAACTTTAAGAGTCAAGAGCATATTACCAATGCACACTCCAAGGATGGAGATGGGAATAGATGAGGTGACTCACTGGGGTCAGAGAGCTGTTGCACAGCTTGTAAAGGAGCTGACACTGAGCCACGCTCCACAAAATCCAAAGGATCTCTGACCACGCAGCCAAGCGGTCGCTGCTCCAGTAGCCAGTCAGCCATTGCCAGGATCAACAGGGTTCACGCAACCGCTAGGAATATTAAACAGCATTCTATACAGTCACTGAAAAATCTAGTGTTAAAAACATCACCAGGCACCCCATCTGTGGTAGAATCACATCAGCAGTAGCTGTGGGAAGAAATTTGTGTAACAAACCCATTGCCAAATTCAGCAGAAATCTTACAATGATTCATTTACATAAATTATTTTGAACCCCAAAGGAACTTATTTAAAATTTGCTATCACTTGCACAATTTACCTTCCAAAATATTTTGAACAGGAGACTAAAAGGTAACTTTTCTTTCTATACTAAAGAAGTTCAGAAGAAAAAAAAATTAACCACCCACATTGCTCCTTTGTCCTATAATTTCTTATATGTTTACAGCTTATAATAGTTTGATGTCCATAACGGCAGCATTTATAGTTAACCCAAAAGGACTTTTTCGTACATAGGACTTAGATGGGAACTGCAGCTTTGATAACTTTTCAGTCCTCATGACCAGTGGGAATTTGACACAGACACATACGTTTCAGCTACAGTAAAAAGAAACCATTTACAATTGCACCGGTAAAGTTTTAGGATTAGAGGTGCTCATACCACTTGCACTGGCAAGGCACCCTGAGTTTAGTTTTAAAAGGTTTTAACACCAAGCTATTTCATGCTTTAGGGAGTGCAACGGACCGTAATGGCTACAAATCCTGACTTACCTTATAACCCATCTCGGAGGATCTGACAGTCAAACCACGTACTCCGATTTGAACCAGAGTATGTTTCTTCATATGCTCATGGGCTTCAATAATTACATGCACTACAGAAAAGGGGTCATTATTTCCAATTTGAGCATGCTCAACATCAGGTTCCAGTAAACAGGTATCAGACTTTCTTAAGCTAGCTTTAAAAAAACTTTTAGGAAGATTTATTTCCTCAACTACAAGTACTGACACACTATAATCACACCACGGTCTGGAAGAGAGATTTCTTCAAAGTCATTGCTATAGTCCTTTGTTGAATTCTGTCTGTAATTTAATACTCTTCATACAGAAATATAAAAGAGGTGGGATTCATCTAATTTAAGCTACCTAGAAAAGAAGTGTAGGCAATGCAGAGAAGAAGGCATCTCAAAAAGAAAATCACCCCACTGAGCTTAAAAAACAATCTCATTTTGAGATGTCAAGTTACATCAAATGAAAGCCGTCCTTCAGGATTAAACAAGAACACAGGAACAACTGTCTCCAAGAGTGCTTATGCCAACGCTCAAGGAACAATATTAGAAAAAGATATATAATATTTGCTAGGAGTACTCTCCTGGCCTCCAGCTGTTTTCAGTTCATGAATGAGGTTTGTGAAGCTGGATGTGGTTTCTGTGACCTTAGTAACCTTCAAAGGATTTCCCTCCCACGCGCTTGGGGCATCCCCCGGATTCAACAGAAACTTTTTGCACCCAGAGCATCTTTTGACAAGACATTCCAACCACCTACCACTCCTTTCAATCCTGTCACTCTCCAGATTCTATGTGTCAAAATCTTGTACTGAAACAGAGCACAAACACTAGACCTATATGAATATTTCCCACAGCATTCCTGAATTTACAGAGTTCCATGTGATCCCTCTGCAATCTTTTTTCCAGGTTTATTAGTCCTCCCTTACTCAGTTGTTCTTGTATAGAAGACATTTTGCACACTTGTTCATTTCCACTGCCCCTCTCCCAAGCTTTTCTGGTTCAGCTACACACTTCAAGATGGAGGAACCCAAACCATGTAAAAATATCCAGAACAGATGAGAATCACATTCATAAAGTAATTTTTGAACTGCTTTTCAAAATTTAAAATTATCATTGTATAGTTCTTTCCCTCCATTCCACACTATTTTCAGATAGCACATTCTCAAGTGTCTGCTCTCATAACCACCTGGGTTAATTTATACCTTCTGTCCCTCTTGCTACTTATCTATCTTTCAAGACAAAACAACGATATCATTGTCCTTTGTAAAATGTGCAGGGACCTACTGATAGAAGACTCCGTGCACAAGGAAGGTATTCACTCTCGGAGACCAAAATTTTCATACAGTCTCAGAAGAAAGGTGAGGAGAACAAGAATGATCCAAAGATCTTGACTGGCTCGGTTGTGAGGAATGACTGAACCAGGACCAGGCATATCAGGTTGGAAGAGAGATGACTATAAGACTAAAAGAGAGATGAATACAACCTTCTACAAGATCAGGGATGGCACAGAAAGCATAGATAGGAACTAGGTGCAACCTGCTTCCTGCTACAGGAAGCAGCTTAAAACAAGCACACATGGAGCAAACCTGTGAAACTTCTCATCAAATGACGCCACGGACCCAGAAGGGTTCTCGGAAAATCAAGGGAACATGTTTTAATACTACCTCAGTCAAAAGTTACCACCTTTTGCTTGAACACCACTTGGTGCCCTTTAATTCTTGCCATGTTCAGGTGACAAAATAAACAGCAAACAATTGTTTCATATTCCCATGGTTGCAGACTGCTATCATAATCCAGCCTCTTATCTGTCCTGCTTCCAATCACATATTTTCCAGGCTAAACTCTAATCTATTTGGTTACTCTTTCTACAAAAGCTGCTTTCTGAGTTTTCCCCTAGTCTTATTACAACTCTTTGGAGAGGCAGAATATCTGCCCCTAACTTTGAGGGCATTATGTTGTTCGTTATACCATGGATATACCAGGGTATATATACCATGGATTTTTACCATGCCATTCCATTTTTTCTCCCTCTCTTTTTTCCTAGAGATTTCTGTCATTTTTATTTGCCTTTTGGTGTTTTGTTTTATCCGCTGCTGAGAGTTTTACCAAGCCTTATCTGAACTACTTAAAAGGTCTCTTTCCTGAATGGCACAGATTCTTAAGAGCTCATCACTGCATAGACACAGTTGTTTCTCTCTGTGCACACTGTTTTATATCTACTAGTATCAAGTACCACTTGCCAACAACCAAGTGCTGTGAGAACCTTCTACAATCCAGCCACCTTTTGCTTCTATCCTAATTTTGTGATTTTCAACGTATACTGACACTTCGTTACTCAGCCTCTCTTCCAGATCATTTATGACTATGTTGAGCAACACAAATCTGAACGCAGAACCCCCGGGATTCTACTAGTGATTACTCCTCACCAGAAAAGCTGACAGTTCTTCCTACAGTTTAACCAGGTATTAATTACAGAAAAAGCTACACTCCTACTCCATGGCAGTTCCATTTCCTTTAAGAAGCATTAGCAAAGAACTTTGTTAAACTCTCTTTGAAAAATCCAGAAACAGCAGAACATTCAATTGTTTGTCTCTTGGGCCTTCTTCTCAAATAGCTTCAGACCATTTAACTTTACCGGCTGAAGCTGGACTTTGGCATTCTTGCAGTGAACCATGAAGGTCATCACAATGAGAGCACTTACCAAGGCAGGCTTCCAACAGACACGACCTTGAGAATCACCTTCCGTGACAGGATGATAAGTACTGCTTTGCAGTCAATATGGATTTGGATAGGAAACTTGTCTCGCTAGATTTACCCTAAAAAAACAATCCCTCAAACTAACTAAAATACAACCTCTCCATGCTTAACGGCAGCAACAGAAAGCAAGTCCAAAACTCGAAAAGATTTGGGCAAATATCAATAACAACAGTCTACATTGTTTTTTAAAAATAAACCTGGGACTAAACCCTAAACTGTTGTTCTAAAATACTGACTTGCAGTTAGTGAATGCAGTGGTGTTCAGTGTAATTCCTTCAGGTTAAGTCACAGGGTTATCTAATGTATCTAATATACACTCCAGAGACTCCAGCGCTTGAACAAAAGTATGGTAGAAACTCTGTTGTGGAGAACCTTGCAAAACTTGTCATTATGGGTATCAGCTGGGGAGGAGAATAAATTATATTATCAAGAAAGATTTCACCCTTTTCCCTTTTCAGCTTTTCTGAAGTACCTTTCTTCAACTTTCCCTTTGCACAGAGACTTGGAACTAAAACTGACCAGACAGGAATTTGTGTCCCATGAGACCGGTTTCCAGTTATACAGATGAGACGGCAAGAGAATAAAAGTTCACACAATTTTTCCACGTAACACCAACCTGTTAAGTATAACTAATTTACCAATTAATTATTGTTCCAGCCCCGTGTCTGTACAGAACATTTTATCTTAGCTCATTTAGCAGGCCCCAATACATTAACATACATGTTGAAGCTTAGCAAGGCATGAATAAAAAAAATTTTAAAAATTGTAGTAAGCATAAACCTAACTGAGCTTTGTCATGCTGACAGAAAACAAGGTAACCAACTAGAAAACACAAGAGGTGAATGACATTCAAAAGCACGTAATTAGCAAGGCTCAGAGCTCAGGTCAGAAAGCCAGCTTAAGTAATGTGTCTCTTGGCTGTTTATAACCTTAAACAGAAAGAAATAATTTCATATTAACAAGATACATTTGTTTTCCCCGGAATAAGTTAATTTAGTATTAACAGTATCCAATTTACTTTACACAAATTAAAGTGATTTTATTAAAGTGTTAGGATAACAAAAGAAGACTACTGTTCAGGATGGCATTCCCTCCATTACTAACTTCAAGTGCTACTGAGGTTACAATCTACAGATTCCCTAAAACCATCCTGGAAACTTATTTGCAAGTTAGGGAAAATTTCCCCTGTAGCTGTCTGCTAGTGATCTGTAGGTAAAATACATTTTTAATTTAATAACAAATAAAGAATTTTTTTGCCCCCCATTAATTTCCTATCTATTCAGGGCTCATAAATTTCTCATCGCTGTCCTATCTGACTTCTTCAAGTCTTACCTGTTATCACGCTACTCTTTATTCACTTATTTTCTCATGCATTCGAGATTCTTGATAAAGTTCTCTTTGTCTAAGGTGACAGCCATTTCCCCAGGGTAGTCCCAGTTCCCAGCCTGTGCCTGGCCCCAGTTGGAGCACGATAGCTCTTCCATGGGTCAGTGACGAGCACAGCGTTGGGGAGAAAAGCTCCGATTTTGCCCTACTTGCCCATCCTCTCCTCTGAGGCACAATCACAGGAGTAAAGAGCAAGCAGTCATTTCCACTAGTCATACCTTCCACAAGCCCGTTCCTGCCAGCCTCCGGCTCACGCTCTGAAGAGGAGCAGCTGTTGAAATGATGCCAAAAGGTGCAGCATGTCCTAACATTCAAGAAGTTTGGCATTGCTACAGCTTCTACTGCTTATGACCAATGTGCCACACCAGAGACACAGATCAGCGTGATCAATGTAATTTAAGGGAGTGTTTTCTACCGAGGAAAATTAAGGGGTGTTCTAGTGTGACATCCCGGTAAGACAGAAGAATAAATTTCCCCTGTATCTTTGCAAAACAAAAAAATAACTTCCATTCATTTCTTTCTTTTCTCCCTGTCTATTTAAACAGAATCAGATTAAAAAGACAAGTGATACACCCAAGAAACAAAAAAAAAGATAAACGTAAAGATTCCCTTACTCTAATTCGAGTGAACAGCAGCGTTCACAATCATGAATCTGAATATTCATTACAATTAATAGTCATTTTTAACAAGCTTACTTGTTGCATGTGTGCCCTCAGGTATTGCTTACTGCATCCTATTCATACGCTATTCTGCAATCAGAATTATTAATTTCTCCATCAGTACAGTATTTACATGCTACCTAGATATTAACCTATTTTCCAATATTACCCCCATTTTAACCCTGCAAGAATTGTGGCAAGGTGAATACATCAGGCTTTGGTGTTCAACAGCTGATTTTCCAAAGTACACGACTGTAATTAGAGTGTTTCATATGGTCAAAGGACAGCACTGCCCTTACAGTCATACATCAGAAATTCCACAGATCAGATCCAGGGATGTATGCAGCAGAGGAAATACAACAGTGAGGTCTGCTGGAAGAAGCTTGTCCCATAATACACATGAAACCAGTTCTTTAAAGACAGTGCTTAACTACCTTCATTATGAATGAAAACATTCCCTCCCTCCCACAGTTCTACTTTTGCTGTCCAGTTTCTGCCAGAAGTGAAGCATAAGATCCAAGCCCTAATTTAGTCTTCAGAAAACTTCAGTTCTGTGTAACAGGAGAAAACCTAGTCTTACGGGGAGGAACAGCCTGCAATCATGTAAGTAAAAACAGCACTGGAAAACATAAAAAGGAGGTGAAGCAAGACTGTGCAGCAACCTCTGTACTGGACCAAGATATACCATGTTCAGAGTTACTGTTTAAAGCCGGGTTTTCTGCATAATTCAAGGGAGGAGAGGTGTTTGCAGGAAGGGTGGAGAAAGGGGTTTTTTTAAAAAAGGAAAAAAAAAAAGGAAAACAAATTCCACTGTGCAGCATCATATTTACACCTCCAGGGCAACCAGCAGTGTCAGACCCTAGGGCTCCATTACAGAGATTTCCAAATTGTCTGAGCCACAATATTCGTCACCTGCTCTACAGGCTGCAGCTGAAGGAGATGAAACAGAAGTTTTACCAGTGAATCTCTGCAGTATTTGGCAGTCACACATTAGTCAACTTTAACCTGAGGCACTTTGCCCATAGCTGCCTTTAATGAGGCACCTCTGTTCAAATTATGAGTACAAAATAAGATGACGCATGACAGTGGTTGCAAAGGTCTAGGTAGTGGAAACTGGCTATGTGCCATCAGGGAACATCAACTTTTTATTTTATATGAAGTCAAATGTATATCAGTCTCATCTGATACACAATGTTACCATTTCCAGACACGGAAATATGGGGAAAAAAACCCCAACCAACTATCCAAACCATTGTCTCTTGCTTCAACTTCTCAGAATCCAGCAGACATAATACATAATTTTACAAAACTGAGAAGTCTGATAGTACCAACAACCTCCTAAAAATCGTCACAACAGTAATTTCACCCTACACAACCTGTGAATGTATACCTACCAAGCTTGAGAGATTTGCAAGCAATAATCAAGAGAGGAGGTGGCTATTTTAAGTAAATGTTTCGGAAATTTATTTCCTAAATCAGGGTCATTTGAGGGAAAGCCATGAGACCACCACCAAGAAAAATGCACCCAGCCTTTCAGGCAGCACTTCAGCAGCGAACACCCTGGGGACTACCTGCTGCTTCTCATGAATTCTTGCCTTTGCACTGCCAGCCTGCCTTTACTGGGAAGATGGGAGCCCCAAACAGCACGTCTTGCAGGGCTTTCTTCTTTTTAGCATGAAGAACAGAGGTAATAAAATTAGTCCTAGGCTTAAAAAATATTTACATTACTTGAGACCAGTGCAGTCTGCTGACCTTCAGAGAGAATTACTCCAGTAGGAACTTCGGTAAGTCGTTCCAATAGTTATTCAATCTCAACTTTACAAGTTTTTGACCAACTTAATCTCAGATTTGTCTGCCTGCAAACCAAGCAGCCCTGAAGCCAAAGCCGTTCCCCTTCTTGCTCACGAAGAAATACTTTGGAAACAAACACAGAACCCTCAATTTCACAACCATATATTAATAGCTGCACTGAAGAAGATGAAAGGTCCAGCTACCCGGGGTCCCGGGGCAAGCGGCAAGGCTTCCCAAGAACAGAAGAGCCTAAGCAGAGGTGACCCTTCACCGGTGTTAACCTCCTGCTTTACAACACCTCACAGGTTCGGGGCCGTCCCGAACGGGCAAAGAGACCCGGAGGGCTGGGCTCAGAAGCCGTTATGCCCCACAGCTCTCCGCCAAAACTCTTCTGAGGCAATTCATAGCCCCGGCCCCCCGCACAACTCTTTTTACCCTCCCTCTCCCACCCTCTGTCTCACCTGGGAGCTCCATTCAAGCGCCGCTTCCCCTCAGCCCGCCACCCTCCCCGGACCGCCCCATGGCGGGGCGGCGGCCCCCCTTCTCTCACACACCGCCCCGGCCCGCTCGGCCCGCCGCTCCCTCCCCGCACCCTGTCAGCGCTGGCGGGACGGTTCCTACACGGGGCCCACCCAGACACCTGCCCCCGCCGCCGGGCCCTGAGGGGATCAGCCGCCTCACGGGCCCCACCGCACACCTACCCGCCGGGGCAGCGCCCCGTCCCATGCCGGCGCCGTCGCTCCCGCCGCGCTCTGCCACTCGCCCGGGAGGCGGAGGATGGAGGGGAGGAGGGGGGGGAGGTTGTCCGCCCCGCCCCGGAGGCGCGGCGCGGCTCGGCGGGCGGCCCCGGGTGCGGAGGTGGAGGCCGGGGCTGTGAGGGGACGGCGGCAGAATGGCGCTGAGGAGGAGGTGAAAGGGGGGGGGGGGCAGGAGAACGCCCCCCCCCTTCCCCATCCCCGCCGCGCGCGTGCACGCGCTCGCGCCGCGCCCCTCCTTCTCCTCACAGCCCTGAGGCGGCGATGGCGGGCGGGCAGCCCCTCGCCTCAGCGCCCCCGGCCGCTCGCCTCTCCCTCACCGCCCGGTTCACCGGGGCGTCAGCGTCCCCGGGCGGTGGGGTTTTGTTTTCCCTTCTCGGCCGCTCCAGAAATCCGGTTGATTTCATCTTCTTGGCTTCGGCGGGTTTTTTTCGGCCGCCTTTGGCTCTAGGCCGTTAGTTGCGCCCTCCAGCACAACAACGCGACGGTGGGCCTGCGAGAAAAGGTAAAAATTATGAGGTAAAAAGTGCACCTGGATGGGGAAGGCAAGTGCCAGACCTTAGTGGCCGGGCCTGGAGCGGGCCCTGCCTTTGCAGCACCTGTGTTTTGCTGCTCTGCTGCAGGTTGTGGGTTTAGGTTGCAATTATCCATCAGAGGAGGTGTCCAAAGACACCAAAACACTGCAGTAGGTCAGCTTGGTGGTGTTTAGGCCAACTTCATGGGGTTTATTTTCTAAGCGCTTCTTCCTTCAGTCACACACTTACCAACCTGTGACCCCGTGCTCCCTCATGGTTCACAGGGACATCTCAGCATCTCACCTGGAACATAATGGCTTTTGCGCCTCCATTATATCTCCCTCTCCTTCACAAACACATACACCGTTTCCCAGCACTTTTCCCTTGTACCTCCTTTGTCAGCCACGCTACCTCTCCCCAAAAGTCAGTACAGATGCTGTTCATTTTAGCACCTTCTAAATGCGCTAGAAATCTTTCGGTATCTTCTAAAAGTGCTAGAGAGCACTTGACAGGAAAGTCTCCAAGAGCTCTTCTCATCCCATTCTCAGAGATGAGGGAAGCAGCCCTGTCACCCTTAGGTTGACTTTATTCTTTCTTATTTCTCTGGAGAGGAAAACTGGACTACTTCAATGGCTCTAAATTACCTTATTCAGCTCAGGAAAAAAAGCCAAAATAAACCCCAAACATTACTGGTCAGTGCAGGCAGGCAACAGCCCAAAGGGCAAGTGTCTCCCACCCAAACAATCCACTGACAGGAGCCTGTTTCTCGAGGTTCTCCCCTCTTGGCCTCACAGTTCCCGTGCCTGTCATGTGGGACAGGGTGTGCAATCGGTCCCTTCGGGGAAGAGCAGGTCCTCTGCTGTAGGACCAGACATCCAGACAGGAGAGACACTCATGAGCACATCAGGGAGAGGCACCATCACCACCAAGCCCAATCCGTAGCCAAACCTGCCTTAGTCATGGGGTGGAAAAGCACTGCACTTCAGTCATGTGTTTTTTTTAAAAGTCTTGAGGGACTGAACAAAGTTACAATATAGTTAAGCATTAACTTGCTGCTACTTACCCTGTAAAGAGTAGTGTGACTGCTAACCTCTTTGGAAAGTTCTGAGAAGTTTTGCTCAGTGTACATCCAGAGTTAAATCAGGGTTGTTGAGACGTGTAATGACTAGTGTTCAAAAACTAAAAAAAAACAAAACCCAACCCTTACAGACTTTGCTCTGCACCAGTTCACTTGGGATAAGCAACACATGGGGTGTGGGAAATGAGCCTGAGCTAACAAACCCAGGAACTGCTCTATCAGACAACCTTGACTGACTGAGGATGAATTTGGCAGCCCAAAAAGCCAACTGCATCCTGGGCTACATCAAAAGAAGTGTGGCCAGCAGGTCAAGGGAGGTGATTCTGCCCCTCTGCTCTGCACTTGTGAGACCCCACCTGGAGCTCTGTGTCCAGCTTTGGAGTCCTCAACTCAGGAAGGACATGGATCTGTTGGAACAGGTCCAGCGGAGGGCCACAAAGATGATCAGAGGGATGGAGCACCTCCCCTATGAGGGCAGGCTGAGAGAGCTGGGGTTGTTCAGCCTGGAGAAGAGAAGGCTCTGGGAGGACCTTATAACAGCCTTTCAGTATCTGAAGGGAGCTACAGAAGAGCCAGAGAGGGACTGTTTATGAGGAAGTGTAGCGACAGGACAAGGGGCAACGGTTTTAAATTGGAAGAGGGGAGATTGAGATTAGATATTAGAAAGAAATTCTTTACAGTGAGGGTGGGGAGGCACTGGAACAGGTTGCCCAGGGAAGTCGTGGACTCCCCATCCCTGGAGGGGTTCAAGGCCATGCTGGATGGGGCATTGAGCAACCTGGTGTGGTGGGAGTTGTCCCTCCCCAGGGCAGGGGGTTTGGAACTAAATGGTCTTTAAGGTCCCTTCCAACCCAAACCATTCTATGATTCCATGAATTTGAGAAGGCAGGATAATTTGGGGGGGGTGGGGATGCATTCTCAGGATGCTTCTGCTGGCAGTCTTGGGAAGGCCCCCAAGATGGTGTGTCTTTGGTAAGGTGGCATCTTCCAGAGACTCACGGACCTTTTCTGTCCTTCACCTGCTTCCTTTCAGGAAGTCTGAGATGTGGCAAATGCCAGGGGCTGCTGTTCTTCCGAGAAGAAGCTGGGAAGCCTTCCCTAGCCATGTGTTGGGATTGTCCGAGTTCTGCCCCTCCGCTCCGGTAAGTCTCGTCAGAGGGAGCGGAAGGGCAGGGTGTCACCTCGGAACATATCTGTGAGCATCTGGAAGGCATCCGTGTGCTCCTAGGAATACTTCTGAGCCCACCTAGGAGTGCTTCCCTATGTGTTTTCACACTGAAGGCTTGGTGGGGGCTTTGAAAGCCAGAGGAAACTCACCCCTTCCCTCCCCTCCCAAGGTGGGCTCGGAGGAGGTCCCTGGTGAACCTCAACGCTGGTGAAAACGATGAAATCCCTTGGGAGAACCACCCCCTTTTCTTCCTCTCCCTCCGGCGGCGGTGGAACGGGAATGTCCGCTGCGTCCCACCGCTTACGAGTTAATGCTTTAACCATGTTATTATCCCTTAACAATCGCACAAGACTGTTTTAAAAAAAAAAAAAAAAAAAAAAAAGAAAGAAAGAAAACACACTAAAAGAGTGAAATAGCGCTCTTATGACGTA
>JAOQGH010000051.1:27896806-27966933 GCA_025769975.1 Gallinago jamesoni | reverse complement strand
CGAGTTAATGCTTTAACCATGTTATTGTCCCTTAACAATCGCACAAGACTGTTTTTTTTTAAAAAAAAAAAAAAAAAAAAACAACCACACTAAAAGAGTGAAATAGCGCTCTTATGACGTAACGCACCAGCCGCTCCGCCACCGCCCATACGCGGCGCCTACCTTCTGCGTCACCGGAGGTGACGCAGAAGGTGGGCGCGGCGCATGCGCGGTGGCGGAGCGGCGGCGGCGATGAAGGTGGCGGTGGCGGGGTGCTGCCATGGCGCCCTGGACAAGATGTACGAGACGCTGGAGCTGCTGCAGCGGCGGCACAACGTGCGGCCCGACCTGTTGCTCTGCTGCGGCGACTTCCAGGCTGTCCGCAACGAGGCGGACCTCCGCTGCATGGCCGTGCCCGCAAAATACCGGCACATGCAGACCTTCTACCGGTGAGCTCCGGGTCCTGGCCCTTGGCCTCGTCCGGCTTGGTCCCGGCCCGCTCCAGCAGCAAGTCGTGTCCTCCGCAGGTACTACTCCGGCGAGAAGAAGGCCCCCGTCCTCACTGTGTTCATCGGCGGGAACCACGAGGCGTCCAACCACCTGCAGGAGCTGCCCTACGGCGGGTGGGTGGCCCCCAACATCTACTACCTCGGTAAGGTGTCCCCCACGCCTCCGTCGGCCTTTTGTCCTCCCAGCACTGTCCTCGCCTTGCCCCGGTCCTTCCGTGACCAGCCGCTCTCCTGTCTGCCCTAGGTTATGCAGGCGTGGTGCGGTTCCGTGGCGTGAGGATCGGTGGTATCTCGGGCATCTTCAAGTCTCACGACTACCGGAAAGGTACGGGGGGACAGAGTTTGGGTGGCGGGGAGAGGAGCTCTAGGGCCTGGCTGTGCCTCCTCTGAACCGACTCTTACCCTTGAAGCCTCTCTTGGCTCAACACATGGGTTTTTCTGGTGGTGGTAGATGAGTCAGTAGCTGCCTGGCAACCACAGCAGGAAGCAACGTGCCTTTTGAGTGTTGGTGTTGGAACAGTCTTGATTCTTCCATGGCGGTGTCCTTTTAGCATGCAGTACAAGACTGTATAACTCTCCTTATGTAAAACAGTCAATTTACAAGCGTGATATTGTACATCTGTATTGTCCTGAGCTGAGGCTTGGTGTCAGTGCGTCTCAAGATCAATTCCTCCTTGTTGTATGTGCATACAAGAGTTTTTCCTTGGCAGAGTCTCCATCAGCAGACAGAAATCTTGTCACAGATTATACTTAGTGTCAGCAAAGAAAGATACTGTAGTCCTTCTGATTTCCTCAACACAACAGTCTCTAAAGTAAAATTGTCTTTTGTAACATACTTCCTCAGAGGAGTTTTGCACATGGCTTTCAAGCTGCAAACTACTGAACTAGTTTTCTAGAACATTTGGTTCTAATACCTATCAATGCTAATTAAATTTGTTGTTATCAAGCACACGGTTTATATGCCTGAATGTTGCATGTGGAAGATGAGACTTTTTTTGACAATAATACTAACTATGAGAAAAGGAGTTTTTCTGCTAAGAGTACGAAAGAGCTCTGCTGGGCATTCGGGTGTTTGTCCCAAGGCAGAGTTGAAGACTGTGCCCCATTTGTCAGGGTACATGTTTGCAGTTCCAGAGCCTGTGGTGCCTGTGGGCAGTTACAGGTGTGTTTAAGCTGCTGTTGAATCTGTTAAGCTGTGATTTTACAGCTGGTAGCAGCACTTGAAGAAACACAAAAAAAAATATCAGAGCATCAGTGGCCTGAGTCAGATCTCATGAAGTGCTCTGTGATCTTCTAGTTTACACCTCTTTCCAAATTGTTACGTCCTAACTTATCTTTTGGTCGCTGACCTCTGACGGAGGGTGGCTCTGCTCTTGCTATGTGGCCATGATATTGGTAGCTGCGCAGGTTAGCAGCCTGTTGGTGTAAGCCTCCTGTGAAGGAAACACAGTATCTCCTTCAGTTACTGGCAGCCCTGTGTTTGGGGCTGCTGTAGGTGTCTCTGTGACCCCAAGAAGCTGACTGACAGTGTTAGGAGGGGATTATTGATTCGGGCAACTACTCTTTTTTTTTTGTTGTTGTTGTTGTTTCAGGCCACTTTGAGTGTCCACCGTACAACCAGCAAACAATTAGAAGCGCTTACCATGTGAGGAACATTGAAGTCTTCAAACTCAAACAGGTTAGTGAGAAATCTGGTTTTTAAACAGTGGTAAATAGTTTTCATTACTTTACAAGTAAGAGATTAAGGCTACTCTGAACAAGTACACTACTGGATAGTAAATCTCACCGACAACTCCCAGCTAATCTGGACAGACCATTTTATGCTGGCTGTGATTCCACTGCTGTTCCTGCAGGGTATCTCCTCCAACACTTTGCAAATTTGATCTGAATCAGGCATGGGCAGGAGTATGGTTTGGTTTTTGATGTTTTTTGTTTTGTTTTTTAATTGGATAAAATTCCCGGAATGGAAGGTATTCCAGCTATGCACCGCTGTTCCAGCTTTGTGTTAGCTTTAGGAACATGATGCTATATTGTCTAACATGCAAGCTGGTTGGTAGGAAGTTAACTAACTGCAATTGAACCAGCTGACACCAAATTTCTGTGGTTGAAGTATTTTTGGCTCCAGGGCAAGGAATTTGAAGGATGTTCAAATGGCTTTATTTTTGAGCCATTGTCTGCTCCCTGCTTTCCCACAAGGGCTGCTCCATTTGGCTGAGGCTGTGAATGCACGTGTTTCTACACATCTTGTGAATGATTATTCAGGTTGCAGTTGCACAGTTAAGTATTCAGTAGATATAGGGATGCTGAACATAGGACAAAGGTTTGCTGTCATTGTAAAAGGTTTGATTAATTTCCCTGTAAGTTTCTTACTAGTTGGACTCCAGTCTCATCAAGAAGAGTGTGTTCTGTTAGAGCTGATGGAAGTATACTGAATTTTGACCCATGACATGCTGAAGACACTAATTAGGCTTCTGAGGGGTGCTTCCTTTGAGGAGGAATATCATGCTTAGCCATTATCCCTTTTAAATAAAGCTTTTAAAAATTTCATGAGGAAGAAGATGCCTTTGATTGTGGGTAGACAATTTGCTCTGTAGCTCTAATTTTTAAGAACCGCCTTCTGAGTGCCTGGCACTTACTGTGATGATGTGTTATAAGGCAGTCTCTATAAAATCCAGCTGACTGTCCCAAGAAACTGTAGCACAAACCATGGAGACTAGAGTCCCTTGAAAAGGACCTCCTGAAATACCAGGCTCAGGGATATACTTACTTGCTTTGAAAGTGAGGCTATTGGCCACATCTGTATTGATCAGAGGTAGAACGTGTTCCACGTGTTTCAGCTTCTGCTGTGTAATTTCAAAAGTTTTTTATCATATGTGTTTTATTTATACTGTATTTATTCATTTTGGCTTGACAGTTAAAACATCCAATTGATATATTTATGTCCCATGACTGGCCAAGGAGCATATATCACTATGGGAACAAGAAACAGCTTCTTAAAATGAAATCCTTCTTCCGTCAAGAAGTGGAGAGCAACACACTCGGAAGCCCTGCTGCTTCAGAGCTTCTGCAGCATCTCAAACCCACCTACTGGTTCTCGGCACATCTCCATGTTAAATTTGCAGCATTCATGCAACACCAGGTAAAAGGGGGGAGCGGGAGAGGGCATAAATAAAGAATGTACGTTCCCAAGCACGTTTTAGAATTCCAGTGCAGGTAATCATGCCCAGAAAAGCAACTCCTTAATGTTTTTGCTCAGTTATTAACTCAGCTTAAACTGCAAAATATTAAGTGATGTTAAAACTACTAGCTTATATAAATGAAAGAGATGTCAATAAATCAGTGGTGTAACTATCTAATCTTCTTCAGGGACAGCATGAAATAGCTGACATTATTGCACTTGAAACTTCTTTATTTAAGCTTGTAGAAAAGCACTTTCTTTCCCCCTTTGTTGGGGAAGGAGACACCTTCAAACCAAGTGATAGAGAAACAGCTGAAAAGAAGGTAGCAGCTAACCAGGAATGGGAGGGTGCCTGTAGTAAGGCTTGGCAGATGAAGTTCTTTGGTGGCCTGGGTAAAGCCACCAAAGCCACCAATAACCCAGCCCCTGTAAGTGGAAATTTGTCTTGGTTTGAGTTGCTCCTGAAGGCAGCGTGACTTCCTATTTGCAAGTTATTTAGCTGTAAAAATGTAAATCTAGACTCAAAAAGTCTGTTTCTAATTATGTTAAAGTTTTTCTTTTGGCATGAAGGCTAGGTGTGCTCAGCTGCCTTGGTTGGGGGGGTACCTGTGGCTCTTGCTTTATCTTGCTCTCATCTGCATCCAACTTCCCGTTAGGCTTCCAGTGAAGTCTTTCTCTTTGTCCCCCCATCCCTTTCTTACAATCCCATGCTGATTTTCTACTTGAGAAAGTATTTTTCTGTATAAATTGTGCTTTTAAATCCCTCTATATATCTTGGTTAGAATGGTCAAATCTCATAGAAATGCTAACGACTGTGTTAACACCATTTGTTTTCTAGGCAAACTCCAAAGAAGAGCTACCAAAAGCAACAAAGTTCTTGGCTCTGGATAAATGCCTGCCACACAGAGACTTTCTGCAGGTGATGACCATGTGCAGGGGGTTTCCACTTCTTAAGTATTTCACTTGCCTGGACTGCTAAGTGCTGCACTTAGATATGAGCTGAAGAATAGTTGTGATAAATGGAAGAATTGGAAAGAAACTGGGAATGGTGCATGTGTGGATTGGTGTTTGTGTAATATTGTCTTGAAATAAGCAGAGCTTGCATCCTGTCAGGCAGGCGTGGTGGTTGTCTTATTCCTGCTTTTTCCTTCCACCTTTGTACAAGTACTTGACTTAATTGGAGGATTAGCTCTACTTTACCTCAATGGAACCTCCTCTTGTGTGTTTGGGTTGGGTTTTTTTTTTGGTGGTGCGTTTTGTTTTTTTATTGTTGTGTCAAATGTCAAACCTAAGAAGAAAGCCTATCGTGAGGCTGTTCTTCTTTCACAGTTTAGTTTGGGTGAGCAAGTGCCTCTTTCTTCAGATCTGGATTGATGAATTCAGACAGGGTTGACACCTGAGTTGAGTACTGTAATTTCCTTTCTGTATTATGAATCCCAGCAGGAATTGGTGCAACTTCCTAGGAGAACGGCTCTGCTTCTTTTTGTTTGGTGCATATCTGGCTTGGAAGGGCAGTGGCCACGTAGGAGGTCTAGGTTGTGGGAGTTTTCAGTGAGAGTGCCAAACTGAGTTGCCAAGAGCAACAGTGTTGATGCCTGTGGCCTGTGTGTGCTGCCTGCGGTGCCATCTGTAAAATCTGAAATGGATGAATCTAAAATCCTTTGCTGTGAGAGGGAGCTGCTGACAGCGTGTTCTTCAAACGCAGTCAAGTGTTTTAGCAGTCTTACTTTAAAGTAGCTTTTATTCATCAGCTTAAAGGGAAGGTTCATTACCTGTCCTTTGGATGTGTGGTGGGATCCACTTGCCCTTTGAAGATGGGCTTTTGCTCTGCAAAGGTTCTCTGGGGTCCTAGTCCACACTTAGAATCCCATAGCAAAACTGATCTGGAACCGTACAAACTCCAACAGCGTGGTGATCCATCTGGGTGTAGCTTTGGTTTAAAATCTATCTTTCTTTTTTTCCTATAACTATCTTACAAGGTTGGATTACTTTATGGGTTATTTAAAATCAGAGCCTGACTAAACTGAATGGTCTGAGTTGGGTTAATGTCACTGAAGACAATCCAGATTTGCATTTCAATTTCTCAGCTGTTGAAAGAGTTTAAAAATATTTCACATTAATTTAATTGCTATGCCAAGAATGTGTGTTTATACAGCAGAATAACTTTTTATTTATACAGCAGTCCTTGATATATATCTGCTTAGAAGGCTGCATGAATTTAAGAGTAGGCAAATTCTGTTTTCCAAGTTGCATGGCTGTCCAGTAGCTGGCAGTAGGGAGGAGGGTGTTCTGCTTTTTAACTGCTGTAAGCTAAAATATAGAAATGCCTTTTTTACTACTGTTGATTGTCCTTTCTTAGCCCTTTATTCCTATAAACTTCCACGTAGAGCTACCTTGAGAGGACTTGTTTGATTGAGACCACTAGCTCACTAGCTCAGTGTACTTGAAACTTAATGAAAACACTGTACCGTGAAAGTAACACTTGAAACGTTAATCAGTTCCTGGTGTCAAGAGAAATAACTCACCTCATCTGTTCTCTGTGGTTTTGTAAGCAGATAATAGACGTAGAACACGATCCTAACGCAGGTGACTCGCTGGAGTATGATGCTGAGTGGATTGCAGTTCTCAAGGCCACCAACAGTCTTGTTAATGTGACCCAGACCTCATGGAACATGCCTGAAAATAATGGTCTCCATGCAAAGTAAGTTGCATAAAAAGTAGAGGGAAGTGTGATTTTTTTTTTTTTTTTTTTTTTCTGGACTGAAAGTAAACTGGTGTTTCTCTGTTCTGCAGCCCACAATGCCTGTAGGACTTGCTAAATGCCTTGGAAAACAAAGGGGATGGTGACAAGAGCTGTAGTTTGGAGCATACAACTTCTTTACAGCTCTACACGGGCAGTTTGTTTTGTTTGGCAAACTTAAATGTGCCACCATTTGAGGAGCCAAAAATACATGGTGGCAGATCATCTTGCCAGTCAGAGTGTGCGACTGAAAATCAGGCTGGGTTATGGGGGTGGGCAAGTGAATGTTTATTGGGTGGGATGACATAATACGCAAGTCCTTGGTGGGGAGAGGGGAAATCTCAATATTGACCAAAGACAATACACTTTCCAGAGAAATAATTTGATAAATTAGGTATCTTTTGTGAGATGATTATCCATCTTTAAAAGTTTTTCTTTGCAGTGAGAATGGGAAACACCTTTTGAATACTGCACTTGTTTAAACTTTATTCACTTATTTAGGTGGGATTACAGTGTGACGGAAGAAGCCATCAAAGAGGTGTTAGAAGAGCTGAATCATAACCTCAAAATTCCTTGTAACTTCACACTGACAGCTGCTTGTTATGATCCCAGCAAGCCCCAGAAAAAGGTGGAACCAGTTCATATCATCAGTCCACAGACCACTGAGTTTTGTGCCCGGTTTGGCCTCACTGACATCAATGACAGGATCCAGCAAGCTAAAGAAGAGGGCTTGGTACGAGGAGAACACGAAGAGGAGGAGGAGGAAGAGGAGATGGACAGTACTGGGTCAGCAGAGGAACCCAGTGAGTATAATACAGATAATTCTGGACTTTCATCTATTAATCCAGATGAAATAATGCTGGATGAAGAAGGTGGTGATGAAGACTTGAGTACATGTTCTGTAGATCCTTCCCCTGATCATCCTCCTGACTTCTCTGCAAGCTTTTCTGACATCCGGATAATGCCGGATTCCATGGCGGTATCTTCTGATGATGCTATGGACTCCACTAACGAGGAGCTGGAGAAATCTGGAGTGAGTAAGCAGGTGGAAGAGAAGAGCTTAAATGAAAGACCATTAAAGCGCATCAGTGATGAAAATGGGAACAGCGGCATTAAAAAAATTAAGAGAAGGAATCAAGCTATCTATGCTGCAGAGGATGAAGATAAAACAGAATAATAAGTTGCAATGTAGAACTGAGTTCTCTCCCTCCCCTTTTTTATGGGAAGGCGGTGAGAACTGCGGTGGGCTACTCGTGCTTTTAATGTTACTTGTTCTTATTCAAGTTACTTTCTTAAGCTTGAAGAGGCTGTATGGGCCTCTTGCAGGGAGGAAGATTTATCCAGATAAAACATCGAAGTCAGAAGCAGACTTTTCCAGTGAATTACTTTGTCAAAGAATTTAAAGCTTGTGTATCATCAGTTGATTTTACTTCAGTTCTCAGTTATTAGTGTGTACTACGTATCTTCAGCTGTACTGCTGTACAAGATTCGCCGTGCTTCTTTAACAGGAAAAGGACTCTTAAACTGTAACTCAAGACAAAATGAGAGGATGTCTGACTTAGACTGAAAGATTTTATTTTGTTCCTTTTTGTCTCATTTTATACTGAACTTTTAATATAAATTAGCATATGCAATAACTCCATGAACTAAATTGGAAAATAGAATTCCCATGATAACAAAACAGCAATAGAAGAGTGAAGATTGTTGTTTCTGGTGGAAAGGCTTCACGGTCATGAACAAAACAATGTGCATTGTCCAGTATTGGTTTTTAATTCCAGTTCTGATAGGGAACCAAGTCTCTTAATTTGAAGCATGGCAGAATGCATCTCTGTTCTTAAAACCTCACTTGAGTGCTGTTTCTCAAAACTTGAGAACAACGTCTTAAAATGCAAGTAGTTAGGATGAACAGCTTCCTAAATGCAGACATCATCACTGTCTCAATTTGTACGAATTAAGGCTGTGTTCTATTTTCATATAAGGTGGTTATGTTTGTAAGTTGCTTGAGACAATAATACCATTATCATTAGCCCAAGTTTTCACCTGACACTTCTTTTCAGTAGCGTGTAACTTGCTGGATTCTTACAACTGGATTTGGAATCTTCCAAAGTACCCTCATAAACTGAGGGAGAAGTTGGAAGTTCTCTTTTTACTGTTCTAATTTGCTCTGAATTATTAGCAAATAAATTGCACTCCTTTGGCCTAAAAGGCTGTGAGGATAACAAAACTCACTGAAGTCATGAAAATGACAATGTTTTTCATGCACGTATCACTAAACTCATTTAGTCTTCCTGCCAAATTCTGCTGGTGTTTTGTGCGGAGCTTCTGGAGTCCAGATGGAGCGGGACTTCCCTGTGACCCCGCTGCCCTTGAGAGCAGCGGTAGCTCCCATGTGCTTTCACTCCTCCAAAGCTCGGGTGCTGTGGAGGGGAGAGCATCCAGATGGGAAGAGGGAACTGGACTGGGAGCAATGGGTCAAACGGATTGATTGCTGAGTGTGGGTTACGTAGCAGGGAAAAGCTTTAAGGTGAAGGCTTCTGTCTTTAAAATCACTTCCGCCTTGTTCCTCTCCTGTCAGCAGTCACTATGAAAACTAAATGCCTGTAAGTATTCAAGGGCTAGAAAATGGCAAAATCAGTGCTTTCCACAGTTCTGAGTAACAGCTTTATACCGGTGGGTTGATGCCGTTAACATCCTGTTTTGTGGTTGTTTTTTCCCAGAGGATGCTGTCTTGTTTACTAAATGATTAGTTGGGCACTGTTAATGCTCCTCCTGTCTCAATGTCCGAACACTCGCCAAAGGGGGCTGTGGTACAATGTGAGGAGAAACTGGAAGTGTTTGGTGTAACCCTCAGGTTATCTGAAGTAGCTGTGAACTACCAGCTGGATGACTGAAGATAGCTGATTATCTTTAAGGGCCCTGGGTCTGCAATGCTAAAATCTCAGGCATGCCTCATGATCTGAAGACTACAATGGAAATAAAGTATTTTAAGTATAAATTGTTTGTTACGAACTTGACAAGTCTCCCAAGAAATCAGAGCATGGTATTCAGCTGTCAGATTTCTCTGTTGTGAGCTTGAGTGGAAGATGTAGGTTACACATGATTTTAGTCTGATTTCATATGTTTTTAAAGCAAACTGTTGTGTGGTGTACCCCCCTCCCAACTTCTCATAAATGTCTTTTGGTTTTCTAGAAAGAGGAGACTTTGACAAGATAGAATACTGATTTTTGAATCTCAATTTTATTTTTTTAATAAAGTATTTCAGCATCCATTGAGCAGAATGCAGCTGGTAAATATAGTTAACATAATTTATTTTTTTTAGAGTACAAATCGTATCTGATCTCTATAGGAGTTACTGTGCCCTTTCTTGCACTTGTTCACACCCTCTTGGCGGTTTGAAGTGTCCAGCTCTAGTGTGTTCTCCCCTGTTACGGATTTTCCCTGTCAGCAAGATTCTCCACTGCATGGAGAGTTTAATTGAAACTCTGAACTTGAAGCTTCTCAGTGAAGACCAAACACTCCAAAAAGTACGTAAAACACTAGGGAGAGCTGACAAAAGTTGAATTGCCTCTTATGACCTGGAGTCTTCAATCCTCTCTAAAAAGAAGCTTTAGTCAGTCCTTCTGAAAACTTTTTGACTTTTTGATGTGTTGGTGAGAAAAAACATCTGTAAAACATTCCTGTCAGACCCTCGTAGATTTTTTTCAGTGTATGAAACTTGCACTTGGTCTAAAAATGTTTTTGCTGTTACCTGGAAAGTATTTGAGAAAAGCAGTCGTGTTTCATGCTAGGCCAGCACGTATTTTGCTGAAAGCACGTTCTTAATCTAATTGGAGAAAAATGAAGAAAAGGGATATAGCTTTGTTTTCTGTACATGGAGTATTTTTTTTAAATTAAAGCTATTAAAAGTCAACTTGTGACAGCAAGTATGTTTATTGTGTTCCTCTTATCCTCTGCCATCTCTAACAGCTGGCAAACTTGTCTTTACCTCGCAAGCGCAAAAGTTAAGATGTGTTAACCTGGGCTGTGATGTTTTTACTATTCCCCCCCCCCCCCCCGAAGTTCTGTCTTCAGGAGAAATGGGTGGATAAAATTAGGATCCCCAGGCCTCGAGATGCTAATACAAATCTGAGTGAAGTGCAGGGTTTTTTGGGGTGTTTTCTGCAAAAAATCCGTGCAAGCAATGATAAAAAGAGGAACCCAAGCCACCTGTTTTTATGGCTATGCCCTGCCTGTGTCCCCAGGGAAGGTTGTGCCTGAGCAGATGGTTCTCGGGAAGGCTCCAGCTCTCCATATACCTGGTGTGGATGAATCGCCAGCCCACCGTCCTCGCCATGTCCCAGGAGCTCCACACAGACGAGGAGGTGACAGAAGGACCTGCAAAACTCCACGACTTCCCCATGGGCAGGCCGAACATGAGGTAGCCGAGGCAAAACCTCAAAAAAAAAAAAAACCTAAAAAAGGCCGGGCTGTTGTTGGACTTCTGAAGGGCTGCCCTAAAAGCCGCCGTGTGGAGCCGGGACGAGTCAGAGCGGCGGTGCTGTGTGAGAAGCCTGTGGTAAGGTAAGGTCGGCCGCCCGTCTCAGCGTCCGGCATTCTGTCAGGCAAAGCCAGCCGCCCAGCCCCGCGTTCGCTGTCTTCCTGGAGGGCGATAACGACGGCTGGGCCGGTTCCCTCAGCCGCCCTCGGGCCGCTCCGTCCCCGCAGCAATGGCGGCGCTCCCTTCAGCCTCGCGCCTGCGTGCGGGCGGGGGTGGGGGGGCGGTGGTGGCCGGACGCATGCGCCGATGGGCGGGGGAGGAGGATGGAGGGGGAGAGAGCGTAGCGCATGCGCGGTGGCGGCGGGCTGGCGGAAGGCGGCGGGGCTTTCGGCGTCGGCCGATTCGCCGGGCGCGCGGCGGCGGCGCTCCGCCATGAGGCCCTGCCCGCCGGCGGCGGCGGCGCGCGCGCGGGCGTGAGGGAGGGAGGGCGCCGCCGCCGGAGCTGCTGCTGTTGCTGCTGCGTTCCGCCAAGATGGCGTGCGTGCTGGAGGCGCCGCTCCGCATGAGCGTCCTCTCGGTGAGTGCCGCTGCCGCCGCCTGGGGGGGCGCCCGCCCGTGCGCCGGGCTCGGCCTGACCTTGGCCTTGGCGGGGTGTGGGTGTGTGTGAAGGCGGGGGGTGTGTGTGTGTGCGCTCCCGGCACCTGCCGGGCCCCTTTGTGTGGTGGCGGGGGGCCCGGCGCCGGGAGCGGGCCTGGCGGGCTGCGGTGGGCCGCGGGGGTGGCACGGGTTGGCGGTGGGGCGCACGGTCCCCTTGGCCCACTCCTCCCCACGTCGCAACAACTTCTTCCCAGAGGCGGTTTTTCTCTTTAAAACGGCTTTTCCCTCCCCGTTTCTGAGGAGCCGTGTTTCCCGTTTTCCTTAGGGAAGGGGTGTGGGGGGGTCTGGCTCCCCTGAGCGTCTTTTTACCTGATGGCACGAGTCGCGCTCCGTGGCTGCCCTCCCCTTGAAGTGTTTCTGCTGCTTTCAAACTCCCGTTCAGCAAAAAGAGGCGTTATTCCCGAGCTGTGGCAACCCGGCTGTGCTGCCGAGGAGGGCAGGGTCCCCCTCTCAGGACCTGCCGGTGGCAACGCTCTCCCAGCGCGGGCTGGCAGGCGGGTTGGGCGTTCTGGTGGCCAAAGGCGGCTCCTTCCCCTCAGAGCCCCCGTGGGAATCTGGGGACGCGGCCCCCTTGGGGTCGGCTGCAGGGAGGAGGCCGCTGTGGGGGCTCCGTGGGGCAGGGAGGGGGGCTGACAGCCGCCACGGGTGTCCCCCTCGGTGGGGGAAGCTAAGGGCAAGTAGAACAGCCCATGCTGGTCGCCCAGTCCTTCTGCTTACCAGGGAGTAACAACGCTAAAGGTATAGCGTGGATACTCCCTAAAACAGCTGAGGCGTTGGGCTTTTTCCTTTTTTTTTTTTTTTTTTCCCTTAGAATTTCTTACTAGGTAAAAGAACCCTGAAACCGATGATGTTGATAAATTCTTTATTTTTGGGCACTACCTGAAAAACTTGTTTGCCTGGATATGAATGCCCTTCTGCATATTGCAAATCTAGTAGTTGATAGGGTGAAAGCCAGGATATTTTAGAAGCAGAAAGCATTGGGATCTCTGAAGTCCAGATGACTTTTGTGTATAAATACGTAGATTGGATAAATGAAGGTCTACTGCTGCTCTCAAAAATATTGTCTTTCGTTACATGGTGGAAGTTTATATGTAGAATTTATTCAGCATAATTTAACAGTATTCCTGGAGACAAAGGAGTCTTGCTGCCCCTAGATGATTCTTCTTCACTTAGAGCTACGTGAGACCGCAGCAAGAAGCTGCTGGTGCTTCTGACATCTGGGTGGGGAAGCAGAAACAGATGCAGCCCAAGAGTAGATACTTGCAGAAGCAAGGAAGAGTTTACAGTTCCCTTGTAGCTTCTTTCAAGGAAAACTCATAAGGAAAAAATGGGAAAAGCATAATAAAAAGTTGAGCTGGCAAAAAGAAAAAAAAAAAAGATAATGGAAACACACTCTGGCACGTGTTTGTGAGAACCTGGAGGGAAAATTCCCTTCCCCTTTCCCACCCTTGTTTTTTGGAATGCTTGCCATCTCCAATTTTGGATCTTCTCAAAGGGAATAACAAATCATTGGTGCTTAAGTGTTTGGCCTACAAGCACGGTCCTGCTGCTGAGAAGAGGATATTTTGTCTTATAAAGTATGGAGTTATGAATGTTATGGAGAATACTGTGCTGCTGTTCCTGTTGAAGTTGTGCAGGACAGTATATAGAAGGACAGTCTTGAAATTTGTAGGTGTGTTATGATGAAGTAAGTTACAGAAAAAACGTCTTGGTACAAGATTCCTTATTTTTGAGAGCTTGTTTGTGGGTACTTCTTGAGCAACATTAACAGCTCTTGGAATATTTTTTTTTTTCCGAAACTTGTGGTGTTTTTTTCTATATCATAATTAAACATAATAAAATTGGAGTTTAAAGCAGTGCTGATAACTGAAGTAGACCCCTTCTGCGTGCCCTGTTCATAAGCATATCAGTTGCTGGGGGCACTCCGTTAACTTGCTTTGACTCGTAACATGTTGTTGCCACATGGAGCACATTTTCTTTAAATCACATTTAAACATAGGGTTAATTCTCTGTGTGGATGTTCCCCAGCAGTTACGTACTGCACATTTAAATAAGATTCTGTGGTTTTGCTGCTATCTTGCCTGGTAGGTTTTGTAGACCTACTGCTGCACTAGCTATTCCTGTTTATCTGCTATTATATGTATTGATATAAGCTATTAATTTATTAATTTTTTTTTTCTTTTGTCTCCACAGGAGGTAACGGCTAGTAGCCGCCACTATGTTGATAGATTATTTGACCTCGATCCTCAGAAAGTCCTGCAAGGTGTCATGTAAGTCATCTGAAACACACTTGGGCTGTTGGTTGTCCATAGACCAGGTTAACTTGAATCCCACCAGAGTTTTATGTCAAGAGCAAGAAACTCTTCCTATTTTTTATTTTTTTTGAGAAATCTTGTTGGAAAATTTTAATGCAAACATGGTAGCATTGTTTTAGCAGACTATCCCTCTGTGGTGCATATGGTTCATGACGCAGCCTCCCAGTTGCCAGAAATGAGGTTAAACATTCTGTGAGCATTTGACATATTATTTTTTTTTGATAAATTTCTTCCTTTTTGCCACCTTTTGCTCTTCTTTCAGGTCTGTTGAGACTCTTTTCTCTTATTCCACTGCCAAGTCAGGGTACCTGCCTCTTTTTCCCCTGCTGCTGTGCCTGAGTGTTGGCTTTTTTTTTTTTTTTAATGCATGGCTTCTGTCTTACTGATGGGAACTGTGAGCTGAAAGAAAATGCTTCCATAGAAATTAATTTGGATGCAAATTATATTTCAGTACTTCAGTTGCATGCCAGTGATAAGGGGTAATAACTGAAAGAGTGAGTAAAAGACATACCCTTTTCAATAGGTAGTAAAACTGGTGCAAAGATCTGGTTGTTTTCTTTCTGTCCTTGGGCTATGAGCTTTCCACTGTAACCACACAGTGATGTGGCAAACAAGTCCTTGCCCAGGGCTGACTTTTGGTGGCGAAAGCAGACCTTTTCAGGCTTACCTGTAGCTTGGCTATGGCTATCTAGCAAAACACCAGAAGTCATTGAAGGACCAAGTGGATCAAAAAGCCAAGAATGTTGGTTGTGTTGCTTAGGACGCTCTGAAGTGTTTTCCAGTAGCACGTAAAAAAAATATTATTCCAGTAGGTGTTCCAGGGGCAACATATCAGAATTAGTGTTGCTTTGAAATACATGAAAAACACAACATACATAAAACTGTCCTGGGAACTTTATTGGTTGAAATACCCCCTTACCTGTATAAAAACTTCTGGTCCACCACCATAACTGCGTACAGCTTCTTAACTCTTCCTTGTTTTCTTCCATCCCTTGGCCTTCTTATTCCACTACTCATAAGGGCTGGTGTTATGGTCTCAGGGGCAAGGATGTGTCTCATCCTGTGTCCAAGTGGGGTGACTGAGCCCCTCTTTTCTCCTTGGCAGATGCTCTCAGCCCTGGGTGGCGCTCCCTCCCTGCTCTCCTTTCTTTTCAAAGGACTGGAACCCACAGCCCTTGGTAATCACTTCCCTATCTTCTGAGGTGCTATTCATGTATTTTGAGGTATAACTGGTTTCCCAGAAAAGTTCTAGGCAGTATCTTTGTCTCAGCTAACAAATTCTTCATCTTGTCCATGGATGTCAGTGGATTATATGCTGATATGCTTTTCTTGCATTTAAAGACAAAAAAATAGCAATTTATTTCACAATAGCTTTCAAAGGGCAGGTTTGGATGGTAAACCATATTTGTGATGCTCTGGTTAAAATCCTAATTCTGAGAGTGTATCTTTCCAGGCATTGAGCAAATCCTATGTGGTAGATCTGTTATTTTCCAAATATTGATGGATGGGTGTGAAACAGTCCAATTTAGAAAAGTGTATATATGAAGATAGAATAGTGTATATATATATAAAATCTGTCAGTCCAGAGTTTTTTTGGGGCAGAAAAATACTGCTTTGCTCAGGGTATCTGAAGAGGTATTAAAGTTGGAGTGAAGTGATAGGGTAGAGCAGAAGAGGATTAAAGTCCTACCAGAAGTGTCTTGTCAGAAGCTTTACCAGATATTCTGCATATTTTGCTGAAAATCTTTAGTTCCTAAGATGTGCTGGTTCTGTTTTTTCCCTGCATCCTGACTGAAAATACTGGTGACCTAGATTTTTGTTTTGATTGATGGAACTGTACGAATGTCAAGGATCAGAAAATAGGCTGTCTTAAGAGGCTTTGTTTCTGCAGATTGTCTTCAGTCACAATAGTGCTGTTCTTCATATGCTGTTACAGATGCTTGAATGAATAACTTGGGTTTGGGGCTTTTTTTAATTGCGTCCTTGTAATTTTAATGAAAACCAGCTCCTGAGTGAGGTTTGGTAAAGGTAAAATATAGCTAAATGCTTCTTGAACTTGAAAATCATGCCAATCCAGTTATCATCTTGTAACTTGAGAAAACTTTTAATTACATATTCTGAAAGTATTTAAATGATCAAATCTCTTCTTTTCCTTTCATTCCCATGAATTGTCAGAGAGCCTGCGTTCAAAATCTTCTTTTGTCCAGACAGTAAAATCTTACCTGGTGAGAAGCTTTTTCCTTTTCTTCTTCAGGGGAAAACTGAGAGACCATTCCCCTTTTGTCCAGTGCTGCTCTATGTGGTTCTGTTGATCTTATTTCAACATGGCATGCTTCCTGCAGAACTTTTGTTCACATCCTTTCTATTACGTTCATCTGGGTATTAAGAGGAGGTAAGAAGGGGAGAATTGTGTGTACCTGCCAGTAAATAATGGATTTCAATTCAGGATTTGAAATGCCCAGGTTCTCACAAGGGTGACTACTGCCTTTTACTGCACTTGATAGCAAACTGTTTAAAGTGCAAAGCCCCTGTCTTCATACCCACACCTGTGTGGCAGCGTATGTATTTACATTGCTGTTTACTGCCTTTATAAATGAGCAAGCTTAATATAGTAGTTTCCTTCTGTAAACATAAACTCTACGTTGTGGCCATGCTTATGCTTGAAAGGTCTTTGCTTTGTGTCTACTTTGGTGCTCTTCTAAACCTTTCATCTTCTACACAGTGTTCTACAGTTCAAATTTTCTCAAATAGGCTTTGACTGTCTTCTGCAAGGTCAGAATTAATGTCAGGTATGCAGCTACAGAATACATTTAATGTTGACAGTGCATAGACTACCTCAAACAGATATTGTAGGGGATTAAATACTGTATTCTCTCAGTTCTCTTAAATGTTTTGCCCTTGCTGGCAGAGGAGCAGAACATAGTTCTGTAAATTTCTGCATTGTTATAAGAGCTTTGTTTGTCCCAAGATGATTGCTGCTACATCATTCTGTGCTTTGCAGTGTGGCAGCATTTATTTATTTTTAAAAAACAATTCTGGCTGGTGATTCTTAGACTGTCATTTGCTTTTCACCCACTCTTAAGCTCAGGACCATGTTATTCAGATGCAAGAGTGATACCTGGTTTTGTCCTCTAATTTATTTGCGGGCCGGGGGCTTTGTTGAGAGACATTTTGTCATGCTTACATTTAGCCTGATGTCTTCAAAGAAGCAATCTATCATTTTATGGAGAGCTATGTAATTCCATCTCAAGGGCTGGTTTTGAAAGGACTGTTCTTTCTGACAAATCTGGCTTACTCGAGGTCCCAACTGTTTCTCATCAGGCCATTCCTCAGCAGTCAGAGGATGTCATCTTTGAAGGCTTGTAAATAATCATCTTTGTGGTGCGCTGAGAATTCCTACACTACTGCTGTTCTGTCCTTTATGGATGTGCTTATCCAGCCAGCTGGAGTTACTACACAAGCATTTTCCAAACTTGTGTGAGCATTTTATTTGTCAGGAAAATGAAACAAACATCCTATAGATATGGCACTTGGTACCGAAAAACCAATTTCAAAGTGTATGTCTACAGTATCTTCCTTTTTCCCAGCGAGCATGTGTAGTGCTGTGGTGGGAATACTGGTACAGATCTATGTAGTATATTTAATTTGAGTTATATGTGCTTTCAACACAGAATGGTTTTGAGTGTTTGAGGATTGATGTTGTTGATAAAGGAAAGTAAAATAGTTGGCATATGGGTAAGGAGTTGCGGACCCCTTTGAATCTAACTGTTATGTTTTTAGGGTCCCTGCAGACTTAGAGTGACAGTGCCGCAGTGGTTAGTGGTTATGGTTATGCTCAGTGTTTTGAAGACTCTGAAACTGATGTTTTAGTACAAACAAGATGTAATTTGGCTTACCTTTGCAGTAGGTTCTTGGATGCGAAGTTAGGTATGTGTTAAAAGTTCCTCTCAGGGACAGGGGACTTGTACTTGCATTTGATTGAAGATGTTTTGCATTGCTTGCTTGTTTTTGCCTTCTTCAAACAGAAGATGCCACAAGGTAGTCACAAGCCAGAAAAAAAAAGCCCTTATATTTTAGGTAGCAACACTGCTTTTATGGAACCTATCTTCTATCTTTTTTGTGCTCAGTTGCTTTGAAATTAATTGGGAACACCTCAAAGAGTGTGTGGGTTTTCTTTCATCCAACTTTTTTTGTTTGCGTATTCTTGGATTTGGAAAAAATGTTCCAGGCATGTGTTTAGATGACTGTATAATAGTGTATTGTATTTTTCAGCTGTGGCAATTGGAATGAGAGCATCAGTGCAGTGTTCCACACATGTCTGCAGGGAAAGCGGGGGAAATATGAGGCAGCCTGATGGAGTGGGAAGAGAAGGAATTCCCATCTCAGTTCTAATAGAGCACCAGGTACCCCCTTCAGACAGTTATGACGAGGCTACTTCTGCCTCTTGTTCTTCATGTCCTGTTCAACAAACCTTCTTTAAAACTAAATAACAAACAGCACTACTTTTTGCATTGTGCATCCCGAACATGTGCAACCACATTTTCAGTCTCTCATTGGCAACTTTCAAACCTAAATTTTCTGCAGGAACTATGTTTTATTCTTTGCATATTCCCTTGCTTGTTTTCACCAGAATGGCCCCATGGAAACAGAGCAGTGCTTAGGGGATTGTTCCTTGTTATAGTTTGCCTCTGTACATATCTCCTAGACAGTACTCTTTCGGACACAATGGGGAACTTTGAGGTCTAATTGGCTAAGAACAAGTGATACAATTTTTTGAAGAGTTGTTTTTGTGCAGTGTCATTCACGTGTCAGGGAAGAGGCTCCTGACTCCCTTCTGTTGATACTTTGTGAATGACAGGATAGGATCTTTGTGGCTTGGGAATGGAAAGCTGCTGCTTTAGGTTGCAGAACGTGACGGAAAATTGAGCGGGTTTAAGTGATGCTGGGAGCACTACTGTTTGTTGATTTCTCCCTTTCAAGAGATAAGCTGAGGAATTGAATAGCTAGACAAGTTTTCAGAGTGATAGAAGATGGAATTGAAAGGCCTCAAACATCATTTGAGAATTAAGTAGTGCTCTGTGAAAGTGGTTTTCAATGTAATAGGTTTTGTAGTGGCAGATGGAAGAATAGTGTAGATACGGAGAGAACAAAGAAAGATGCAATAGGAAGAAAGTGTGTTCCTGTCATAGAATAAGATATTCTCTCACTTGTGCTTTCTTTGTAACGCAGCAAAAGGTACAAATGCATAATACTGTTTTTCACAAGTAAATTGTATTGTAATGTTTGGCCTAATATTTAGAGCTGGGCTAACTTTAGAAATTTGTCCAGCAGTCTTCAGCATAATGGGGTTGTTTAATATTTCAAGCCTTGCAGTTGCCACTCTGTGAGAGAGAATTGATGATTAACGAATCTGTTTCAGTGCTGCCTTTCAGGAGGGCAGGAAGACTCTTTACTCCAAAATCTTTCTCTTGATGCCAGCCTCAGAGTAGCGATACTATTGCTGTGATGATTTTGGGCTGTAAGTAGGATGAGAGAGCAGAAACAACTTCTGTCAGACCGGCTGATGTAGTTGGAGAAAGTCAAGTGAGCGTTGGTCACAAAAGTCTTGAGGTCTGAGTTTGAAGTGGCAAACTTCAAAGCTGATCACAGTTGAATGCTCTGAGGTTATTCAGAGTTTAATTTATTAATCTGGTAGACAAATGCAGAGGAGAGGTGGTTGCCTGTAAGGGAGGGCAAAATGAAGGGCTGCTGAAGGAGAAATAGTCATTCTGCCCTTTGGGGGTGTGGGGGGGGTGTTATTGAGACTGCACTAGAGATTGGGCCTCAGATGCGTGTACCACAAAATCAGCAGTGCTGCTGAGTTTGTGATTCTTCACATGTGGAGTTTTACTTTTTGATTCTAAGCTGCTAGTTCAAATTGATTGGAATAAGCATGAAAAAAGTGGAGTTTATTTTCCAAAACAAGCTTGTTTTCGGTTTGCAATATGGGACTCTGTACTTTTAGGCTAACTCCTTGTAAAAGGTTGGGCATTTCTTGTAATGTTCAAAGGACAAGACTCTTTTTACCAATTAATTTGTCTAATAGATAATTAAAATTATTCCAATGTATATGCTGTATTGCCGGTGCTGAACCGACAATTTAAATGTGTTGAGATTTTTTTATTTTCACTTTTTTCTTTGGGAATTGTAAAGTAGCAGGGAGGCTGGCTGGCAAAATCACTTCCTAAAACATACTTCAAATATGCATTATCTGAAAAGTCAGTGACTCCCCTGTATGTAGGGAGTTCTACATACAGATGAACTGTGGGATTTCTGTCCTAGTGAGCACTTACTAACACCCATTTGAAAAAAGGAAGTTTAGGCATGACTTAAAGCATATGGAGGCCAATACATCATCTTAGCTGATAGCTATTTGGAGCTAAAAATCTGAGGCTATACTTTCATGTCAGAAAGACTCCAGGTTATTATAATGTAATGTGTAGTAGCTATATCAGATTAACAGGTTTTGATGATCCTTCAGCGATTGCTGGCCTAAGGTGAAGTGGACAACATCGGACAATATTATGAGCTCACATGTGAGAACAGCCAAGCAGGTTCTGGAAGGGCATTTTAAGGTATTTTCCTAGACTGTATGAAATTTAAGAGTTCTCTACTTGAATGACTCGTGGTGGACAACATTCCTTCAATAATCAGGGATGGGCTTAAAATGGTATAATGGACAAAAATAACTTTAAATCAAGAGACAGTGAATGAAAAATGGTGCTGGAAAAATGCAGTGTTACAGGATGCCTCTCTGCTTAGTGAAATTGTGCTTCAACTGTAGGATATACTGCTAAATGTTGAAGGCACAACTTCACCCTTGGGGGGAGATAGAGACACTTAAAAAAAAAAAAAGTAACATGGTTAATCGTATTTGATGTTTTGGGTCATTCATCTGAAGAACAGTGGCAAAGGCTCTACTTTTCATGTCATTTGGCTGTTTTGGGATAGCTTAGAAAAAAGTATTTTGCTCATCTGGGATCACAGAGCAGGAGATCTCTCGGTTTCTAAGAGTTCTGCTGAAGTGCAGCTGTTTTCCCCACAACTCTCTTCAGATAATTCTTTGCTGATATGGCCTAGTTTATTTAAATAGCAGAGATTGATGCTGGAATTGAAATGCTGATAATATGGAATCAACGATCCCATGCAACTTGTAGCTCAATTTCCAGACTCAGTGCAAAGGATGAGGCAATAAAAGATACTTGAGAGAGAGCTGGGAAAAGCAGCATCTCCCGTTTTGTCAGCCAGCCTAGAGATTTGAAAGGAACTTGAGTTGAAACTGCAGCCAAAGACATGGAGAGCTTAAGTTGTTAAACTTGATATAGAAAGCTAGTGTGTGAAATGACTGATATAAGCCCTTATGTGGAAGTAAAGATTTGATATGAGAGTCTTTTTCAGTCTGTCACAGACACAGAGCACAAAATAAGTACTGGAAACTGGGATAGATTCAGGGTAGGAATAAGCTATAAATATTTCTAACTACAGGTATGGATCATTGAGACACCTTATCTTTCTATTTGGTAAACTTTCCTTGGCAAGAAAACTTATGACAAGGTAAGTTGCCTCTCCAAAGAGAATACTTCAGGCAGGAGCTCAAGCATTTTCTGTGGTGCTGTGAGATGGTGAAGTTGGATTAAATGATGGCTTTTAGCATTATGGATGCTAAATTCTTCTATTCTGTATTGCTGCAGTTATAGCCATATGCTGTTTTTCTACAGCGCTTTGATTTTATGCAGCGTCTGGGAGTACAGAATTAAGATTGGGAGCAAGCACGGATTTAGGGTTTCCTTGTCTAAATGTTGAGTTTGTTTAGTTTGCACCTCATGTTAATCGTGTAACAGTTTCTAAGTGTTAAAACTCAAACAAGCTGAGTAACAGTGTCTCTGTGTGCTACTTTGTTCTTTCTTTTTTTTTTTTTTTTCTTTGCACCAACTGAGATCTTTTGAATGGGATTAGAAATCTTTCCTTCCTAACCTGATGATTAACTGTAAAAATAAGCTGATTTACGATTTCTGTGGTTTGCTTGAGTTGGCAGGAGTTTTTAACATTTTATTCAGTTGGTTGGACTTGTAATTATGTTAGTACAAACATGCTCCATGCTAAAGGGGTAGGAAACAACTCACTTGTTGAGTAATTAAGAGATATTCAAGCCGTAGTAGTACCCATCTTAGAAATTAATTCTGTCAAAATAATGATGGAAATACTTTAACATGCAAACTTTGTCGTTAATTCTTGTTGTTGATTGTTTCACATCTGTCTGTAAAAGTGGGAGAGTGGGAGGAAGGGAGAAGGAAGAGGAGGCAAATAATTGTCGAAACTTTAGCTGCGCAGTTAACTTCTGACTCGAGTCCAGCCAGTCCAGGTTTTTATTTGAGCTATGTCCTTGTATCGGTTACCAGTACCTCAGCTTTTGAGACATTTGCATTTTGAAAAACTTTTCAGAATGATGCTTTGCGTCATTCTATTGTTTGTAATTTTGGTCAGCCTCTGGTAGAGAAATCTGGTCTGACAATGCATTGTTTTGGATGCTTCCTCTGTGTGCGTAATTGTCTCGGAATCTCTTGTAACTATTTCATACTAAAAGTGAAAGCATTGGCTTGAAGTGTCTAGGAATACTTTTCTTCTGTGGTTGTTTGTCTCGCCTTTGATATCCTTCTCTGTCTAGGAACCTCTTAAACACGGCTACCTACTCTGTTTTCAGAAACCTTAAGCTGCGAAAATACCACACAAGCTGTTATTTCCTCCTCTTCTGTGTAGTTCCTTTTGCTGTTTCCTCATCAAGTCACTCTATCTCGTTTCAACATCTTTTGTGTTGCTTTGCTAGAAGGTGACAAGAAAGCTTTAGGGTTTCTGTTCTATCAGCGTTTTAAAATTTCTTAGGTTTATGCTTGATTTATGGTATTTAAAAACATAAGTAAAAACAAATTCTCACTGAGGAGTCGGTCTATCCATGTTGCTTTCTCACAATCTCTTTTGCAGAAGAGGTGTGGGTATTGGGGCTGGCTAGGAATGCCTTAGACTCTGGTCTTTCTCAGCTGGAAATTTAGCTTTATTTTGTTAAATTACTTTGAATTTAGTTTGAATCTAAACAATAAGATTTAATACAGAGGAATAAACAAACAAAAAGAAGCCAACAAAAAACAACCTCAAATGCATCTTAAGACAGACCTCTGTCATATGAAAGCTTCATGGTTTGTCTTTTGGCTCTATAGAAAGCCTTTATGAGGCTGAGGAACTAAGTAGTGCTCGAATGTGCTAGGTACATGTATAAGATCTACATTTTTCTTCTGAAGCTGCTCGCTCTGTGCACGCCTGGCAGGAGGGTTGATAACCTACCTGAATGCTCAGAGCTGATTGTTGGAATAAAGCTCACATATCTCCCTCTTCTGGGTCATGGTCTTCTCATAATTAGGCCCAGAATCACCATAGACTAGTTTTTCTTTGAAGTTCTCAACTCTTTGTGATTTTGCTGCTGTTTCCTTCTTCCTTCTTTCAAGGACTCCTTTTCCCATTAGGAAAAAGGAGCAGTGTGCATGCATTTGGAAATAAAGTGGCTATCCAGTTTTGGACTACAAATTTCTGAGGTTTCTTTGTTACCCCTTATAGAAGATGGTGATCTTTACTGCTTTGTCTCCTTGGATGAATTTCATGTCATCTTGGATCTGAAATCAGTCAAGCTCAAACTTGTTGGAGATGATTTTTTCAAATAAGGGAGTTGCCCTTGTTTTTTCCAAGGTTCATGATTCACTAAGGACCCGGTAGAGTAGGACAACACCTGGTAGTTTACTTCTAAAGGACATTTTCTTCCTGATCAGGAAAATATCCATAAAATGTAATGTGGAATCACATAATTATTACGAAAAGGTCTACTATTAGTCAATATTGGATTATGGCATTTTAAGGATATTCTTGGTTTCCTTATCTGCTTCCTTCCTCTGTATTGAGTAGGTTAATTTCTGTAAGTGGAAAATTTGAAGAAATAAGTGTGGCACGTAATTTGGGAGCGCCAAGGCATAATGCCCACAAACATGGTGATCTTGGCCGAGTCTTATCTCTGACAGCTTTTGGTCACCTTACCAATTTGAAAGGTGTTTTACTTGCTTGCAAGTTAAAGTAGTCGAATGTACCCATGTTGAATTTGTCAGAAATCTCAAGTTTGTGATATTTCTTGTCATCTGCCATGACCTTCCTGAGGAACTTTATGAACCAGGATGGAGAGACTCATCTGAATCATTTATAGATCAGGACTGACCTCACTCAACCTCTCAATTTGAGTGTTATGGAACTTGGCCATTTTCTTGCCACTTCTGAAAGGGTCTCTAGATCGAATTCTAATAGGCAGTACTTCTGGCATATGAAAAGGTTATAAGGTTAGCAAGCCATTCTATTCGGGAGTTGGAGCAGGAATCACAAAAGTTTGTTGTTGGATTTTTTGGGGGTAGTTTGTTTTGGTTTTTTTTAACACAATGTGTAAAATCACCTGAGCAGAGCGTTAAAGTGTCACCAAGATCCGTTTATTAATTCTTCAGAGTGCTTGGCAAGTGCCTTCTCTTTAGCTCCTCAAGATGCCTTCAGAGGTATGTGATACAGTGCAGCCTTTCTGATGACTTTGAGAGTGTGTGCCTAAGGAGAATGGGGAGAGGTAGCCTTTTGAAGAGTCCTAGAGTGGCCTGAGCAGTTTAGTACCTGAACCTAGCACATCTCTCGGTACAGTTTCTATTCCTGTGAGACATCTGATCATTGCTCCTGTCACTGTTTTGACTGACTCTTGTTAAAAACCTTTAAAAATGGCTGGGATACTTTTCTGTCAAGCGTTCAGCATGGAAACCGCTGCAGTGCTACTCCTGAGCTCTGCTAAATCTTCAGGTCCTTTCCTTATATTTTCTTGGGCTTTCAGCTTAGCCTGTCTCCTGATCTTGCTCTTTCTCCTCTACCTCCTCCTGCCTCGTGCTGTGAAGTTACCAAATTTATGGGAGATAAAACAAAGGTCCAGCGTTTTCTGCTGATACTCAGCTGTGTAAAACGTTGTGCTGAGTAGGCAGATTCCCGTGAGGCAATGCCTCACTTGACAAGGCAAGTGGTTTCCTGACTCTGCCTGTGTTAAGGAGATACACAGAACTGCAGTTTTCAGCTGCTTTTAAGGCTGCTTAAAAATCACTAACCAAACTGGAGAATTTAGACAGCCTCCATTTGCTTAAAATTCCTAGAGCGCTCTTCTGTGGCCGGATAACTGTATGCAATGGGAGAGTGAGTCACGTGGAGAAATACTTCAGGAAGAACAAGCAATTACCTTTTGCTAATTGAAGTTTATAAAGGTTCTGTTTATGCCAGTCCAGATATTGCCAGCCTTGGTTAAGAAGTGTTTTTTATACCTCTAATGAAGTGAGTTTAACACTTGGGACAGCTGCTATTTGCAGTGGAATTTGCACATTCAGTGGATACGTAAGGACTGTGTAGTGTTCATGAAGGCCAGAGTGGATCTTAACATGAACAAGATTATTCTAAATCTCTTAAAATTTACAAATAGCAGTTGAAAGAGTGCTATAGTGGCAAGAAATATGTTAAAGCAACCACTAAAGCTCCCAAATAATTTGAATGAATTGTGGGGATAGTTAGCCAGTGATTAATTTTTCAGTTTTGCAACACTGTAATCAATCTAGTTCGTTGCTGATAAAGATTGATCTGAATTTGGACTGGCTTTGTTCTCTGCTCTTATGAAGGTCTCTACAACTAGGAAGTTTCCTAGAAGTGTGTCATCTTGATTTTCTGAAACTGGTCATAAGTTGCTAGCTTTCTTTCAGGTTCTCTGGATGGTCATATATGTTCAACATGTTCATGAAAGAAAAAAGATCTTAAAAAGGTGGTGGTGCCTTTAATGTATTTAACTTGCAGTAACTCTCAGACAGGAAAATACTTTTGTTTCCACATAATTCCTGGGATTTTGACATACAGATGTTTAGGTGTCCTGCTGACATTCACAAAAGGAAGTCTGTGGTGAAGAGGAGAGTGAAAGCCTGGTCTCTGGAGACTGGTGATAGTTCCTTGTTCCCTTTTATTTTTTCTTTTTCCTTTTTTTTTTTTACCCCCAGCCCCAGCTTGTCTCTTCCTGCACCCAGTAGAGTATTCACTTAATACTTTAAATTGCCAACATTTGATTTCCCAACCAATAGTGGTTTTTTTTTTTCTTTCTTTTAGAAGTGTAGTGAATGTATGAGCACAAAGAATCAGTATATCTAGTTTTCTTCAATAATGAGACTTCTTCACGTCTGGTGTGCATGTGAGATAGTTTGGGTTTTTGCTTACTTACATAAGCTGGGATATAATGGAATCCCAGAGCTCTGGGGTATTTATCTGTGGGCTGTGGAAACTGTGCCCTGAAGTCCTGTAGGTGCGGCATGGACATGTGAAAAACTACTTGATAAGCCTTCGTGGAAATAGTAAATTCTATAGATTAAGCCCTCAGTACCTCAGCATAATTTACCAGGGTTTGTTTTTCTTTCTGGATTTACAGAGATATGAAAAATGCTGTAATTGGAAACAACAAACAAAAAGCCAACTTGATTGTTTTGGGAGCAGTTCCAAGGTATGTCCTTTGCTACTCTCCTTTTCACTGATTCACAACAGGTCTGGAATAATGATCCTTAGATCAAAGGCACTTTTTTGTTTTAACTTTGATTGTAGTTGACTGCATACTTTCTTTAATGTAACTGAGACAGACTTGAAATATCTGTTAAACTCATGTATTACAGAACAGGCTGTTGAGTAATGGTTTTAATTTAGAATTTCATAGAATCCTCTAAAGTAGTCTTGGTGGTTTTCATAAAACTTTATCAGCTCACGAATTAAATCTAGTTTCTGACATTGATACTAATGACGGATGAAAGTAGTTGTATCTTACTACTGTTCTTGAGCCAATTGCCTGGTGAGTTCACAAGTGAAAATATAAAAGTTCATGTTAAATATAATTTTTAAAATATTAAGCATCTGAGATGATTTGCTTGTCTTCTCCGCCTCCTTCAGACAATTAAAAATCATTGATCATACTTTATTGCTGAATTGCTGCTTCAGCTGATGTTAACGTTTTCTGGATCCTGATTCCACTAGTAGAAATCTAACAGGTAACTTTATCTACTGGATTGCTCCCTGCAGCTTTCATTTCACTCCTCTTCTCCAGCTTTCTTTAAGCCACCATTTGCAGCAGTGGAGAAGGAAAACATTGAGTGCTGCATTAATTTTGTGCTAGCGGCTTGGGACCCACTTTTTGCTTAAATGACAGCCAGGCCCAAATCAGTCTGCTTGAGAAAGCTGCTTCTGGCTTGACAAAAAATGCCTTTTATTTGCAGGGAATGTCTTCTTGTTTACAGTTTGAGTTTATGTCAAAGCTAGTCCTTTAAATTCTCTAGGGATTAGCTGTTGGGAAACCCTTTCTACAAAACTTGCTGAATTATCTTCCGTTTTGACCGAGTACAAACAGGTGAAGAGAAGAGTTTACATGAGATGAAAAGATCAAAGTGGACATTTGTTGAAGATTATGCAAAGTTTCAGGATTTTTTTTCAGCAAGAGGCCCCAAGGGATTCTTGCAACTACTGTTGATTCTCCTGGTTCCTATTTTAAAAGTGCCAGAAGATCTCCAACTTCCAAATCTAGAACCTGCCTGTTCTTAAGTTTTGTAGGGCTTCATGTTCCTTCAGTTATCTTGCTTTCTGCTGTAACTTCTTCTGTGCCCAGTAATGAAAATCCAAAAGTGGTTGTGGTTTTTTTTTTTTTTCCTGTTGTTAATGCCTTCTGGCTGTCCAAGTAAATTTTATGGCTAACCCATAACTGCAAATAAATGACTGGGTTTGGAAAACCTTGAAAGGTAAACTGTCACGCTTGTCCTCACTTTCAGTACAGGTTATCCTCAAATCACAGGAAATCTCATGTCAAGGCTTTTCAGACTAGAGGTAGGGATAAAGGCAATTGGCTGGATTATTATGAGAAAAAACGATTCTCACTGGCTAAAATTTATGTGGCATCATCTACCCCAAGTGCCTTTCAGAAGGCTTTAGAATTTCCTCAAGGTGTTGCAGACAGACTTAAACAGATTATAGACCATTTGGATTAGAGAACTTCTTCTGTTAATTCTATCTAACGAGGTGGTGGGAATTCATTGGCTTTTTTTTTGACATGCCTTGTAGTAAATGAAGTGGCCACCGATGCCGTTATAGTATGGAAACCTTTGGAATTCCAATCTGCACAGTCAACCATTTCCCTGAATAGGAGTAAGCAGGCCAGCATTCTTTATTTTGACTCTCCTCTGCAAAATTAACGAGGAAAATAGTTTTCTTCTCACAGAGCTAGGTTGCAGTCCCCCCCGGGAAATTGATTCTTTTCTGTAATGGCATGGGGATTGTTAGAATTATTCTGCTGCTGCTTTGTCCTGTGGTTCAGCTTCTTCTTTACTCGTTTCTTGCTTCTCTCTTCTTCCCCAAGTATTCCTCCAGCAAGCTTTCAGGAGAGACCCTTTAGACCCAAAGAACCCCTTCAGATTTCTGTCACTTAGTGGAAAAGAAAGCAGTGTGTTCAGATATTAGAACAGACTCATAGGAGGTTTGGAAACAAGTCTAGGAGTATCTTGTGTTTGAAGTTGGGCCAAATACTACTGGAAGGTATGAAGTAACCCTATTATTTTGAAATATTAGACTCTCACTTGGTTGGAAAGAAGTGCAAAGTCCTTTAAAGATCTCCCTGCAGGAAGAAAATCCTGGGGAAGAATGGCTGGATCACTGTCATTTCTAGGCCCCCTGAGTCCATGAGCTGACTGCTTAGTGGTGTCATCTTTAGAAAGGGAGATTATATTTATACCTTAAATGAATTTATTTTGTCCCTTTGTACAGCCTCACCTATGGTCACTTCTTGACCATTTGTTCTGAAGAGGGTGCTAAAAACCCCCAAGTTGATTGAAGAAAGTTTGCAGAATTGCCATGTCTGGACTGAAGAGCTAAGAATATTAAGAACATGGTCGTAGATGTTAAAAAAATAAATGTAGCTAGCCTGCATGTAGATTTTGCTTCTTAAGATTATTTTCTATATATCTGCCTCTTTACAGAATCAGTTATGCCTTTATATTCTCATGAAATACTGTCCTCAGGTGCCTCTGTCAATACTGCAGAAATTTTACTTTTTGAAACTGTTACTTTTAATTAACAGTTCCAGAAAATAAAATTTGTAAAGTTCAGGGGAAAAAAAGATATTTTAATGCCCTAATACCAAGTTCTTTCAGTTGCAGGCCAACTTAAAACAAAAAGGCAGCCTTGCATAACTAGTAGTACTGTCCTTCAGTTTTCTAGTGGTTTTTTTTTCCTTGTATCCCACATAAGTGCTCACAGAAGACGAGGAAGTCCATTCTAATTATTGGTGTGCTTCTTCACTTGACAGTTTTCTAAGAAGAAATACTGCAGCTCTTGTGCCTATCAACATGTCACACACGTCTTCAGAGTCCAAATTCAGTATTTAAAGCTTTTGATCAGTTGCTCTTACTTCCTAAATCTTAGGAAAATGATTGAGTCCTCAGTTTAAATGTAAATTGTTCTTTTCTAAGTCATGTTGGTAGGACTTCTGACTTAACAACGTTTGTTTAGTAGCAGTTAGTTTGTCCTGCTGCTGGCTCTGAGTTGTAATTGAAGCCCCTTTCTGGTGGAGTTTATCACAGAGCCTAGAAAAACGCTTGTTTCTTGTGCAGTCCAGGTTGACAATCATATTGTCATATTGCCTCACAATGAGGCATCCTCATTGACACTTGATAACACCTAAGGCATAGGGAGAACTAAAGGCTCTCACTTTCAACTCAGTGGTTGCCAGGACCACCATTGCCATGCCTTCAGAAGCCAAGTAGTCTTTCCCTCCCCGCCCTCTGGTACCTTGAGGCCTCCTTTATATGCTTTCCCACAAGCTACATCAGCTTTTTTCCCCATCAGCTACATTTCAAGGCCACAGAATTAGTGAGTAGGTGAGGTTCTGTTGTAGGCAAAAGTTGTCGCTCTTAAGCTCTTTCTCAGTTCTGCAGTAAACAGTTTAAAGCCTCTGGCTTATGGAGTTGGAATTGGGAAAAAAAAGAAACATTCCATGAAATGAAGACTTGAGTAAATTCTTGATAGCTCTGTTTTGCAAGCCTGTGGACCTCTTTCTGGTACCTTGAAAGGAAACAGCATTGGGTGGTTGGTAATCCAGCCAACGATTGGGCCTTTCAAGACTGTGCCATGTTTTCTCTCTTCCTCTTCCTTCATCTGGTGGGTGGCAATGGTGAATTCCAGTCAGCAGAGCATAGCTTTATCTTGCTATACATCACGGTTACCTGTTAAAGCTCTGAACTGTGCTATTTTGTCAAAAATGTTACCTTAATCAAGTTCTTGCTTATCTAATCGTTACTGAGAGTTTAATATCTGAAGTCTAGTCCACTTTAGAACTAGTTTCTCATTGAGAACTTCAGTTATTCCTTTGCTACAGAATGAATACAGAGTATTTTAAATTAAATCTTAAACCTAACCATCCAAGACCTTTAACAAAGCCACTGAATCATTCTTGTCAATTACAAAAAATGATTTTCTAACTTCCAGCTGATTGTTCTCCAGAGTCTTAAGGCGTAAAGTCAGTTGTTTGGAGCTGTGACATGGTAGTGTACTTCTTCCCAAAGCTAAAGGCCTATCTCTAGGTAGGTGCACCTCAACTTTATATAGTTAATTTCCACCTTTCCCTAAGTCTTTTATTAGGGATTATGCTTAATGGTTGGGGTGGTTTTATTTTTTAATTTCTTTAGAGCACTTTTAAAATGACATGTTACACAGAACAGCTGATGAAATCTTACCCGTTCCATCATTTGAAACCTGAATTCTGCAGAGCATACTGTCAGATTGTTTGTGGAAGTGAAGACTAGAAAGAATTTGTTGGGGTTTTAGCTTGTTTCTAGGGCCATGAGCGCACCAACACGGACACCCATGAAATTTTATGTTTCAGTTTATTGTTAAACATAATTAAATTCCTTCAGGCAGTGTTCTTTTAGAGTTTGCCAAAAAATAAGACTGCTGCTGTGATAACTATGTAACCTGATGAGATGAGAAGATATCTCTATTAACTGGAAGGTTCTGTTACACCCTGAAGTCTGTCAGCTAAGGAAGAGGATTTTATATAGGCTAATGTCTATATTAAACACAAGAAAAGTTATCTGTAAAGAAGATTTTGTATGCAGTATTGGTGGACAAATACTAGAAGAATTAGAACTGATGTACTGATAACGTTCTTAGTTAAACACCTCAGTTACTGTAGAAGATAACAGCAAACTCCCTATGTTTGGGTGCTTGGGAATAAAGAGGCTTGTGCATGTAGCAAGTACCGGTTTAGTTTAACACCAAGAAAGTATGTCTGTTATTTTGTGTCCAGGAAAGCTTGGCCTCATGGCTGTAATATTAAGCAACCGGCTCTAGCTGGTCTGCTTTGAGCAGTGGGTTGGACTACATGCCCTCCAGAGATCCCTTCCAACATCATCTATTCTGCGATTCTGTAATCTGATATAAATGATAAGTGAGCTGATATAATGCCTTTGTATGTCTAGTTTTTCCTCGGGGTTATCCTTGAATTCAGGCACTCACTTTAGAAGTTCTTTTAATTAATGTTTTTTATAATGCTACCTTTAATGGACTGGCCATCCTTTAACTGTAGGAATGCAAGTATCTGTGTGATAGAACCATTTCCTGTTACAGACAAGATGTATTTAGCACTTACCTGAGTATTCGACTCTAGATCCATTGTTAGGTAAGGAAATGTCCCTTATGAGTGAGGGTATGATTTCAATGAGAGTCTTAATTTATTAATTTAACTTTATATGCTGAAATTATGCATGAAGGATGCATTTGTGCAAATGTATGTTGTGCTTGATGCACATGGTCACGCAAATCTCTTTAATTACTGCCTGTTTAGGATTAGTCACGGCCATATTGAACCAAGTGCTATCCCAAAACGGTTTTAGACAGAGGTTCTCTAAAACACCTTTGCAGGTGTGCACTGGTTCACGGACCTGATGCTGAGTTTTGGTATTCATGGATTAGGAGTTGACTTGTATAGATGTGACGTGACTTTTTCTTCTTTGTACCTGAGGCAGTAAAGCTGTTTAATCATTTTTCCCTATGGTCTTAAGGCTGGGTTATTAGACAGATGGGATTAGGTGTAGCAGATAATATTTTGAACATTTTCTAGTTTCTAATCTCAAATTAACCACCAAAAAGAGTTCTTTTGTTCAAAAATTTCTGGTCTTGTGAAGTGGAAAGGGCCAATGAGTGGTGGATGCTGCTGTGAGAAATACTTAACCTCTGTGGTTTTTTTTTCTCTATTATCTGAGTGGCTGATGGTAAATGATGTCTCCTGTTAACTATTTTTGTATCTGATGGTGTATTTTCTCAGTTTCTTTGTTAAACAAATAATTTGAAAAAGGTAAAAAATCCATGGTAGCTAGGGATTGTTTTTCTTACTAAAGGATGAATAACAATGCAGGGTTGCCAGTTCTGATGAATCATAGGATTCAATACAGTAATAAAAACATGAAGAACCGTACCTTTGCGGGGATTTCTAGATTCACCACACTCACTTTCCTGTGAGGAGAACGGAACAGCCAGTTACTTTCACGACATGGAAGAGGGAGAAGAAAACTCATCCTTCCCATCTAATTTGGCCATGCAACACCATTTGTTAGGGAATGAAGTGTGACCTATTCCTAAGCACGAGGAGATGAAGTTTGCCTGCAGTCACTCCAGCAGACATGGGAAGAAAGATTGATAGTTTGAGCCAAGAGAGAGAGCAACTCTAGAAATGTTGGTGAAGTGACAGATATGAAGCTGGCAATATTATTGGGTTTTATTTGAGTGATAAACTGGACTTTTATCTGCCAGAGAACCTGTCTTAATATGTGTGATAGGATCTTTGTTTATAACGGGAATGAACAGTGTTCAGAAATCAAGCTGGGAGGAACAAAAAGCCATGAATAATTTAAGCCTCAAAAAACCTATGCATAAAGTAATTATGATTTTTTTAGCTTACTTAATTAGTTACTGAATTTCTAAAGTAGTTTTTGTCAAGATCATGTCCAAAGCCAGAAAATATTAGGATCTGCTCAAGTCCTCATCTCCAGTTCGCCTTCCAGTGTTGTTTCAGTGGGAAACTATTTGGATACAGAGCACAAAGATGAGATGGAGTTGGGTTTTTTTTTCAGGTAGGGGTTTATTTCTTAGGGAACGGTTGCTGAATATCAACACACTCACCTTGTTGTCCTGATGCTACCTTCCATTTTAAACATAATCTCACAAGGTGATGACTTAGGTACAAGTGAGCCTTCAAGCTTCATGCCTGTGTTTTGAGGGTTTTTTTTCTGTATTTTTGCTTGATGTCTTCTCTGAAATTAGTATTTCTTGTCCCTAATCCCTCAGTACTCAGTAGCAACTCCTTTCTTGCCTTCCTTTGAAAACCTTTGTTGTTGGAAGTGCAGCTTCTATGGTTTGCATCTCCTCTTTCAGTTACCTTGCGATCAGGACTTCATTACACTGATGAAAATGCCTTTGGTGGCTCCAACCCAGGCAGTGTATGTAAAGGTGCAGGTGAAAAGCCAGGTTGATTTAACAGGTCTCCTGAGCAAGGGTTATCTCACAGAATCACCCCTCTGTGCTTCTGATCATATCCTCCTGCCTCTTCTTGTGTTGATGTTTGTGTGACTGCTCAGAAAACTGCTTCAGCTAAGTAAGCACAGAAAAACTGATTCTCACAGAAAGGCAAGTGTTGTTCTCTTGAGTCAAAAAAGGGGGACAGATGAGCAGAGACATGGGAGAGAGCAAGACTACCCCATAGGAGCAGAGAAATGTATGTGCATCTGCACTTTGCAGTGCTGAAAGGCTCCGGTGTTGACGATGTGCTGAATCTCCACCAATGGAAGTACTGGAAAACAAGCGAGATGGTAACTTCAAATGATTTAATGAGTGGTGATCCTGCCTTGGAGCAAGGTCAGTGACTGGAGGGTCTGTCAAGATCCCTTACAGCTGTTGTTCTCTGATCCTCAGAGAACCTCATGGACCTGCAGAGTGTGCAGAAGTTGTAAGGTGTTCAGATCAACCTGTACCACGGGACCACTGCTGGTGGTGTTAGTAAGAAGTGTACAAGTTATGAATTATGGACATCTCCTGAAACATTGATGATCTCTGGCATGTTACCAGCTTTCTTTCAAGAACTCAGATGGTACTTCTGGACGTTGCACACATTAATGAGTTTTGTCCAACATTCGTGGACATCCTTAAGAGGGGCAAGGCACAGTTCCCCGGTGCCTTGTTCTGTTCTTGGCTGCGCTGTGCACTGAGGTTTTCTGTCCTGTACTCCATAGGGTGGGGATCTCTGCCCAGACCTAGTGGTTTGTGCGCTTAGGTGAAGGAGCATCATCTGCAGTGCTGGTCTTTTTAAAGGCTTCCTTTGCTCTGGAGTGGTGAAAGAGGTGGAGAGCAGAGGCCCTAATACGCCTCCTGTGGTTGTCCTTGAGTTTTTCTTCAAAGTAAGTCAGGAGTCAGTCCATTTACATAATTATATGTCCCTTTATGAGGACTCACCCTCACCATGAGAGTTACGTATAACTGGATCGAGGTATTCTTCTAACCCAGCTATGAGTACATGTGAGTCAAGGCAAATATTTGCAGTCAGCAGAACTATGTTAGAGCTGGTTTAAAAGCTGTGCAGCCCTCTATCTCTGAAGTGCCTTTCCTGTTAGCCCAAAGGAAGCTGTTAATATAACCTGTACTTCTAATGATACCTTTTAAATGTGTATTTTTATTAGAATGGTAATTTTTAGGTTTAAAAACATAATGTAAGAGGTAGCTTTATGATATCTTATGGTATTTGTTCATAAGGAGCTGTGAGAGTAAATAGAAAAAAAAAAAGGGCAGTATTCAAAAATGTATTCTTGACATCTGCTTTCATGTGCAGATACTAAACGTTAGGTGGTGATTTCAAATGGAGTGGGAGTATAGTGGGCATATGGTGTATTTTGTATACAATGGAGAATTTAAAAATGCAGGTGAATGGGAACTCAAAACATAGTTTCATTTTTGTTTAAGCTTGCCTAGCATCCTCAGAAAAAACGTTTTAAAATTGGTTTGTCTGAATGAACAGTAGTTTTTCAGATAGTGGTCATAGTCTGATTCTCTGATGTTTTAACATGAAAAAATATTTCCACACAGAAATTTCTGGAAGACTTAGAATAAAGTTTGCATGTTGGTGGTTTTTAAATTGGAATGAACAATTAAATGATGAACTTGTTCATAAGACATTGGTCTCGAGCAAAGTGATAAGGTGGTTGAAGCAAGACTGGAAAATGTTGCTTTATAGAATACATATTAATGCATTTATAGTAAAACAAATAGCTTGTATCATCTCAAAAATAGTCTGTCTTTGATGAAGGCAACTAACCTAGTCCTCTAAAATATTTGAGCCTGTATCACACTAAAATAATGCTAAACTCAATCAGTGTAATTCACTAAGTTAAAAGGTTTGAATGTGAGTGCAAACTTACCTCTGTGGGGCTTCAGGGGTTGTGTGTTGATCCCACTCATTCTAGTGTAAATGGCTGCAAAGAAAGGGTGTATTTATTTTTTGCTAAATAGCTCATGGAATGGTCTTGCGGAGGAAAAAAAGAATAAATTTAGCCCATACAGAACTAGGGAGAGGGTTAGGAGAGTGTTACATGCTGAATGAAAGTATTCATATTACAAAAGGTGAATCACATGCACTGGCCCAATGTAGAGTAGCAAGAGTTATTTTCAAATGAAACTGATCATTAAAGAGAAAGGTGAGAAAAAAATCAGTCATAGTCCTTATTTACTCTTACATAAAAGATGTTGTGGTGGTTTTTTTTTTTCATTCGGACCTCTTACAGCTAAGTCCATATAATAAAGCTCCAACATTGGATTTTAAGTGAAAAGTCAGATTGGATGCAAACTATGTGATATATATAGAACAAATCATAGAATATTAATGTAAGTGAAGATGTCTAAGGATTACAATAAATTACTAGAGCTGTAAGATGAGACTCCTTGCTTTGTTCCTAAAGGGAAAGCTTTCTTTGCAGCTACTGCCCTACTGCTTGCAGCGCTAGAATGGTGTGGGAGAAGGGTGTTTCCCTCTATAATCCATGTCGGTGGAGTGTTTGTGTGGCTGTCTCTTTCACAGATGTTTAAGTACTCAAAACATTTTCAGTAGTATAGTTCAAAGCTGAGTCTTACTATTGCATTTCTCAATTTGGCTTTTTAAAAAAAAGCTGGTGGGTACTATTTATCTCGTATGATTTTCCCCCACAAGCAGTTATCTTTGCTTTGTAGTTTTTCTTCAGTTTGGTAGTAGAGTTAGCACAGGCCCCTTGGATGCAGCTTTTGGGTATTTTGAATTAACTTACGGCTTCTAGTAGTGGGAAGTCAGTTTTGGTTACATCTTTGACTAACAGTCATAAAAATCACTGATATTTTTGAGTCCTTGTGCATAAGAATCCGTAACTATTTAATTTGCCACTTCAGATATTTTGCCTATCTCATTTTGTGCTTTTAAAATTATACTTAGTTCTTGCTTTGGAAAATTCTGTGGCCAGTGATTGCTTCCTGTTATGCTGCTTGAAAAATAATGCTTTAAAATAGGTTGAAAGGAATAGTTTTCAAAAAATTAGCATGTTGTCCTTTCTTGTTTGATCTGTTCTACTTTAATTCAGTTTGCAGTTTGGGATTGATGCTCACTGGGACTTCCCACGTGTGCAGAGGTCAACCTCTATGCATTCAGTAACTTCTAATTCAATATTCTGAAAGCCAGCAGTAAGTAATATGCTTCAGTAGTACCTTCATCTGTATATTCGTGACAGATGTTTCCATGGTGTAGTTTTCTGGCCTTCTTACAATGATCTGGAAGACATGCATCTTCCAAGGTATAACAAGAAAATCTAGACCATTCCAGCAAATGGTGCATTCATCTGTTTTGCAAGGGGGCTAGTAATAAATATTCAGATAATGCTGATGGAATTAAAGCTCTTAACTTTCATCAAAGTATATGAATAAATATCTTAAGATTCATGGTACTGTAACTCCAACTGTTACCCTGAGCTCCTCTTTCCACATGCCTGCTTATGGGCCTGGATGAAGTGCTGAAAATGTTTTTTTACTAACAGCTGAGTTTCATCTCCTTCCCAGGTATTTTAAGAACTTCAGAGATTTTTTTTTTTTTTTTTTGGTGACAACTTGTAAGTGAGGTGAAATGTCAAAGAGTAAATTTCTGTTATTTTTAGCTAACTGAGGGCTGTGTTCGGGCCAGACTGATGAGGACTAAATCATGCAAGTCTGTCTTCTAGTACACGGCTCTGATGCACCACACCCATCTCAACCATCTTCAAAAGAAAGGAAATTCTGAACTGTTTATTTTCCTTGCTAAGCCACTGTAGTTACCAATTGTTCAGTGGCTACTTTCCTTGAAAGTTTTCTTCTTTTATCTAGAATATTGTGTGGTTTTCCTAGATGAATCCCCATCAGTTCTTCAAAACACATCACGCCTCCAGCTGACCTTATTTTTGGTTTCTAGGCATGGTTGTTCCTGGAGTTCATTGAAGTATGTCTCTAGATAGATTTGCTGTCCTACCTCGTTCAGATATAACCACTTGGATACCATTACTGACATCTGAAAAAGAGTCTTTAATCAGTTAATTGCTCTTAGAGTGCAGGGACAAAGGGAAGAAATTGCATTCTATAAAAACATTAGAGGAAAATATATTAGGGAAGATGTTAAAGTATTTGTGCTGTGCTTTTCACAGAACATTCACACATCGCACATTCACACTTTGTAGAACAGTTGGGGTTGGAAAGGACCATAAAGCTCACCTAGTTCCAACCCCCTGCCATGGTCAGGGACACCTCCCACTAGACTTGGTTGCTCAAAGCCCCTTTTGGTAACTCCTGAAGCTCTCGGGCTCTACAAAAGTGAGTTATGGTGGTTCTAGCAGAGCCTTGTTCCAATATTTCTGCAGGTTTGTTAGAAGTCAAATGGCTGGCTGATAAGGCTGGAGATAAGGGATCCAGCTTAAGCAGGGACATCATGTTCTTAAAAAATGTGGAAAAATGTGGACTGTAAGCAAGTGCCTTAGTAATTTTTTTTTTTTTTTTAAAGTTTCAAAAATCAAAAATGGTACATGTGTGCTTTGGGTGATACTAGCATACCTCTGCTTTGTGGCTACTGTCAAACCTGCATTTAGAGCAAAGCAGGTTCTCTAGCAGATTCACAATCAGAAAATTTTTCATCTAGAAAAAATTGTTGAGGAATATTGGGGGGTTATTTTATTTTGCTGTTCTCTTTCAAGAGCTTGGTGAATTATCCACTGCCTGGGATAGTGTGAATTTTATGTAATGGATATGCTGCTTATAAATATTGAAGAGGCCTTTGATCTCATAGCTCTCTTCCAGGGACATGCCATAGTTACGTCTGTTGGCCTTTAACTTCAGGTTTCAAATTCTAAGAAGTAATTTCTGCCTTATGTAAGTGGAAAACACTTAGATGTGTCTTAAAGGTCTGTGTTACTGTCTGTTGTGGGGCTGCTTGCACTTCCCTTGGTGGCCTTTTCTAGTCCCATGTACCTAAATTGTATTTAGCTACTGTGCTTCCAGTTATTTTTCCCCTTGCCTTTGATTTAGGAAGTCAGGTTTTTGGGGCATTTTTTTCAGGGATCTGTTTACCCAAGTAACAACTTCTGTAGTCTTCAGCAGTGGGGCAGATGCTGGCTTTTAGCTCCTTTTTGGTCTTAGAGAAGGCTTTAGGAGGCTTTAGGAGAGACCTTTTCAAACTAGATAGAGTGGTATGTTACTAAATTGAGATTATTTTTGTCTTAGCTCAGTGAATCTAGAAAAGTAAGTGTGTAATTTGCATATACAGAGAGAATTGTATCTCAATGTCCAAGTCATCTTACCTTTTACAATTTTACTCAGACTAGTATGGAGCATGGGAGCCCTTAGTTAAACGGTTTTCATCTTAAGCTTATAAACCATGTGAATCTTCAAGTGATTATCTTCTGGGCCGAGGTAGGAATCTGGTTGCTCTCTGGGTTCTTTGTATGATTCCAATTTAGACGGAAAGTGTTTGGTGACATCTGCTGTGGTTCAGGTGCTAATGATGTAATTTAAAATATGTTCAGAGGGGCTCCTAGGTATCTTTATATTGTATAAAGAATCCAAATTGACCGAGACCCATGGTACGTGTTTGGCAAGATGTGTTTTAGGCTTGAAGTGATCCTGTTTAGCGACAAATCATCTGCCTTCCTGCACATAAAACTTCTATGGGATTTCTTTGTGTCCATATATGATAATATCTTAGTCTTTGAATTACTCTCAGACCCCATGCTTGTGCCTGATGATGGAATTATTTTACAACCGCGACCCAGAAGAAATCACTGCCAAAGATAACAACTATCACGATAGCGGTAATCATGTCCCTAGGTGTTTGGGAAAATGCATGAGGTTCCCTTTCCCATTGACGTCAAAGTGCAGACTCATTTCCTTTAATTGAAATTTAGGATCTTCCTGGTATCCTGAAAGACCTCATCCCGGATATCAGTACTGTGACACTACATTTTTATAAAAAAGTGTGGTATCTTTCTACCATAACAGCAAGTAAAACCTGTGTAGGAACACACAGTGTGAAAAGGTTCTTATGAATAAAGTGTTCATTTTACTCTTTTGTTCAGTCTTCATCTTTCTATGAAAGACTTCATCTTCCTCACATAGCAGGATTCAGATTATTATTTTTTTTTTCACCAGACTTAAAAGTTCTTTCTGAATTCTCATCTAAAACTGATTCTGTTTCCAGGTTGCTGTATTTACTTCAGCAAGAAACCTCCAGCACAGAACTGAGAACAGAATGCGCAGTGGTCCTTGGAAGCCTTGCAATGGGTACAGAGAATAACGTCAAATCCCTTCTAGACTGCCATATTATCCCAGCCTTATTGCAAGGTACTTTTCCCTTCATGGATCTCTGTTAGTAAATATTCCTAAAGTACTCAAATAAGCAAAGATAATGAAGCTGAATAGTAGTTTTTGTCTATATTTATAGGATTACTGTCACCAGATTTGAAGTTTATTGAAGCTTGCCTGCGATGTCTCCGTACCATTTTCATCAGTCCTGTAACTCCAGAGGATCTACTATACACAGTAAGTTGCAGGCAGATTATGATGTCCTTTTAAAACCTATAGAGTTGGTGGGAGTGAAAGCTCTTGTCTGCAGTAGTAATGAGCACTTGCTTGACCAACAATGTTAGTTTTCACCTACATTTAAGGCATCTGGCTCAGCTAACATTTATAGCAATATTTGATTATTAAATGGTTGACAAGGTAGCATGCTGATAAAGAAAAAATGTAACATTTTCAGGCTTCTGTGCAATCTTAAGAAGTAAAAATTGTTTCTAAATGGTATTTACAGCTACTGTTATCACAACTGTACTGGCAAAAGTTATTTTCTGAAACTTGAAATTTCATCCAACACTGTCGTCACACACCAGACGAGGGTGCTTGCTTAGTTTTTGCACTTCATGTGGAAAAGTTTCACCTCCAAGATTTCTTTGCTTTTAGTTATACGTTTAACCAACAGGAGGATAGGAAATGTCCTCTACCATTGCTATAATCTTGATTTCAGCTTGGAGCATGTGAGCAGTAAGTGCTGATCTCATTATGGAGACTGGCCAAAGCCATTGATGTGGAGTGCTGTCTTAAGGTAGTGCTGTCTCTTGGCTGCATAGACATGGAAGTCCTTGCCAAAAGTCAGTCACCATCTCTTACTTGAAAGGAAGGGAAAGAAGGATATGCACTCTTGCCTCTTCCTTTGCCTCAGTGTAAGGGATGAAGCAGGCTGTGGCCTGAGAACCATACTGTACAAGCAGTCCTTTTCTGCTTGGAAAAGGGCAGCATTGCACCAGTCTGCTGCCTGGAGGGCACTGAGCAGATCCAACTTTGGGGGTAACTGGGAGCCCACAGTGCGAACCACTCTGGTCCCTTCACTCAAACCGCTTTGTTGCTTGCTGAGGAAGACTTGACACTCATAGAGCAGGGCACAGCTGGCCTCTGATTTCATACTTTCTCTATGGTTCAGGGGTCTGTGTCGTTACCAGAGACAATTTCTCTGTGTTACTAGTCCTCAACAATGGAGTTCATGTTCATGGTTTTTCGTCTAGATGTTTTCCAGAGCTGGAATGTCTGTTTTGTTCTCTATTTCTTTTCTAATGATTCCCTACATTTTCATTCCAGAGTGGCAGTAGGTATGTAAACATGCTGTTTTCCGTGGCCTCAGTTTTGCCATACACATATTGTGAATTTCATCTTCCAGTTCGTCCATCTCATGAAGTCTTTCTGCAGCTCTTCACAGCTTACCCATGTATTTAGTACATGTAGATAATCAGCCAGTTTTGTCCTTCAGTGTTTACTGCCTTTTTTTTCTAGTTGATTTGTGATTGTTCAGCAAGGAAACCCTCAATGCAGATTGTATGTGTGACCACTGAAGGCACCTCTCCTGAGTGATCCGAGAGTTTTCTCTTTGTGTCTCTGTTCCTTCCTTTCACTCCACTTCATGCTCCCAGATTCCATCAAGTTTGCCTGTATGAATTCATAATTGCATCTGCTTCCTGCTCTCAGCATTCAGAGTCAGGGTTTAAGATGATCTTCTCCATTAACGATCCATACCTCTTCCTGGGGATCAGTGCTCAGTAGAGACTATTAATTGCTCCCTACTTGGAGGGGAGATTTCATATCTTGGAGAGAGGAAGTAGAATAGTGTGTACGGAAACGTGAAAGAACCAGTCATAGCATATAAATTACCACTGACATTGTGGGAACAGTATGTCCAAGATACTGGATACTTCTTTCATCCTTTGCTTTCTCCGCTGCACAACAGCGACATCAGAACTCTGTTACCCCATTCCTCATTCACGCATTCATTAAGGTGTCCCTTAATTAACCAGAGCTAGAGGAAACGATCAGCTGGTGAGGGTGCCTTTGTTCTTTAATTTCATCTGTAATACCCATTTTCCAAACTCCGTTTCAGTTGGACACCTGAAAGTTAAATATTTGATGACTACACTTAAGATCCTAATTCTGCAAATCAGCTTCTTTTTTGCTTCTCTTGTGGGCAATATCTACACCTATGCTTTGAAGAGTACCAAATGCAGATCCTTTGAAAAGAAGAGACGTTTTTCCTGTCTGTTGGAAGCTGCAGCCCCCACTGCTGCAAGCTGCCTCTCACAAGGCAGCAGTTGGGAAGTTGTCTTTGCAATTAACGAAGTGATTATGGACCTAATCAACACTTTATGGCAGCCACTCCACTTTTCTGACATTAAGAATAACAGGAAGAACTTAAAGTTCTTGTTTAGCCACACTGCTTCCTCTTTGTTTCTGATCACAACAGCTCCAGGGAGACTGTCACTGTTTTCATATGGCTTCACACCTGGAATGGATGAAAGAGCTTATTCAGTAGCCCCTCAAGTTCTGCTTTATCAGGTCCTTTCTTGAAAGGAAAGAGTCTGAGTTTGTCGGTGGTTTTCATTCTTGTCCAACAATTCGGGAGAAGACTTCTGAAAAGTTGGTTCCTGCTTTGTATGTAAGATAGAAACTTTTCCCAGAATTTCTTTGCAGTTTGGCTGCATGGAGGATGCTGTCTCTCAAGCTTTGGCCAGGACTATTTCCAGCTCAGTGTCTCCTAGGATGTTACACTCACTCTAGAGGTTTCAGAGGACCTCAGTTAAGATCCGGGATACACTAGTGCTTTAAAGAGAGGGGCTAAAAATATTTCTTTCTATTTGTGATAGGTTTGGGAGAGAATAAACATAAAATCTCATTTAAAAAACCAAAACCATGTCATCCACAGTAACCTGGATATTTCTTGCAGCAGAAATGCTAGGTGTTAGAAACTACATCTTTCCTCTTGAACCTTTCCTTATAAACAGAAGCTTCAAGGATAAACTGCTGGCAGTTTTGAGCAATTAAGTTCCAAAGACAAAATAGTTCTTCAGAGGTGAAAATGTTTGGGCTGTTCCCTTTAGGAACATAGGACCTGCACTGAGAAAATGTGAAGACCTATCCGTGTGTGTTGAGCTGAATGAACACTGAGCTCTCAAAAAGGCCCGGCTTTTAGTGTCTGATACGAGATCTTGCAGCAAGTTTCTTGCAGAACAGTATCCAGCTGTATCCAGCTGTGCTGTGCCAGGTAAATGCATCTTGTGGAGACATTCTTCACTGAAGGGTGTGGGCTTTGGTGCCGAGACCATTTTAGTGACCATCCTGCAAATGGAAATGAGGAATGACATGGAGTCCCAGGGTGAGAGAGCCATTGAGGTGCAGGTATACATGCAGACTTTTGTATTTTTATTAAATTGTAAGGCTGTATTTGGAGGTGTTTCGTACCTCTGAACTAGCCAGCTCGTGGTAGCTAGGTGTGTTTTGGCTTGCTGAATAGATTCAGGCACTGAATCTAATCCAGTTTGACTCGTAGCCTGTTCCTTCAGCTCACTATTCTATTTAAAACAGAAAGAATGGATTCAGTGGCAGAAACCCTTTCCAGCCCATGAAGTTATCCTACGTGTTTCCTTATGGATGTTCCCGGTGGTGATCCCGTTTTCTGGGTATTCAAGGAGCAATGAAACCACACTGCAAAGTGTACACGTGTTCCACCACGGCTCAGCGATATGTAGCTACTAAAGGAGGAATCCGGGTGATCTTCTAACACCTTACTCCTTTCGTACCTCCTGTCTGTCACAGCTGAGCCCGTGCAGCAAGACTAAACGGTCTCTAATCTGAACTGTTTCCTAAAAATGAGAATTGTAAAATGTTGAATTCTAGCTTAAAGAGCTCGAATTTTAAGTTATTTGGATGACTCTAAGAATTCCAGTTCTCTGATCTGGAAAAAAAGAATACTAATCCTTTTTTATGAGAAAATGTTTTAAGAATAGATTCCGCAAATTTTGTTTTAATATTAAAAGGACTATGGAGAAAGTAGGTAGGTATTGGGGTCCAAGCACGTAAATGCAACTCTGTCAATTCTCTCTTTCCGAATTCTGTTTGGATGGGCAGTAATTTTGTTACAATATACGTGTTGTGTAGATATTTGTCTTAAGTTTCCTGAAACAGACAATGTTTTAAGGGATTTGTGAATCTTATTCTTTTAACTGCAAATTGTGAGTGTAGACTCCTCATTTGGGAGATAAAAACAAGGATTTGGGAAGATATGTTCAAGTAGAATCTGTGAAAGAGCATCAGAAATCTTCACTTCTTTAGCTTCAGGTTGATTTCCAGTGGCTCCTGATACAAAACTTGCTGCCTTGCACTTTTTATAGCTTCCAAGTGTTTTCTTAGTTAATGAGGAATAATCTAAATGTCATTCTTGTGTATTTTCACTGAAATCTGTTTTTCATAAGCAATGCTACCAGTTCAAGTTTAAAAATAAATCGGGATGCAAAACTTTGCTGCCAGCTTCTGCCAGAAGGAAGGAGGGTTCTTTTTTAGGACAGCGTTATTGTGGGCAGCATTATTCGGTATCCAGATGCGTACTGGTCATATGATAAAGGTGACCGATGATGTGAGTATTCATTGCCTGATGAAAATGCAGGTCTGTACCTGCCAGTGTCTCTCTAGAGATAAGGCAGCTGCAGTCCGTAAGAATTACCTGGTTGGTGCAAGGGTCAAATCTGGTCACAAGCTACTTGCCTATTATTTAGCAAATAAATCAGTTGCTATTCTTCTGGCTTTCTTTTTCTCCCCAAGAACCTGAATGGGTACTGATACCTAGAATTTCCTGTTTAGCTTAGAGAAAACCAAATTTAAGTTAAGGACAAATACAGTTATAAAGCAATGTATAATAGTGGGTGCCCCTATTTGGGGGAAAAGACCAGAACAGTACAAATGTGGTTTTTCCACCCCCACCCCGCAATCCAGGCTTTATTTGCTGACATCCCCAAAGATTGCACTGTTACATGGTTTTCTAGATCGTGTAGATAGAAAAGCATGTTACTAACATCAGGGAACACTGTGTCTGTTCATAGTGGCAGTTTGAATGCTTGTCAGCTCCTGGGGATCTCCTCTGGCTAAAGGTTACTGAGCTGGTGCAGATATTTTCAGTCAGCTCCCTCTGCGTGTATTTCTTTACTTGTGAATTCTTGTACCTCTTATCTTCGGCAAGAACAATATCTCTGTCTGTTTCATGAGACTTCAACTTTTAGACCAACCTTTACATCCTTCTAGTTGCAATTTTTGAAATAAGCCAGATTCCGTAGTGAGTAATGTCCCTGCAGGAGATTTCAGGTCTTGCATCTTATATTTTGAAGCTTCTTTTTTTAAGTTTTACTGCCTCAGAATCCTGAGGTCTCTCTTTTCTCTCCCACAACCCTCCTGACTTGATTGTTTTGTCTGAGGTGCACTTTATCACTGGTAAGCCCCTCAGCCTGTATATACCTATGTTGTTTTGAACATGTTGAATGTGTGATTTGATATCTTCAGCTGCCTAAGATTTACAGAAAATGCCGAAAATCTGTTTTAATGAGTCAAATGTGTTAAGCCTCAGAGGAATCCAGGGTATTTGTATTGCTCTTAACTCAAAGGAGGAGACACTTTAAAAGTTTGGGGGACCTGCTATGACTTTGTAACATTGTAATGGGTTTCTTGAGAACAAGGTTGGCCTGTTTGCTGCTTCTGTTTGGTTTCTCATGGAAAAAAAAACCAAACCCGCTACCCACTTAGTTAACAGACCTACTGCATGCTTTGCCTCAGTCGGGAGAGTCAAGAGACACTAAATTATGGTGCAGTGAGTATTAATATATGGCTGCTGTACCTGGAAGAACTCCAGTTTCTAGAAACTATCTCTCCATAGGATGCTGAAATGGCAAATGAAGCTGTTGCACATTGATCCTTTCCGGTTATTGAGAAACAAGCAGTTTGAAGCAGAAGTTGTTTTAATTCTCAGCATGTTTCTTGGCTCTGTTGTCTTACTGTTTTCTACTGAGAACAAGAAGGCTAGATTGTTGGCAGCAAAACTTTCTAAAATAAGTTTGCTAAATTAAATATATATATATATAAAAGAATATTAAAGTAGCAAAAATAAATATTGCAAAGCTTTGCCTAATCTCAGATATCTACTTGGCTATAGAAATAGGAGAGACTTATACATGTCTATTTTGCTAATATAAAACAAGTGTGATGGGAAATTTCCATATGGAAAATATGAAAAATAATATGGGAAATTATTTTCTATGTGGAAAATAATTGGGGAAATTGGCTGTGTATCTCTGAAGCTCTAAGTCATTAAAGCGATCAAGCTGGTGCTACTTTCATTCCTGTAAAAGTAGCTGAGGAGCATGATGATTTTGCTGTAATTGTAGTCCACCACTTCCTAGTCAGAGGGATGCAATTCCTCATTCAGCTGCAGGTAAAACAGAGTCTGAGTGACTTGTGTTGGGTCAATATGGCTCAAGTTCTGTGGAAAGCAAGACTGTCTTTCATCTCTGCTGTTCAGCACCCTTTATCTCATGGAAATCATGTCGTTTACCACCTTTCCAAACTAAAATGACCTGTGTTTGTTATCACTGCAGTTGCTGCCATGAAATTGTACTGGTAAAATTAAGGGAAAGCTTTAAAATGTTGTAATTTTGTAACTTAATGCAGAGCTTAAGTAACTGGATGTGTTTTCACAAGAGAACTGGTTTTTCTTTTGCCGATTTATTTACAATTCTCTGTCACTGGTGTCACACATACCAATAGATCTATAGTGTGTGTTTGACTCAAAGCCAAAGGAAATTATTACCCCATATAAATAGATTAGAAAGCAAGTGCCACAGGACTCAAGGTGGACTGTACACTCTTCTGTCTGTCCCCTTCTTCCCCTCCCTCCTCTTTTCTATTTGGAGCTGTAACAAAGTGGTAAGTAAATCACACTTGTAGTCAGAAAATACTAAGGCAACTCCTGGAGTAATTGATTTCAATGACCATGTTTGCAATTAGTATGTTTTTTTCCCCCATTCTTTTATTGTTTTCTCACAAAGAAAGATTCTGGAGATAATTCCTGAAAGTTTTATACCTAACTTGCATTGGCCTTTCATTTTTTCCTTGGAGGTTTGGCTCGGAACTGTCACTCCTGTTTTAAAGTCTGTCCTGTACTGCTTTAATGGTCTTGTCCTTGTGTCCATGCAAGTTTCAGTGGAAGGGAGAACACTGACTGCAGAGTCAGGACTACTCTTTTAAGTAACAAACTGTGCTGACATATAGTGCTAATGCTTTTTTTTTTCTTCTTTTTTTGACTTGTTTCCAGGATGCTACAGTTATCTCCCACCTCATGGCACTGCTCAGTAGGTCTCGATATACACAAGAATACATATGTCAGATCTTCTCACATTGCTGCAAAGTAAGAAAGAGAATACATGTTCTTTATGCAACTTATTATGTTTCTGGCATGTAAGGAACTCCGAGATGATACTGCCTTTTGTGGCAGGAACATTAGGACAGTAATGATTGAACTGTTATTGCTCTGGATTTGCTGACAGATTTATTGAGGTGGATACATGTTTCTCTACAGTGAAACAGAATATGCAAATAAGAGCTTTTTTCTAGGGTGTGTAGATGTATTTATACCTTTTGGCTGCTAAACAAAGTCAACAGTCTAAGTGAATATCAATCTTCACTACTATTGCTGTAAATTTTGGAAGGCTTATTTTCTTTTTCTGGTAGTTTCAAGACTGTGAGTATCTCTTTGCAGAGGTCTTGTATGTGCTTTAAAAACAGCTGGTTTAAACTCAAAGAATGTTTTCTAAGAGCTACTATAGGTTGAGAGGAAGCAAAATGCTCTTCTTGGTTGAGCTCTACCAGTTACAGGTTTATCCAGATACGTGTTCGTTCCTGCTGTATAATGCAATGCCTTGATATGGGAAAACTAATTTAAAAACAGCAGCAACCCCACCCCAAACAGAGAGGGTTTTGTCTTTTCCTCCACGGCTCCAAGTTTCCACACAGCACTGTTTTTATATTACTGTTGAGATTTTTGGTGGTACCCATGGGTTATATAATAATGGTATCAAAATAATTCAGTGTAGGAAATCAGATTTGTAGCATCTTTCCCTTATAGAAACAGTTTAAAACAAAATGTTTGTAGATACTATTTATCTCCCAGATTAACAAATGAAAAAGTTCCAGACTTTATGAATTTGTAAGTATTTACCTTGAAAAATATCTTTCTATCTTATCACTTGCCATGAGTTGTCTGGAACTCTGATTTATTCCCATGTTAAAAACATAATTTTTTCTGCCTTAACTGTTATTTATTTACATGCATACAATTGCATTTCTTCTGTTATGTGAAACTGAGGACTGAAAACTGTAGAGTTAGTGTGATATAAAAATATAACTCAGCTGCTAATCTTTATAGAATTAAGTAAAATATAAAAACAAAGTCCTGCGCTGGACTGTGGAAATCAAAGAATCACAGAATTATATGGGGTTGGAAGAGACCTCTGGAGATCATCTAGTCTAACCCCCTGCAATTCAGATCTGTAGCTAATATTGGAAAAAGAATTTGGTATTTTAAGAAGAAAAATGCACCAGTGAGGGATCTCATCTTTAAGGGGCCCTGGAAAGTTTCCTTAATGGGCTGAGTAGCTCTAACAGGTGAAAAATGGGGCCATGTTGGCTTACAAGAAAACTGATTATAGGTTGTCATATAGATTTGAATTAGAACTCATTATAGAAATCAGTTTATACAATCAGGGGTTAGTCCTGTAGCAAGATAAACCCTGTTGCCTGTGTGAGAACTGCAGAGTAAGTTCGGGTAATTAATCCAACATGAAAACAGTTATTGAAATTTTTTTCTGAGTTATTTCCTTGTAGCTCCGTTAACTCCTTGTGACTTACATATTAAATATATTATTTAAAAAAGCAAATGCCCAGTAGCTTAACAAAAGTAGGGTAAGGAAGGTCTTATGAACTCACTATCCTGTTTTCAATGCCTTCTTTGCCCCCCAAAACTCACTTGAACAAATTTCACAGTGAATGTTTTGAAAAATCAAAATTTCTGGAAAGAAAAAGTTAATTGTGTGAACAGATGGAAGCGTGAATGCACAAGAAAAGCAGAGTTATGAGTATGAGTATTAGGAAATAGTTGCATTCACAGAATAAACATGAGCTGCAAAACAAAGAAAAATATTAGCGGTTGAGTAAACAGATGATCACAAATTAAACTGATCAAGAACTCATTTCTCTCTCGCCCAGGCAAATGCAGCTGTTCAGAAAAATCTAAAATGCCCCCTTCTTTCTTTTTTTTTTAGCTCTTTTGTTTCAGATCTGATTATTAAGGTCAATTACCACATTTCTAGACAAAAAAAATATATTAATACAGTGAAGCAGAATTTGCAGGGGATTTTTCTGATTTATATGGATAGGCAAAGTAAGTGCTTATAATTAAAAAAAAATAAATACTGAAAGTGTCAGTATTCACTACATTTTTAATGAAGATTCCATCTTCCCCCCAAAAGGCCATGAGTGAGAGAACCTTTCTAATTTTTTCCTGAAGAAATAAGTTACTATATATTTTCGTATTAGGTATGACAGCATATTTTATAAGAGGGATTGATGCTTTTATTTCTCTTTTTCTTCATCTTAGTAGATCTATTCATTGAACTAATAGTGACATATCATAACTACTGCCCTCCCTGTTCTTGCGTACTCTTCTCTGCTTAGATCTTCTGCATCCATTTCTTTCTCTTCCTTGCCAGAGCCTTGTTTGGTTGGGCTTCTCCAGTTTTTGGGGTTTTTTTCGTGCCTGCTCAGATTTCCCTGGAAAAGCTCAGCCCTATTCTCTTGAGCTAGGAAATCCTTAATTCGGATTCCTAGCATATTGCTGCTGCTTTCTGCTGTTACTGCTCCCTTTTACTGCTGCTCACAGCATTTTTAGAGTTAAAATTCACTGATGGAAAACATTGACCCTGGAGAGGAGCCATCCTAAGCAAGGGAAAGTGTTGATTTATAGGGGGAGCAGATGCAGTTTTTAACATGCGGAGCCAGGATTCTATCAACATAGAAGCAAATAAGTAAACTGAAATCAGGTTGATGTACATGGGATGCCAAAATGCAAGTCAAAATTTACTTTCCAAGGTTCTCTCTGTCACAGTTGATTTGTTTCCAGAGACGTGAGTAGGTAAGCTTTACTGTTTTAATGGTCAAATGAAAAAGATAAGGTATGCAGTTCGAAACACGTGGTTGTATGAATAAATTGAAAAGATAGTTCTGGAACTTATATATCAATGTGGTGACATCTCTGCATAAATAATAATTTTGCCACCAGTTGACAATTAGAATCTTGTGTCTGGGAAGGATCCAGGATAAAGCCTGTAATCAAGGCAGCTTCCTCCCAAGCCCGTTCTGAGGATGTTTTCTTACGTGATCTTAGGGCTGGTGCTGGATCCCTGGACCGAGGTACATTTCTATTTAGATATCTGCTTTGAAAATTTCTTTAGAGAGTGAATTGTTACATCATTCTCCCCAACCACTTTCTTGAAAATTGACATTTTAAGATGGAAAATCAAGCAAGAAGTGTGATTTCTATTTCTGAAATATTATGTCATTCAATCATATTTGGAGAAATAGATCCCTGTAGTGGGACTGGCTCCTGGAACTCTGTTTCTATCCCCAAAAGCAGGCGGCCTTGCTATTAAATTGGTGTCTGAGCTACTTGGAAACGATTATATTTGCAGGTTTTCACGTTTATATTTGAAGCTGTCCCTATTTATGGGTTAGTGCTTACCCTGGTTGTGTGTTAAATAAGCTGGATCGGTGTGTGCAAACACAACGTGTACAGATTAGATATTTTCATATACATCCAGTTACGCAACTAAGAATCCACCCAAGTGTCTCCTCTGTACATGCCTTTGTCCTGTTTGTACAGAATTTACCACCTGCATCTCATTGAACAATCACTAATACTTGTGAATTACTAAAACTATCTAGGTCAGTATGATTTCTTTTACTTTAATTTCATTCATTTTTTTTCACGTATTTTAATATCTGTTCTTCAGCTTCAACACTGGCATAGCTGCGGCTTTAAATCATTGCCTCAGCCACTTCTGTGTGCCAATGTAAGTTGTTTTCCTACTTCAACCATGCTGTTTTAATTGCATTTTTTTTGGTAGAAAGCTCTTGGTGGCAGTAGCAGCTGAAGCATCTCTTAAAGCACCAGATATGTTACATCTAAAAGTAAATTTAATGCTTTTTTTTCTTAGAGGTGAGGGATGTTCTAAAAATGTTCTTTGGGATATAAGAGGAATCTGATTTCAGCTGTATCTCAAATGTGAAAATAAAGCATGGCTCGTGCATACCACGGTGTAGAGATGTGCCCATGAGCTCAGCTGGGCTTGAACCAAAGATTAAGGAGTGAAGATACTTTCTTCACTTCCAGATTAGTCAAGAAAATGCACCAAGGTATGATTAATGCTGTGACATTCTAAAAGCTGCATTTAAATTGTGCGTAGCCTGTGCTTAATGCAAAGAGGATGAGCGTCATGAATCTGCTGGTAAAGAGATGTTTGTAAGTCACAGCTCAGATTTCCCAAGAGACTAGTGAGGGTTGCAGGCCCTAGTGGGATTTCAGGTTGTTTTTTGCAACCTCATCAAGCCTTGTCATACTGCAGAAGTTCTGAGAACTTTCTACTGCAAAATTCAGTGTTTGTGTTTAATTCCAAATGCTTTTTAAATCTTGGAAGGATATTGATGAATCAACCATTGCCGACTTAGTTCTTGAAGTCAATAAATGGGTGATGGCTGACTAGATTTATTGCTAATTATGTTTGAAACTATAATAATATCTAGGAGGAAAATATGAATCTGTTCTCAAAGCACTGTCACGTTCTGTCTGGAAACAGTTTCATGATTAATTCCCTCTCTTCTGAAGTTAGAATTGTTAAAAATGTTTAATATTGTGAGTGGAGAAGACATTAGTAACTGGGATTTTTTTTATGTGATTTGTAGAGAAAATCAGGAGCTTTTGATTCCCATATGAAAAATAGAAACATAAGTACTCGGTCCATGTTTCTTCATCTGTGAAAGCTAATTTCATTGCCTATTGAAGAAAAGAATGGAAATGATTACTGGAAAAGGACAAATGCTATAAAAATAAGAATTGGACTTGTTTTAAAATAAAATAATCCAAGTTAGTGTGCCAGCTGATAATGCAGTAATTGTTAATAAATCTACCTCTAATACTTGACAGTAAGTTGTAGATAGTGGAAACCTCTTACTTGTTCTTTAAAAAAAATAAATGGTGTTTTATGTTTTCCTTCGAAGGGCCCAGATCACCAGACAATCTTATTTAACCACGGAGCTGTTCAGAATATCGCACATCTGTTAGTCTCCACCTCTTACAAAGTAAGGCATTCAAATTATTCGGTGTTTTACATGAATTTGTGAAAGGAATCCAAATGAAGTTTATAAAAACTATGTCTATGCATATGAACTAAAACTCTAAAGAGGTACAGTGTATATTTCTGAAATAACAGTTGATTTTACTTGTCCTGTGGATTTCTGTCAAAATGAGACCTGTTGTTCTGAAGTGCTGTGTAAAGTTAAGACACCATTAATTAAAACAAAGCTGGTTGTAGTTAATCCATAATAGTACAGTCGCTTGGCAACCCAATAAAAACAGTCTAATTTGTTGAATATAAATGAGGAATAAAAATGGAGCCAAAGAGAAGCAATGTAAACTGTCCTAAACAGGAGTCATACCTGTGAAAAGATGGACATGGAATGTGTGGAAGTACCAGCTCCTGTGTGTTGCACTCAGTGAATTTCTGTTTTTGAAGTGTTCCACCTCTGGGGAAAAGCATCATAATCTACCTGGAACTTGGTGGCAAGGGAGCAGGGGGAGTCAACTACCTCTCTTCAGTCGAAGGCCAGAATTTCAAATCCTGAGTACAGCCTTAGCAGTCTGCAGTAGACTGTTTAATAAAGTGTTGGAGTGCATAAAATGCTTTCTGAGGCTCCTCTGTGTCAGTTTTTTTTTGAGGGCTAACATATGTCTGTTATGTAAATAATTTTAAAATCTGCCTGAATCCACTTCTATGATCTCTAAACAGTTGAACTTTCATAGGCTTTGTTATGGAGATATCAATTTATTTCCACCCCCCATACCCCACCCAGCCCAAATCATGAATGTCATAATTTCTAAAAATAAGAAACACTTCAAAGCATCCAAATCTATCTGGAGATACTTTTATTACAATATCTAATACAGAATTATCTACTATGTTATTGTGCCTTTTTTATTTTATTGAAAGTAAGTTGCTTGCTGATTGACTGAGACTGGATGCAATAATTGTGCTTGTCTATTTTGATCTCCTGCCTAATGCAGAATGCTCTTGATAAATTATCTTTCAAGAGGAAAACCAGTCTTTAATTGAAAATTTCAATTGAAGGGAAACTGTGCTCTCTTTCTGGGGCTTGTTAATCTTGTGTGGTGCTTTTTGTCTGGTTTGTTTGTTTGTTTGTTTTTTTATAAATCCAATAGGAAATATGTGGTCTTCAATATTTTGTTAGTGAGACTGTTAAACTTCTGGTTGTTGTCTTTAGTTTTCACCACTATCAGGCAACATTTTGCTCTTTTTTTCATTAGCTGACCTTTTTTACCCTGTATTGTAAGATGAATTTTCCAAGCTATTTTTGGCTTGCAGCTTTTTATAATGGCTTTAAACCTTCCTAATTTTTTCAAAGAGCTGCTTTAAAATCAAGAAATCAAAGGAAGATAAAGTTTTCAGGCTGATTTGTTGCCAACAAGATACATGTAACATTCCATTAAAATATTTATTCCTACCTTTCTGGAGAGAAGTGTAAAGTATTCTCTATTTTCTCCTTTGCTAGTTTGGTCAGGCTTTTCAATTCCAGGTATAAATACTGAACTGCTCTTCGTACGCTTTCTTTCCTCTGTTAATGTTGCCAGGATAAACAGCTTTATTGTGCTGTGTCTTAGTGTTCTGCAGTAATTAGATGTTCTCAGACTTCTAATGTAACCGATACGGTTTTGTAGAATAGAAACCATCTCGTTCTCATACTTCTCTATCCAGTTTATTAACGTTCAGCCAAATAAGAATTTAGCAGGAAAAGATGGCATTTAAAAACTTCGCTTGTTTTTCAGTACTCACAGTAAAGGCCAGTGAGGTATTTCAGATGATTTGGGCAATAGTTCCACATCAATAAACAGCAGAAACCCTCAAAATGGGATTTTAGTCCCCACGAGAGAAGTTTGTCTAGGTCTGCCAAAGAATTCCCTGCTACTTTTTAATAAACTCTTTTCCTTTGGTCTGGGGACTATCCCACAGCCAGCTGATCCTATGAGTACCTTTCCTGTAAGTTAAAACATTACAAGTGTGTATCTTCACTGCTGGTGAGAGGGACCACAGCTTTTACAGTGGCTTTACAGATAATGGTGTCCAGACCCTATTTATATATTTTCCCAAATTATTGTGTTTCCTGTTTCTCGTATAACTAATTGCCCTTAAGCAGACATTACCAGCAAGGAAAGTAGTCATCACGGTAATTTTAATATCTTTAATAGTGCAATATTATATAAAATAGTTAACTTCCAGCTAGACTTCAATTACAGAATCACAGAATATTCACAGTTGGAAGGGACCTTTGAGATCATCGGTTGTTCTGTTCTTATTAGAACATTTACCCCCTTTCTGGTAGGAATACAGCTTCCTTCTGGCAGGAATGTAGCTTTTGAGCTCTGGGTTTGACTTTTCTCAGTGCTTCTTTGGTAAACAATCTCTGCTTCCTGCTGCTTTGAAGCATACACTGTATTCATTAGATTGCCTGAAAAGTAAACGGCAAAGGTCAAACAAGGCTTTTGTTGGGCAGCCAGGTAGCCTGCTATCTGTTCCTCTTGACAAAGACCTCACTACTACTGATGAGATCTTAACCATGGCTCTAATTAGATATTACAAAATTAATGCACAAAAGTGCCATTGTCTTTGCTGTTGTTGCCTACCCTTGGACTTCCATGTTTCTTATCCTTTTCGTCAAGGAGGATGGGATGGACCTTAAACCTAACTTGCAGTAGGTGCTTTGTCAGTGACAGGATTCTGTAGGTCTTTCTCCTTTTGCTTTGTTTTCACTAAGTTTTAACTAAGGATGTGGTAACAGAAATATGGAAAGACATGGACACTGTTTAAATATGTGCAGAAGGTGAAGTTGAAGACTAATATCTGAACTAAATTAGATTCTCCGTCTGGCAAGATGATAGTGGTTTGTCTTCTCTGTGTCAAAAAAGAGGTTATAAGCACTTCATAGCCTAGCGTGACTGGGCAACCAGGAAATATTGTTTAATTAAACCAAGACGTGGTTTGGGACAGGAAGAGGAGGATCCAGCGTGAAGAAATTAGTGAATCCTTTTTGTACAGGTGGTACCTGAGGCTGTGTAATGGCAGTAAAACATCGTATATATTTATTTTAAGATTAGTTTAGAATCATTGCAACTGGATGGTGCTTTTCAGACATTTGGTTAAACTCACCTTTAAAGGCTTCTGAAATACAGCTCTCAACTACATGTATTTCTGATTCTGTTATATACTTATGAGTTCAGGAAAGAAAAAGTACTGTTGTTATGATACTTCCATTCTTTTGTTGTTTGTATGTTTGTGAGGCATCGCAAATGCGACCAGTGTTTCTATCTAGTTCCCAAGTTTTATCCTTGCTTGTCTTTTTCACAAATAGTTCACCACATATCCTGTAGAAGGATAATTCTAACAGGGAGATCACAGAAGTCAAGGTGTGAGTTAGATGTTTCCATCTGCCTTTTGTTCATCATCATTTCTTATTGATTTTACAGAGTTATGTTCTACAAGCCTATGCAGCATTATAGACCAGTTTTGCTTTTAAGCTAGCCTTTACATTTATACTTCATATATATTGTGTTTTTACCCAGGTTCGAATGCAAGCATTGAAATGCTTCTCAGTTCTAGCCTTTGAAAACCCACAGGTATCAATGACTCTTGTAAATGGTAAGTACAATGCTGATGTTGCTTATTTGACACTCGTTTTATTGCCTGGCTGAATTAGAATGACTTGGAGTTCTCTTTCATTGCTTGCAGTGTCGGTTGATGGCGAATTGTTACCGCAAATTTTTGTGAAGATGTTACAAAGGGACAAGCCTATTGAAATGCAGCTCACATCAGCCAAATGGTAATTTTCATCAGGAATTAGAATGAAACAGTATGCGATTTAATACAAACTTTTAAACTTACTTTTTGCTGGTTGTAAAAGTGGTACGTGATCTAAAACCTTAGGAATAATTATAGATATTATTTGCATTATCTCAATCCTTGAAGCAATGATTCTTGCCTAATAATCTCTACAGCATAATTTTCACTCTTTGCTGTGCATAAACTGGAAAAAATGTTGCTGGGCAGCAGTTTCGTAAGGAACGTGTATTCAGACGTTTGCATTTTCATAAGCTGAACTGCAGTTTTCACAAGTAGCTTGGATTTTCTGATAAGTTTTACTTTGAATAGCAATTGTATGTCCTTACAAAGTGTAATACTGAAATAGCGTGTAGTACAGGTTAACAGCACTGCTCAGAGGACTCCCTCAGGTATCTGGGGATGTGGTGTGTTGAGAACTGTATGCATTAAGATGATGAGAAAGCAGAGTTAATCCCTTTTCTCAACTGTTTTAATTAACATAGACTATTCTGTCAGCTTCATGTGCTCAAACAGCAGAATTAATGTTACTAATTTCTTTCTGGTGAGAGTGCGTTTCTGTGTGTTCATAATGACTTTCTACGCTGTGACAAAATGTGACCAAATTCTTTAACAGCAACACTAGGGTTATGCTCACTTCATAAACTGGGAATTGACTCCCTTTAAGACCTTTTTCCTTTTATTGTATTGATAATAATGGAATAAATTACTTCAGGAGGTTAAAGAGATAAAATTACCCATCACTATAAACTACTGAAATTAAATGTACTCAAGAGTTCGGTCACTGATGTATCAGATCCATTGTTTGATTATTCTTTAAATGTTGATGGCTTATTTTTGGGCTGGATCAGTGAGTTCTCTGATTCAGTTCACCAAACAATTTTGCTCACGCTTCTCTCAGTGCAAGGTCTCAAGATGTTGGGTGAGGAACAAGTGGGATAGGTGGGATGGCCTCTTTTGGAATGTTACCAGGTTATAATGACTTAACCCATTCCTGAAAGCAGTTATAAAGACGTGTATGTGGTTGGGGTGGGAGTTCCCTTAGGTAATCCCTCTCCATGTGGGAGGTCTGTCTGGGGAACTCCCACAGTCCCATCCAGCCACAATTGGTCTATGTAATCTGGTTTTACTGGTTTTATTAGGTAACTCTTAGTGAAGAAGGCCAATTAAATTAACTGTGTTGCAGCAGCCTCAGTTCTGATTGATTTTTTGTGTTTCTTTGGGAATTCAGAGAATACATAGAGAATTAACTATTAGAAATTATATTTTTTTAATTAATATTTTAATGATGTTGAGATATAAGGCGGTTGATAAGTGATGAAGGCATGTTGGTATTGAAAGAATTGCCCTCTTTGTTCTGGGATGAAAACTCCCAGGTTTATTGCTGTTCTTTACTGATCTGCTTCAAATTGGGAGGAGTTGGGTAGAAAATCCCATCTTTTACTGTTGCTCTGCGGTACCTTGGCTCAAGTAGAATTTGGAAGCCTTGAAAAAAATGATGTGGTGAAAAGCAAAAAAAAAAAAAAAATAAAGTTGCAGGAAAATGGAAGACAAACCAGTATCTTGAGTTTCAGATTAGTCCATGGGCAGTCATCCTTCGTAGTAGGGCATTTATGGCCTCAGTTTCAGACCAGTCCTTAAAGCAAAAAGATCTACTGGCTTTCCTTCTGTAAGTCCACCCCCTGCTTGATTCCCCCCAAGACAGACTATCCATTTTTCCTTTTTTTCTTCTGATGAGAATAGTAGGTGAAATTGTCACAGGTCCTGTTTGTTTGTTTTTTGGTTTTTTTTACTTCTAAATTAGACTTCACTCCTGCCTTAACAGCTTTGGTCAATTAAGCTGCAGTTCCTCTCTGTTTTATTAGTAGAGTCCTTGGAATGTGGATTTAGAAGGTTGGTTGGTTTTTGGTTTTTGTTTTTTTTTTTTAAAGCATTTGTGAAGCCTTTTGTTAAATTCCTGTTTGAATCCGTCCTGGCATACATGACTGTCTTAAGAAGTTTCCTTTGTTTTTCATCAACTTAAGTAGATCTGTAAGACCTGAGATAGTACCTCTTGATTGGGATGGAGTAAGGATCCTTCACTTCAGCAGCGGTGTAGGCACAGAGGGAAGAGCAGAAAGCCTCTTGGGAGAGTGATTTGCAGCCACAAGTGGAGCAGTAATATTTTCTACTGAAATTGCTTACAGCTAAGCCAAGCCTATTTCACTTGAAGTCAAAATGCTTTAACTTACTTCATGTTTGACAATAGAACTGCTTTGTCTGGCAAATAGGGTGGACTAAAAGGCAGCTGCAAGATGGGTGCTTTCTTCCTGATTGTTCAGGTGTGACAATGAGAATTTCCTGCTGTCAGCTACAAGGCTTGGACAGTAAAAGTTAATAAAATAATCTCTGTGCTAACAGTCAAGTCTTGTCTTTTCATTTCCGAGAAGTAATATATAAAAAGACTCCTGATGATGGGATTTTAGCAATGTCTGTCACAGGTAGGTGTTTGGAACCAGATCAATGGTGTTACCTTCTAAGAGGTGAAAGAGCTCTCTTTAGGCACTTGGAAAGAGCTCAGGAATGTAGTGCAACATGATAGGGTTACAGTATGTTAACGTGTTACTGCTCCTTAGCCAAGCAATAATAGACTGTATCTACACTTCTAAACTGCCCAATTGAGAGTTGAAATGTGTTACTTTTAAGTGATCTTTACTGAAATTTAGTTTCAGTAAAGCCCAGTACAGTGGCTTAGTTCAGAAGCTAAACCAAAAGATACTTGGCTGTTCCTGCATTGAATGTAGAGCAGTTATTCTCCAGCTTCGTTCTACTTCATTGCAGGAGTGGGTAAAAACTATAAACCACTTAAACGTAGACCACATCTATTGGTGGGTGAACTACTTCATATTTCTGGTGGCTTGGAGGACTTGTACAGCTAAATTAACAAAGCAGCTTAGGCATTTGACTGATGTAGGGTGTCAGCATTGTAGTTGGAGACCCTGGAGTTGTCAAATCCACTATCTAAGGTCTTGTCTAATAAAGAACATCTGTTGGTTTGGTTCATTGTCAGAGCCTTAATTGGGTTCATCGTTAGCAATATAGCAACTATACTAGAATCATAGAATTGTCTACGTTGGAAGGGACCTTTCATGTCATCTAGTCCAACCGTCAACCTAACTGTGATAAAAAAACTATCACTAAACCATGTCACTAAGCACTATGTCAACCCATCTCTTAAATACCTCCAGAGATGGTGCCTCAACCACTTATCTGGGCAGCTCATTCCAAGGCTTGATAACCCTTCCAGTGAAGAAATTTCTCCTAATATCCATCCTAACCATCCCCTGGTGCAATTTCAGGCCATTTATTGTTCCTTGGGAGAAGAGACCAACCCCCCCTCCCCCTCAGCCTCCTTTTCTTCAGGCTGAACCCCCCCAGCTCCCTCAGCCTCTCCTCACCAGCTTCGTTGCCCTTCTCTGGACCCACTCCAGCACCTCAATGTCTTTTTGATTGATTCTCCCCTGATTGTTTTAATTGCTTGCCCATGCTGTGTGTAGTAAAGGACACATGTATGTTTATTGCTCCTTTATCTTAACGTAAGTTGTTCATTTTGCGGGGGTTTGTTGGTAAAAGAGGTTTGTGGATCAGTGGAGTTGGGTAGTTAGACCTTTTTTGACCAGTGTGTGGTGTATGTATTGACCAGTGCTCCAGCAAGGTGACCTGTACTAGGAATCTGCTTAAAAGTACGCCTGTAGTTTGTTTTGCGTGCCCAAGTCTAGTGAGCACAAAGGTATTTGAATCAATAGTAGAACAAAGAGGAGTACATTTCATGAGTTGGCTGTTCTGCAACATACAAGTCCATAAAATACAACGATAGGTGAATATATGTTTTATTCTATTATTACAGCCTTACTTCCATGTGCAGAGCGGGAGCAATACGGACAGACGATTCTTGCATCGTTCTTAAGGTGAGCTGGTCAAGCAGTTTCCTGTTTAAAATGTCTTTCTCATGTAGGGCTATTCTGGTTTCATTTGTCTCTTTGAAAAAGCAGCACAACTTCTGTTACACTGAAGATTTCAAAGCACCAAGTTGCCCTGATTTTTTTATTTAAAAATTTATAATGACGTGGCTTTTTAAAGAAGTTGTAAATAAATCATACTAAAAGGTCAGTATCCAGGAATAAATATGCCAGAGTTTGACACGCATCCATTTGAATCTCTAATAAGTTCAGTAATAATTTGTAAGTAACATGGAAACAACATTACTGCCTCGGTCTCTGTACATGAACAGGGCACTGGTTTGTCTTTCAAAAGCTTATTTCACAAGACTACCCCCAGAATACTTGCACAATCTATATGTGGAGTCTCTCACAAGCAGATGATTTCTCAGGTTTCACAATGTTTTTGTACGTTTGTCTGCTTCATACTTTGGCTAGGGAAATTTGATATTAAAAAAAAAAAAGCTGTCCTGATGAAATATTGGATTGGATTTTTATACTGCACGTGACTTTATAAGGAAATTCAGTAAAGGAAACTTCATTAAATACTATAGGAATGTAATCTCTTAATAGTCACACTTGTATAGCTAATCAAAAGGAAAAAACAAACAAGCTGTTGATGAGCAAGCATGTCGGCCAGAGAGGAGCCAATCTTACTAACACTGCTTGTTTCTCCATAAGCTGTTGAAGTATTACTGTAATAATGCAATAAGAAAACATGTTTGCATTCTTTGATAATTACTGTAGCAGTCTGGCAGACTCCAAAGCTTTTAGTGTGCTTTTAGTCTCCTTCTTTCTGGAGAATAACGCATAGTTCAGACTTAAGGAAATGCAGTTTAAATGGCTCCAAAAATAATGTTTTCCCCATACGTGCCCCTGTATGGGGATTGAGAAGATGACCTGTGTTGTTGGAGTGAGGCTAGTGAGTGAAGGGTCTAATCAGCAAAGCAATCGTTGTCAGGATTTGGTGATATGTGATCTGGGAGCCAGTAACTTCTTAGGGGAGTTCTTTGTCTTTGGCTGGGAAGGCCCCTCCATGGTGTTTGTATCCTCTTACGAACAGACAACTAGTAAGTGTGTGTGTGACCATGGCATGTGGTGAGGGTCTGGGGCACTGCAGAGGGATGTGGGTACTGCTTCAACCAACAAATGCTTCTCACCACCAAAGCCTACTGATGAGCATCTTCTCACTGTGGATTCTTGCAAACCCTTGATGGCTCCTGCAAGCTTACATTTTTAAACTGAACTGTCACCAGAGTGTGAAGAACTGTCCCTAAGTCCTACTTTTTGGTAATGCTGGGGAAAAGGGTAGTTTGTACATAAGATACTGCAATAAGGCAACGTATTCATTCCCTTCAGTGTCCATGGCAGTAGAGCCTGGCTTAACTACAGCTGTTGTTAGTGGGATTTTGGTATCCATCATCCCAGGTAATGACAGATGAAAACTCCATATGTTGGCTGAGGCAAAGGCTTGCCCCTCCTGTCTTTTTACATGAGAAAGTCCAAAATGCAATTCATTCTAGTGTTGATGAGTGGCATCTGTTCTGCACAGGCATCTGGTTTTACTGCAAGTACAGAAGCCAAGCTGCATCCCTCTCCCTCATTCTCCTACTTAGCTTTTTTCCAAATTGACGCTCCAATTCCCTGGTCTCTCTTCTGTCTCCCTACAACAAACTGAGGGCTACAATTCCAATGCTCCCAACCTATCTCGCTCCTGCAAACCTCATTCTTCTTTTGAAAATGTCTTCCCTCTAGAAATCCTCTTTGCTTAACCCCATGATGTGCGGGTTCCAGAAGTGTTTTGCTCTGGGGAGAAGAAATGGGGGAACCACGGCTGTAGGCAAAGGCAGGTTGTTGCTGGTAGCTGGCTGCCAGGTGTGTGGAGCTACGGATGCCCTGCCCACACGGGCCAGATGGATAACGGCAGGTCTTTCAAACCACATGTTTGCCAGCCTGCAGCAACAGGAACACTTTCCCACGGAAGCTGCTTCTGCCAAATAAATGGTTTAAACTTTGGACTAAAATTTGTTGTAATATTTGAGAGTAGGCAGAAGAGTGAGAGATGACATGGAACCATGCCCTCTTGTTAACATTTCATGTAACTTCTTGTTTTCTTCTGGGATCACTCCAGGAGCTCATAGTTTCAAGATAACACACTGTCTCAGTCTGTGGTAAATCCAGTCACAAATTATTTGACCTCTCATGAACTAAAACGAAGCAATATCCTCTTTAGTTTTTAGAAATTATTGAAGAGAGCTTTGACCCTTTGCTATCAAACTTCCTTTGGTTGGAGGGCTGTCAGGGATGTGCGTTTCCAAAATGGCTTTGATATATTTTCATTGTTCAGCTTGAGCAGCGGGTTGGCCTGTAACGTGAAAAAATAAAATCGGTTAGTATTGGGAGAAGGCAGAGGAGGTTGATAATGGATTTGCTTGGAAGAGAAATTATTTTTCTGGAATTCTAATAATAAAAGTGGCTATTTGTCCAGATAACCATGATGCATTCCAGTGACATCGTGTGAATTAAGCATTCCACCTTTACAGTCCATTATCAGACTTTTATCTGATGGCCACAAAAGGTCAGGTGTGCTTTGTGGTTCTTCATCTTACCTGTCCTCTACTCCTCTGCATTAATTACATGGTGCTGACCTGTAGGTCTAATGGAACAGTTAAAATGTGCCCTTCAGAATTCTTGATTTTGTTTAATTTTAAACAGATGGAATTGCTAAAAGTTGAAAGGTATGAAATTTGTGTTTCTTGTGTGCTTGCAGCCAGTGACTTAATATCTAGCCCTTGAATTCCAAGAAATAGCTCATTTCAGGCCATTTGACCTTGGAAAGAATTGGGAAGTACAGTATCTTTGTGGTTTAGACATGGAATTCCTTGTGTTCTTTCTTCATCAACCTGCATGTCGTTTTTGGAGAGCTTGTGTTCATCTTATATGATTTGATTTATGCCAGTCTCACGTTTTAATATACCTTATGCCAGCTTTGTAATTGAAACTGGTGACATTTAATCATTAGGGTATGGTTGTGAATACTACAGATTTAAAAGTATTAATAATAATTAAATGCCTGAAGGCTTTAAAGCAAACTTTGAACAAACTTGCAGAGGTCCTAGAAATGTCACTTTTGGAATGAGGAGATTTCCAAGGGCTGCTTAAATTTACCAACCCTCAGCAGCTGTCTTCTCCTTTAAAGAGCTCTGCCTAACTTGCTAAGGAAGCAGAAGGTCCTTAGGTGTGTCTGTGCTATTTGAACCATTTTTCAACTTTATCTTTGCCTCCCTGGTTTAGGTGCAGGATTAGATATTAACCCTTGTGGTAGCAAAAAGTAGGCAAGTCCTGTAACTCTGCTTCCTTACCTGTGGAATGGAGATATTGATCTATTTAATCATTTGAAATGTCAATGGTTAGATGTTATTTCAGGTCACCCAAAACATAACTCTGAGGAATGTTTTCTACTCGCATAATTTTGTTGAAGTCAGTGGAGGAATGCAAGCAAAAACCTTGATATTATTCCTTATCTATACATTTGGGGATACTTGAGTGAAGGTTTTGAGTCTTAGTCTTAGTCTTTCCAGAGTTAAGTGCCTTTCACTGAGCTTCAGATAAAGAAAGATTTGATTGTCTTTAATATTTTGAGAAAGTATGACAAAAGTGTTGCCCTATGACTATAACCAAGGTAGGGAGGTGTGTCAGGGTAAGGCAGAATGGAAACCTGGTTTTCAAATGGACTTCATTTCTGGTTGACCCAATATGCTCCTCAGGAGTAGTCCTCCCTTCCCTACTGCTCCTGGCAGCCAGCTTGGGTCAAGGAAGCCCTAAGATTATTTTTCACTGCATTAGTCAATCCTAGATCTCAAAGGAGAAACAGTACTCCTTGAGGGCAGCATGGATACTTTTGGTACTTGTGTGGAGTGAGAATAAACCTGTACAAATATGAACTCTTGAGGGGATTATTTTTTTAAAAGTTTTTGCAAAACTTTGACCATGGTCACTTCTAAACATTGCGTTCACACGGACTAATTTTGACTGCATGAGAAGCTGGTTGAAAGTAGCCTGCTGTGTACTTAGTAATGCCCAAACAATTTCTCTGTGTTTGTAGTCTTTAAAACCACTAAAATCTTTTTGTCTAAAGGTACCATTGAAAGAACGTTGTTGAGAATTGCTCTAGGTTAGCTGTTTGATTTTTTTTTTTTTTTTGTGAACTTCTTTATGGATGTAGCTGCACTAAATGGTGGCTTTGTTTGTTTGTTTTCTAACTTTTCAGACTCTGCCATGTTTGGTTCGGATGTGTAGTAAGGAAAGACTGCTGGAGGAGCGAGTAGAAGGAGCAGAAACGTTGGCCTATTTGATTGAAACAGATGTGGAGCTCCAGAGAATCGCCAGCATCACCGACCACCTCATTGTCATGCTTGCTGACTACTTCAAGTATCCCAGCTCCGTGAGTGCAATCACTGATATCAAGAGGGTATGTTTTCTTACCCAGTTCTGAAGCTTTGCAGATGTGCAAAACCAATAAAAAATGGGCTCAGGATATTTTTTTTTATTTTATTCTATTTTAAACATTATGTCTGAGTTCCTCACTAGAAAGGTGACCAGAATTCCAGCAGGACTTGATTCCTGATGCATGTAGTCTCCAAGTCTTTGCTCACTCACTGCTTTTTCTGGAGACTGCATTATCCAACCAAAAATCATTGTGTATATCTGGACTCCTGTCAGAAGGATGCTGCTGGTCTATGTCCAAGATAGAGATGGGCCATGAATAGTTTAATATAACTTCACCATACAAGTTTCATCACATTTTCCAGAGATAGCAGGGAAGTACCAGAATAAGACATCTATCATGTTTCTCCTTTTTAAAGGCTTACTTTCAGGAACCAGTGCATTTTCAGCTTCATAAGAGATAATAGTCCATGTGCTGAGAAATCAATTTAAATTCTTAGGTCAGGTTTGTGAAAAATGTTAAGTTCAAAGATGACTCTGTTCTGTTTAAGCAGAAAAACGTGGATTTCGTGTAACATTTCATAATATGAGTTACCTGCACTTGCAAGAGGTTGGATAAACAGAAACCAGATATACCTTGGAGACTTAATTTCACAGGTGTTGTACTAAGAGTTCTCATCTGTGAACATGTTTTTTTATGATTTGCATACACTTTCCAAAGCACTAGTGGATCAATCAGCTTCAGAAGCAAGAATGGTTTTGATATTCTGCATAATGAAATATCCATTGCCTTCCCTTCCCCTCTGAATCCGATTTTTAGAAAAGTCCCCTCAAAATGGAGTACAGAGCCTTGGGTTTTCTCTAAACTGGCCCAAGAGGTAGACTCAATTCTCAGACTTTGTTCATAGAACAGGATTGATTTTGCATATAGAGCTGCCTTGAATTCTATTTAAATGAGAATTTAATATTAAAAAAAAAATAGTTGCAGTATAAATTTAAATAAGCAGAATGAAGCTTAGCAGCTGACTGGGGAGTAATGAATGTTGGCTGTAGGATCAAAAAATGATTAGGTTCCAAATGTGAGTGGGGCAGTTATAAATATTATGACATTGAGTGTGCAGAAAGTCTGTAAAAACAGTCAGCTGGGAAGCCAGGGTGCTTGCTTTGAATTCAAATGCCTTGAATTACACCCTGTAAGGTAAAAACTGCACAAGTTGAGGACTCTGCCAAACAGATTACTTGTCTGTTTTCAATATTTTTAACAATTATATAATACATTCTGCTCTAATACAGCTGCATCAGAAAGAATTACTCATAGAGCTTAGTTTTTGACAGTTCTTTTTCTTCAGTGTTTTGCTGCTTAGTACTAGCATTTTTCTGGCATTTTGTATAGGCTTGTAAATATTGCATCTTTCTGTGGAATCCTTTGGTATGGAGTTTGGAGTGCAGTCAGAATCATAGAATCATTCTCATTGGAAAGAAAGTGAGGAAGAACTGAAAGTCTTAATTTCCTGTTCAGAGTGGGGTCCATGCTGAGCTCAGATGAGGTTGCTCAAGGCTATTTCCACTTGGCTCTTGGAAACTGCTAAGAATGGAGATTAAACCACCTCTCTCAGCAATCTGTCCCAAAATTTTGCTGTTCTAATAGTGAATTTTTATTTCTTATATCCAGTAAGAACCTCCCCTGTTACAGTTTGATTATTGTCTCTCCTCTTGCTGTGCACCTCTGTAAAGAGTCTGGTTCCATGTTCTCCCTGTAGGTATTGGAGGGCTGCTTTTAGGTCTGAGCTCAGCCTTATTTTCTCCTGGCTGAACAAGCCAAGGTACACCCCAGCTGCTCCTCCAGGTCTGCTCTCCTGAAGTCAAGACTCTGTGCTCTGCTCCGTGTCTTTCTGAGGAACTTGAACACCACAATTTTATGATCCCCATAGCTCATGCTCCCATTGATTATCATCCCCCCCAAGTAGTTTTTCCCAGTTTGTGAGCAGCATATCCAGTGGTGCATCACTCTTATTTCACCCCTCTGGCACCTGTGTGGAAGAGTTACCTTCCAGAAACCTCATAGCCAGCTGGCACCCTGCTTTGGTGCCTTTACAGCAGAAGTTGGAAGTTAACATCCACCTTAACCTTAAGGTGGAGGTCCTGTGATGTAGAGACAGTCTTAGGTTCCAGAGTCCTTTTGTTTCATTTCTCTTAATAAAACTTGCTTTTATTCTGCCCCAATTTTTTCACTTCTGACTTCTTCCTCTGAGTTTCTATTGGGTAAATAAGAGAAGTTTTTGCCTGAATAGAGTCTGGATAGAGTCATAACTTCATAGAACTGTTTTGGCCTCAAATTGTTTAAGTTGACTTATCTGTAACTCAGCAGAGAAATTAGCCATGTTATTAACTTCAGTGGTCATGTTCAGTTGGTCAACATGGACATCAGCCAACGGAACAGCAGTTCCTTTGTGTTTCTGGCTGCCGTGGCTGTGGTAGAGAAGAACCCAGCAGATAAGCACTAGTTTACAACAAATAAGAATATCCCACTTGTAATTTTTCAGTGTCTAAATTTGATATCTGTGCTTTATCTAAATAGCTTGACCATGATTTGAAGCACGCCCACGAACTGCGCCAGGCTGCTTTCAAGCTCTATGCTTCCCTGGGAGCGAACGATGAAGATATAAGAAAAAAGGTGAGCCTGTGAAAAATGCTAGCAATGAGACGTAGCTTGCATTTAGGCTGAAAGGCAGTGCAAGAATTTGCCTCTGTTATCATGTGTCCTGTTATAAAACCAATGCTTTTTCAAAAATAAACCCTGGGATATCTAATCATATTGGGGAAACAAAGTGAAGATTTCTGGAGTGACCAAGGAGGCTTGCACTGTCATAACAAAGGAGTTAGTGTGAAGGAGGAACAAATTCTCTTCAAACATCGCAGGAAAGAGATTAGCTGATTGGAGCAGTCATATAGTTAAAAATTTATGCGTGGGAAGTGGAGGGAAATTGAACAGTGAATGATTAAAAGCATCATGTCTTTAAGCGTGGAGTTGCTATTTCAAAAGTGGTGAGTACGGGAGGTGGGGAAATTTTTGAGTTTATTTGCTGGTTAAAGGGGAAAAACAGAAGGAAAAGAGATGTGGAGAGGAAGGAGGCTGGAAAACACAGTGCTGAAAAGATAACTAGCAGAAGGGTTTATCAGTGGGGGAACCATTCAGGATCTCTGGAATTCAAACCCATAAACTTCTGTTTTGTTGCAGGATGAATTTCTTTAGTTCCTAGTAACGATCCTTCTTTTACGTATCAAAGCATTGTTTTTAATAGTGGTGGGTGTGTACCTGAAAAAGGTGATTTATTATGCAAAAGCCATCTTTCACCTTGGTATTAACTTAAGTCTTAAGTGCTTGTGCTGGCCGTGACTAAATATGGTTTATCAACTACTACTTATTTTTTTCCAGATAGCTCTACCACGTGCCCCCAGTCTGTAGTTTGTATATATTGTGTGCACTCACACATGCACCCTTTTGTTTTAATATGACATTAAGTGTCATTCATAAATATATATATAAAAAAAAAATATATAAAACCTTCTTGTTCCTTGCTGATCAATAAAAACATTTTGAAAGCAGTAGTGGAGCAAAGAATGTAGATGGTGTTCTAAATTATATGCAGCATATAAATTATATGCTACTTTCTGCTTAATCTGGGAAGAGAATATGGCCTGCTGTTTTTAGCTAGGGTTTTTATATGTAGTATTTAAAATGTTGCGGATAAAACCCGACAAACCATAAATGCTCATATTATTTTACTCGTATAACATTAATTCCTTTTTGCTTCAGATCATCGAGACAGAAAATATGATGGACCGTATTGTTAATGGCTTGTCTGAATCTAGTATCAAGGTGCGGTTAGCCGCAGTCAGGTAGGAGGCTTTTCTGATTCGTACAAATGCTTTTATCTTATCAAAGTCTAACGCTGAACTTGTTAGAATTTCTGATAATTTTTCAAAAGCTAATCTGAAGTCATTTCTACCACTGGAAAATTTACTGGGGGCGAGGGGGGAGTTATCCTGGACTAGTATGATATTTCCTTTTTGCCACTTACAGTCTACTAATTATCAAACTCCAAGCTGGCGGTTTGTGTAGAAGCAATGTATGTATTGCGGGAGCGTATATGTGAGTGTGTGGGTTTCACAATGAGGGTTTCTTTTCCGTTACAGGTGTTTGCACAGTTTGTCCCGTTCTGTACAGCAGCTCAGGACAAGTTTTCAGGATCATGCTGTATGGAAACCTTTAATGAAGGTAACTAAGGAAAAGTCAAGTCTCAACTGCTGAGGTGTTCTGTTCCATTGAAGGAGGATATGGTGTCTGTACAATTTGAATCCCTTTCTGTAGAATCATGATAAAAAATACCTAGAAATCAAAATTACACGACCTTCTCCTAAGAGAGTCATCAATCGACAAAAAAACAAGCAGCAGCAAAGAGGACTGATCCATGCTTGATTTTTGGTTGTGTTTTTTGTTTCTTTGAGTGATCAGGGAGTGAAGCTAAGACATGCCTAAGGTTTACATAGGGCACTAGGAGGACTATGCATCCTTTACTTTCAGGCTCAGACTATACGGCACAGTTCAGGTTTGGTCCATAAGCCCAAATTTAGAATCTGCATTTTCTCCTGTAATTCTCTGAGAATCTCTTGAGATCTCTTAGATCTCATTGCAGATTCTAAAACAGAAACTGAAGGACCTTTAAAAATACACATTTCAATATAATGCAATTATCCATGAGATTAAAGCATGAGATCAAAGTGTGTAAGGTACATATCATCTGTCATCCTGTAGCGTGACTGTCATTAAGTGCAGATAGATAAACCAGTTTCTCAGTTTCAACATCTTTTAGACCTTGAAAATGGAGAACAAAGACTGCTAGTAAGAAGCCTGAAAGCTTGGGCAGTATCGACATCTATGAGAATTGCCAAGAGAGTCACCTGAAGTGAGCTTGAGTTCAGAAGTAAAATAGCCAAACCAGAGAAAGTGTTGTCGGCAAAAAGGAGCCGATGAGCCTGATAATGAGGCATTCACTCAATAGCCTGAAAGGAAGTAAAGGATCAGGGGATCCTTAAGTTATTTCTAGAGATATTTCAATACAAGGTGGATGCCTGATGGGCATACCTACCTGGTGACATTTTATTCAGGCATGACTTTCTCTGTTCTGCTGATGTTCTAATTCTCACAAGTTATGGAATTAAGAAACTATGTATTAAAGTACACTGTCTGGCCATCCTGTTGGCTGCAGGCCAAGAAACTTCCTCAGCCTTTTATGTTGCTTGCATGAATTAGAGGCCTTAAAGTATGGGCCTACTTTCTTCTTCAGTTTCATGATAGAATCATAGAATTGTCTAGATAGGAAGGAACCTTTAAGATCATCTAGTCCAACCATCAGCCTAACTGATAAAAACCCATCACTAAACCATGTCACCGAGCACTATGTCAACCCATCTTTTAAATACCTCCAGGGATGGTGCCTCAACCACTTCCCTGGGCAGCCCATTCCAATG
>JAOQGH010000051.1:27836144-27896706 GCA_025769975.1 Gallinago jamesoni | reverse complement strand
TGGAGAGAGCGAGAAGGTCTCCCCTCAGCCTCCTTTTCTCCAGGCTGAACACCCCCAGCTCCCTCAGCCTTTCCTCATAAGGCTTATTCTCCAGGCTCCTCACCAGCTTCATTGCCCTTCACTAGTCCCACTCCACCCCTTCAATGTCTTTTTTTGTGGTGAGGGCCCCAAAAGTGGACACAGCACTCGAGGTGGGGCCTCACCAGTGCCCAGTCTAGAGGGAAATGATGGGGAAATTATTTTCTGACAGTATACACACGATACAGTTATTGCAAGTGAAGCGCTCATCCTTGGATTGGGTGTGTGAGTTGTGATATGAATCCATGGATATCTAATTCATTAGTCTTATTGGGAGCTCAAGGGAGGTTTGATCGTGCAACTTTTGTGCTAACACTATAGCATAATAACATCATGATTCGGGACTTGTGACCGTCACCTGAATGAGCTTGGAGGGAATGGTTTGTAAGACCAAACATGAAAACATTAAATTTCTATAAATATAAACCACAAAAACTACAGGGTTGCTTGTAGAAGCCCAACTGGCATAAAGGGAAAGCCATGTGGAAAAACCAAATGTGGATTTCGGACTTCTCTGCTTCAGACACAGCTGCTGGCAATTATTTATTTGGATTTGTATTAAATAAGCTGAAGTAAGGAACTTGTATGTTCATTCCAAAACATGAGGAATTATTCTTAATAGAAAAATAAAATTAATATGAAATAAAAATAAATAAATTTTCAGTCTAGATCAATAACTATGTAAATCCTTTCTCTGTCCCCAAGCATATATATCCGTATAAGCCATGGAAGAATAATGTCTAAAATTATATGAGTTACCTCTAGGTAGTTCAGTGCAAGCCACTGTAAATGCAGTAATTGTTCATATTTGCAGTTTGCTCACTGCTGTGAAATAAAAGGTGGTTCAGAACAACTGCTTCCCCCTTTCTTTGCTGGAGGAGCAGTTGTATCCTCCATGCCTGTCTCCTCACTGAGTTTTCTCAGAACATGCAAGGAGATGCTGTGTTTAAGAATGGCCTGGATTGGTCCCGCTGGAGATCCAGACACAGATAAGAGAGAGTGGAACTTGTTCCAGGCTACTTGCTTGTCTGAAAGGATGGTTGTGAGGAAATTTGTTGTGTAGAGAGATGTTGAGGAGGCTCTTCCTGGAGCTTCCTCCACTGTTCTGTAGACCATGCCCCAGAGGTGCACTGCAGGACACGGCCTTCTCTCTGCTGAGAGAATGGCTGCAGAGCCAAATTCCAGCTGCCAGCACATGTACGTGTTGCAGAGGGGATCTGTTTCTTTTAAATTAGACCTAAAAGCTCTCAAATCTGGCTTCTGTGAAGTGACTTTGCCTTGCTTCAGCCTGTTGTGTCATGCATATCATCTCATTGAGTTGAATGAATAGGTCTGGATCTGTGCTGCTGTCATCAAAGTGTCTCCTAAAGTATGGAATGTGCAGCATAGTCACAGCTATTCCATTTCAAAATTATCCCTTTTTTATCCTACCTTGTTAACGGAGGTTCCTCATTCTTCCCCTTTGTGACTGCAGGTTTTACAGAATGCTCCAAATGAAATTCTCGTAGTAGCATCTTCCACTCTATGCAATCTTCTTCTGGAATTCTCTCCAAGCAAGGAGGTGAGTATTTACCCAGACACAAGAAGGGATAATAGACAAAAATTTATATTATATAGTGGTTCAATAAGCATCAAGGTGTCTTCACTGGTAGTTGCCGCTTGTGAAGCGTTTAGAGCTGTCATGTTAGGCAGACTGTAGCACTGATAGCTTGTGAATAATAATGAATAGTTAAATGTAGTATCTAAAAAGAAGTACACATGAAATTTTGGGGTTTTTTACTTGTCTAAAAAATCATAAGCAAGAAGAAAACAAACATAATTGGAAATATGATCTGTTGTCTTAGAGAATTACTGCTGTAATCTTGAAAATGCCACCATAGCTGAGTCTTGTGGGTTTTATTGTTCTGAACAAATGACATAGGATATCTGTTCTTGAGTTCTGCAACGTCTGTATTTCATACAGATCTTAACATGTGTTAATACTTCATAGCAATGCAACAATTCCCTGAGTCTTAAATATTTTTTAACTACAGAAAGTGGTTGCAAGATTGTGGGATATGTGGACTCCTACAAGGCACTTTGGATTAACTTGATCAGTTAACCTCAGTGGGTTTAGTCATATCTGCGAGACAGAAAAATAACTGAAATAACACTGAGCACAGTTCACTGGCCCATGGGCTGCTTCTTCATACTGGAGGTCATACTCAGCATAGTGTTTCCACTTCAAATGGATTGAAATGCTCAATTTTCTTGTGGGGACACATGGTTCATGTAAAAATCATCCTTGCCAAAAGAAGATACTGCTTATGCAAAATGAAGGAATGCTTAGAAATGTTTGATTTTGAAAGTGTCCATAAACCATCTCATCTTCATTTGATATATCACCTTTTTTTTTTCTTGCACAGTATTGTAAAATGTAAACTACATTGTGTTGTACAAATGTATTGTATGTAAACTACCAGCCATTTTAAGTAAATTAACAAAGCTGAAGTGGGTCTGTGTTTCACTCTGTAAAAGAGCTGAGTCAAACCCAATTCAGCTTATTGCAGTGCACAAGTGCCTGGGAGCAGGTGAGCTTTGGCACAAACTGCTGCTGCCTGGCTCCGTGAGAGTCACCCTGCTCCTCAGTGAGATGGGCCTCCTTCTACAAAGTGCAGCCTTTTCCACACATCCCTTTTTTCTCATTAATGCAGCACTTAGGTGGGTTAAAAAACACACGACTTCCCCAAAACTTGGGTATGTTCAATTAGTCACTGCTTTTGAGGCTGTAACTTCTGGAAGAAAGGAACATCTTACAAACTAGAGCAGCATAAGTTATTGGAGGAATCACAGAATCATAGAATGGCTTAGGTTGGAAGAGACCTTAGAGATCATTGAGCTCCACCCCCCCCCTGCAGTGGGCTTTAGTGCCAGTCCTTTTAGTGCATGAGCTCTTCGGGTCTTAGATAAAAATAGTGCTTCAAATTGAATTCGACTTGAAAGCAGTGGTTCCAAACTTAGCTTTTATTACATTAATCAGTTTGAAAGAAAAGGTGCATGAATTGATATTTTTCCTGTCATCTAAATATGTTATACTACAAGGTTTTGCATTTCAATCTGATCCTCAACAAAAGTCTCCAGTTTTCTTTGTTATGCTAAAGTTTTATCCCTTGGATTTCAGTTTGCCCTGAGTCCTAAAGACAAAGATTAAATGTCAAGAAAGGTATCAAGTAGCTTTCATTCCTTAACCTCTTTACAGTCATATATGTCCCACTTGATACCCTAAAAGATGTGATTGCTCAAGGAAGAACTGCTTTTGGAGAGAGTCCCGAGTTGGGGAAAAATGATTTGCTAGTGTGAGTGTGGCAGATGTGTGTATAGTATCACAGCAGTATGTGTGTCTATACATACATATACATGTATGCACACGTATGGCTGTTATATACATGTGTACACATATATGGATGCACAGGAGAATAAAGCTGTCTTGACCTGAGTTTTTTCAAAGAAACCTGCCTTTTAATGATCGGGAATATAGGGTATGGTATGGCCAGTTCATGTGAGTGGGCTGAACATGTAAACTCATAAACAAGATTTAAGCAAGACTCTTTTGTATTATGTTTATATATATGTCTAATTAGTCTAAGTAGTATTTTAAAGATATATTTTTTTTGCTTCCCCCTCTTCATTTTAGCCTATTTTAGAATCAGGAGCCATAGAACTTCTATGTAGTTTAACACAGAGTGAAAATCTTGCCTTGCGAGTGAATGGCATTTGGGCTTTAATGGTAAGTAGGCCCCACTGGTTAAATACCGCTTGTGATTTTGCTTTTTAAAAAGTTTGTGAATGTAACTTAAAGACCCCATCAGTTGTTATTAAAAATAACATAGCTGAAATCTGGCTTGTCTTTCCACCTAACTACAAAAGCAAAACAGTATCAGCCTGAAACACTTCATCAGTCAGTCCATAAAATAAAATAAACTTTTCAGTTCTGATATCAGTTTGGTTGCCAAGATCATTCAGAGATACAGTGAAGTAGTGTGCTGGGGACAAATAAAAGCAGGTAATAACCAGGTCAGCTGTAAGATTGCGTGGAAATTTAATTCACTGTGTAGCAGTTCTGCATACATTACAACCTTTGTAAGATTAGTTTTAGCAAGTATATAAGCTTGCAGGTAATAGTCTGCTAAAAGAGTGAAAGCCCAAGTTTAAAGTAAAAAAATCAAGCAAAAACTTTCTCTCTCTTCCAGAATATGGCATTTCAGGCGGAACAGAAGATCAAATCAGACATCTTACGAGGTCTGAGTACAGAGCAGTTATTCCAGTTGCTTTCTGATTCTGATGTAAATGTTCTGATGAAAACTTTGGGGCTGCTCAGGAATCTTCTGTCTACTCGCCCAGTAAGTAGAGCTGCAAACAGACCACCTTCTGAAAGCTGATCAAACTTGCAGACAATACAAATGATTTCTCAATCTTTTTCGTAAGACAAGTTATTTTTCTGTTTAAGATTAATGTTCGAGATACTGCTAAAACTGAGGCCTTTGGATTTATCCAAGTGTCTGTAACCAAATCGGTGTAAGAAAGGATTTGAAAGAAATCTCTGCGTCCACTGCAACTTTGTAATTATTATCAAATATAGAGCTAGACAATTACACTTAATGTTCAAATCCATTGCATTTAACTTTCAGCAAAATAATTTTCCTAACTGTCTTTCTGTGAAACTTGTCCAGAACAACAATAGGAGGGTTGCACTATTGAGTCAATGTCTGGAGAGGTACATATCTTAAGGATACCTGTGTTTCTTCTTTCTTGACACCTGAAGTATTTCTGTTCTTATCCAACTATATGGATACTACTGGCTTTTTGAATTTGACTGTGGGACTGTGCACTTACAAAATGCATACATTCATTTTACACACTGAAATAAAATGGTTTGAAAATGTAAGCCCGTGAATTGTTTTTGACAGGGAGAAAGAGATATTGGTGGAGGAAAAGAAAGGGGTAATCCCCTGTGAAGAACAGAGGGAAAACATGCAGCAAACATTTGGCAAGCCAACATTTTTGTGGGGGAAAAAAACCACGAAGCCTCTACTGTGCATTTATCACGTATTGTGTTTCTACCATAAAAAGGTCACTGCAAAAAATCTTCTGATATTTGTACCCGTTGAGTCTCAATAAGCTTCATAGAAAATTAGTTCTGTCTTAATATGAAAAGATATTTAATAACCAGTCATTCATTAAATTCACCCTGAGCTCTTGACAGCAGAGTCTCATTATCACTTAAGGTGTTCTTCATTTGAAACTATGTCCCAGCTTCACCTACTTTCTGTAGTATGTTTTAGAGCCAGAACCAACCATTCTCATTCTCTACCCAAAACTCCAGAATAACTCATCCAGCAGCTTTTGAATGAAGTCTCATTATTAGCAATTTTAAGAAGTCCCACAAGAATCCCTAACATCTTAAAAAATTGTAGTGTGCCATGTGCTGGTAATCCCTGGTGGCTGTTTGCTTTCACTCTTGAGTTTTATATCAGTTATTCCAGTACGTCTAGTTTCATCTTTTTCTGTTACTCCTAATGATCGATTTTATTCTAGTTTAGGTGTTTATAGTCTGTGATCAAATGACCTTTTTATTCTAGTTTAGGTGTTTATAGTTTGTGATCAAATGACCTTAATGGACTTTTAAAATTCCGTTAAGTTGAGGCAGTTCTCCTAGATGATAAGCAATGTATATTGCTTATTTCTCTGAACCCTCTCAGACTTCTCAAAAGTGAATATCAGACCTGGTCATAGTGTTCCAATAAGAGCAGCAAATATGAGATAAGAAACCTCAGTTTTTTTATCCCTCTCTGATATCCCCCCATTATGAGGAGAGAAGTGGTTCTTTCTAACTGCAGCATCATCCTTAGAGCTCGGGTCCACCAGGATTCAGTCTTCAGACTGGCCTACGTGCAACTGGGAAACCAGTGTCTTTTCTACAGGTGACAGTGAAATCAGAACCAAGGCCCATATCATGCTCTCTCAAACAAGACCAGGCTTCAAATGAAGAGGAATGTTATGAAGCGTTTCTGCTGTGATAAGTTCTTGGTTTTGGGAGATCTCTCTAGGAGCTAGGGTCGTTGTGCAGTGTTGCTACTCTCTACTTAGAGTAATTCAAGTAGGAATGCCCCTTCTTTTTTTGGAAAGTTATGCTGATGGTATTTCATCATTGCTTTGGCAGCATATAGACCACATAATGAGCACTCATGGGAAGCAAATCATGCAAGCAGTGACCCTCATTCTGGAAGGGGAGCACAATATAGAAGTCAAAGAGCAGGTACTGGTTTTGTTTCATGTTGTCTTAGAATAAAATTTAAGAAACAGCTAAGAATACTTACTCTTTTCAATGGGTTCTTTTTGTTTGGGATTATGGTGTGCTGGGAATATTTTACAGAGATCTTTCAGATGAATAACTTCATTACCTACAAGAACGCTCTTCTTTCCAATGGATCATTACAAATGTGTTTGAATTGACATCAGGATGTGGGTTTTTTTAAATGTAGGTTTGGTAAAGAGGAGGGAACTGTGAGAGCAGAAGAAATAAATCTCAGGCAACTGCATGGCAGAAAGGGAACAATAGGAACAAGGAAAGAGAAAGAGGCCAGTATTTTAGATTGGGAAAAGCATCATGGTTATTTGCTCCTCTTGCAACCATTGGAGCAGTCAGTGATGAAGACCACCATCATGGCCTTGCTGGCAGCAACACGTGTTCTGCTGGGTGATGTGGTAACTCGGCTGTTCTTGGGTGCGGGCAGGAGCCAGCACTGATTGGAGAAGGAGAGGCACTAGCAGGGAAGAGAGCCCAGGAAAAAGTGGGGAGGGATGTGCCTTGACAAATTAAAACTTAAAAGCGATATGCAAGAGGAAAGGGAGATGGAAAGAGGAGAATGGTCAGTAGGGAAAAGCATCCCTGGCTTGGTGGCAGTGCAAGGGGACCAGTGTATTGGGATACCTGCTGTGGAGATGCTAAGATAGAAGTAAGAGGATAAATGGGCAGAATGTGGCTGCTTAACTCTCTTGACAGACAAGGCAGTCAACTGGAGAAGCCTGTTTCTTCCTCATACAGGGCGTGTGGTGATCAACGGGGGCAGCAAGAAGCTGTGGGAGTTTCCAGAGGATTGCTTTGGCTTAGGATAGGTATTGGTATTGGTAGCAAATAGCATGGCAAGTGAGTGTAAAAACACAGCTAAATCCAGATTGATCTAAATCTCTGCTCAGTGAAGAATGGGCTGAAGGCAAACAGGCCTTTTCTGGCTATTTAAGTGCAAAATTAGCAAAAAAAAACCCCAAAGACTCTTAATAGATAGCAAGTTTAGTGATACTGTGGTTCTGGAACACTGAGGATTAACCAGTTTTGTCTTTGTAAAGATACGTTGTCCTGAGAAAGCTCTAGTGACAGGAATGGCCTTCACTGCAATAGAATGTTATTTACCTTGCCAAGCCTTTCAGAATGATTTTTGAAGGTGAAAATACTCTTGGAAAGGGCTAGTAGACTAGGGTTGAATATAGGGTCTGGGGCCCTTCTACACAGAGCATTTTCCTTGTCCCTGTGTTGTGATCAGCAGCTCGCTTTTATCTGGGAATGTTGTTGTGCATCCAGTACTGCCTATCTGTACGTGAGAGCCCACACTTGGAGCAGGACAGTGCTTATCTCTGTCACTGACTGGCTCATCAGTATGTAATTAGCAGCTTGGAAGTAATAAATCTCTGCAACTGCTGACACGAGTGCAGTGCAGCTTAGACACAGGCATCTTACAAGTGCCGATCATTTTCCAGTGTCCTCCTGTAGCCATCCCTGCATGTCAAGAAAAGATGGTTAAGTCTTTCCACAGCATTTTGGGAAAGAATTTGTAGAGCGTCTCCCGGTGCCTCCTGAGAATCAGGGAAGCTGCCTGGGCAGGTCTTAATGCCACGTGCGTGTAGTGCCAACATGGGCCTAGGTGCTTTGAGGTTATTCTGTAGGATGGCTACTTATTTGTAAGAAATAAGCAGATGTGTTAGTAGTTTGAGTTATCTCTGCGGGTAAGATGTGTGATTAGACTTGTTGAAAACAATTATTGCTCTGCTAGATCAGCAGATAGGCCCCTGTCTTTCCTTTTCCTCACCTGAAGAACTAGATGGATATGTTTGGGTTTTGGTTTTTTTCCCTAGCACTGATACAGAATAGACTGCTTTATATTCCAGTGTATTTAATCTTTTCTATATGTTGCATATTTCCATGAGAGACTTAGTCTTATTCACTGAAATGAATCAATGAATGTTGCATTTTATTTTAAAATGTCAATGACTTTTTTGCCAGGTCTGTTCATCCACAGCTATTAACTCTTTGGCATTGGCCTCAGATGCAAGGAAGCTGGAAAGTCTAGATTAAAGAGACTAAAACTAATTAAAGAAGTTGTTTGTCACAAGTTCAAAGCTGTCAAGAAAACTGTAAATCACGGGATGTGATCTGTGGCCAAATAACAGTTTTTCTCTCTTTCAGACATTATGTATACTTGCCAATATAGCAGATGGAACGACAGCAAAAGAACTGATTATGACCAATGACGACATCCTGCAGAAAATCAAATACTACATGGTATGGAAAGTTCTTTAAAAGGGGTTTTGTTGGTCCTTTGCAGGAGTGAAAAGAGGGTCCTTCAGCGTTTTGGTGTGAAAATTATTGAAGTGAAAATCATGCACTTAACTTTCACATACCCAGTTGTGTTTAAGAAATCACGTAGCGCAGTTCTATGTGGCAGGGGTTCTACTGAAGATCTGATTAAAAGGAAAATTCAGTGGTTATTTTCCATAAGAATGTTACAGTGATTTAAGCAATACCTATAACAAATCTACATGGAAAACGTTTCATGATCTTGGAAAAGGCATATCTTGTAGACGTCAATAAATGTTTGGGAGGAGGTGATTGAGCGCTACTCAAGCGCCTTGTGCTGTGTCTGTCTTTGAGACAAGTTGTAGATAAGGCTTAGTCCCAACTTCGCTGCCTTATTTATTATGGGATGAATGCCAAAATGTCAGTCTGGGAATTTCTGAATTTCTTCTTCTAAACTTAAGTACTATTTTTCTATATTTAGAGTCATTCAAACGCTAAACTTCAGCTTGCTGCCATGTTCTGTATATCTAATCTCATATGGAATGAAGAAGAAGGTAAGAAAGCCTCATTACTAATGCATATACAAGTTGCTGTCCTGATAATTGTAATTGATATTTGCAGTGCATACATAGCACCGTGGGATCCAAACCATCACTATAGGTGTAATACGAAATAAGTGATAGTGGTGGGGAGGAAAGTGTAGAGAGCTGTTCTGGGGCAGGAGGAGGAGATGCAAGAAGAGAGTGACAATAAATAGTTGATGAGAGTCAAACAGAGGTAGGTTTCCACCTATAAGATCTGAAAACAATTGGAGTAAAAGAGAATCCTAGTAAGAGAGCTTCCAAGTCTTAAGGACGTTGTGGAAAACTCACTGTTGGAGGGAACAGGTTTACTAAAGGGAATAAATGTATTAGGGGATTCGTTGCAAAGACATTTTGCCCAGCTTGAATGGGGCAGTGAGACTCTGAAACCAGTCAAAGGACTTGTGTGCAGGACTGGAAGGAAATGGGGAAGGCATTTGCTAAGAAGAGTCATGGCCTGGAAGAACAGAAGGTAACCAAGAGGGAGTTAAAGGATGGTGCTGCACAGAAAAATATGTGTGTTTGTGCTGAGGGGTGGAGGCAGCAGTGTGGAGCTGGAAGAAATGGCAAGGGAAGGAGTGCTCATATTTTTACCTTCAAAATTTTCTTTAAATATATTCACACAGAGAACAAAAAAAAGAAACTGGAGCTCTCTTGGGAACTTGCCACTGCTGTGTCCTAACTGAACTGTGTTTCATACCCTTCCTTTCAGCTGGTTTCTGCTGCCACTCTTTTCTTCTCTTCTGCAGACATTCATTTTTGGTGGGGTTCCCAACAATGTGATTTGTTGTTTTAGGTTCCCAAGAACGCCAAGATAAACTACGAGACATGGGAATAGTAGATATTTTACATAAATTGAGTCAGTCATCGGATCCAAATCTGTGTGACAAGTGAGTATATAAAAAAATTTGAAAAGATTAGAGGGAAATCTTTGGGTTTTATTTCAAAAGTATCCTTTTTTGAAATCTTTTATATATGTGTGTATGTATATATATATATATATATAAAAGATTTCAAGAAAGGATACTTTTAATATATACACACACAGGTGTGTGTCTATATATATATAAAACATATATATGTGTATATATAAAAAATAGGGAGATTCCTCCAAAAAACTGTCTTATCTGAGTTTTATAGTGTATGGAAAAAATCGTGATGAACACTTCTTTCAAGGGCAGATTTTGTATTGCTCAGGAATAACAAATTTTACTCAAGTTCTCAATACTATAAAATAACTACACTTATGATCTTCTAAACCAGTGGAGGGTTCTCTCTGAAATCTCACTGTTACTCAAATATTGTATAAACCTTGGACTATTAACAAAGTTCCAGAGGATTGGAACAATGGTAAACCATCACATAGCACTATGAGTTAAAAAGATCACTACTGTTGTTATCTCAATTAAATTCTTTTCAACTAATTAAGCTCAAAAGTAACTTTTCACATATCTTTTCTGTTGCTCATATTATAGTATCTATACAGATCATCTGGTTTCTTTAAAACGCATGGAACCAAAATAGCTAATGAAAGTTTCTGCTATTTTTATGATAACTTTTTGCAATTATCCCACCTACAGCTGGTAAAACCCCATATTTCTTTCATGAGCTAAAAGAGATGAACATGACTCAAAACTGTGCAGGGTTTTAAAACGCATTCAGTTTGGGTTTCTTGATTTATGAAAGATACTGCGGTGTCCTTAGATATCTTTTTGTATTGTTAGGACTTCTCTGCTTAAAATCCATGCCAAAGTATAGGTAATGAAGGTGATAATTGGCAATATCAATAAGGAGGCTCACAGAAAATTATGGAAAAGCTAAATAGGGTTTTCAGACTGAGAAATAAGAATAAAACTTTTACCAGTAAAAATACTTTCTGGCAAATGAGCCTTGCTTGTCAACACTTTGGCCTTGGTGACACAGAGCCGATTGTGCTTATTGCTGTTGCAAGTCACTGTCCCTCCTGTTTCTTCTGGCCACCAACTCCCACTGTAAACCCTATCCCAGCTCAGCCTACTCATGAACACAGTGGGAAAATTGGAAGAAAACAAATAAATAATCTTCCTCCGGGTTGCTGAGTTGTACTGGATGTTGGAAGAGTCTGTCAAGGTCATGATAGTGTGGTTGGGAGGTGTGGGGTACAAAGGAAGAGCAAAGCTTGCTTCTGGTGGTAGGAAACACTGAATTAGCTGAAGTGATGATGAAACTGTAACCCTGGACCTTTGGAGAGGTGTTTTTCTTTTTTTGTGTATCAAAATTGTTACACAATGTGAGATTACATAAATTCCAGTATTACACTGGCTCCTTCCCACCTCATCATATGTTTTTGGTAGGGCCGGTATTCCTGACAGGACTAACGTGCTTCTAGAACGTTCTGAGTTACGACACATGTTTCATTTCTCAGCTCAAAGACCTGCTTTTCATGGTACATCTGTATTGCAGAAAAGTAATTACCCTGCACAATTATTGCTCTTAAGGTTTTTTTATGAAGTGTGTTGATAATGAGGTTGAATATACATCTAAAGCCCCACTGTGTTTGAAAGTTGCTCAGTTCATCACAGAATCTTCATGGTTGGAAGGGACCTTTGAGATAATCGAGTCCAACTATACACAAAAACCACAACAAAAACCCAACCCAACAATCTTGAGCACTAGAGCATGCCCTGAATTGCCATGTCTACACGTTTCTTAAATACCTCCAGGGATGGTGACTTTGAGCCTCTAATGTACTTGGTTAGATCACCGTATTCTTATATGAAAGGTGGGTTCTTAAACTGTTACACCCCACGCAGAGCATTTCTGTACCACGGGCTAGATTCTCCCAAACCAGCTCACTCGGCTTCCTTTCGCCTCACTTGTTCATCCTCCCTCTCTTGTTGGCACAGTACAGAATCAGAACCGTATAGGGTTGGAAGGGACCTCTGGAGATCATCTAGTCCAACCCCCCTGCCAGAACGGGTCTACCTAGAGCACACTGCACAGGAACTTGTCCAGGCAGGTTTGGAATGTCTCCAGAGAAGGAGACTCCACCACCTCCCTGGGCAGCCTCTGCCAGGGCTCTGCCACCTTCAAAGTGAAGAAGCTCCTCCTCATGTTTAGGTGGAACTTCTTATGTACAAGTTTGTGCCCGTTTCCTCTTGCCCTGTCACTGGGTACCACTGAAAAAAGACTGGCCCCATCCTCCTGACACCCACCCTTCAAGTATTTATAGGTGTTGATGAGGTCCCCCCTCAGTCTTCTCTTCTCCAGACTAAAAAGACCCAAGTCCCTCAGCCTTTCCTCATCGGAGAGATGTTCTAGTCCTCTCATCATCTTTGTAGCCGTCTGCTGTCCCCTCTCCAGCAGTTCCCTGTTCTTCTGGAACTGGGGAGCCCAGAACTGGACCCAGATGGGGCCTCCCCAGGGAAGAATTGAGGGGCAGGATGCCCTCCCTCGACCTGCCACGTTGTTCTTGATGGATCTCAGAGTGCCATTGGCCTTCTTGACCACAAGGGCCCAGTGCTGGCTCATGGCCATCCTGTTGTTCACCAGGACTCCCAGGTCTTTCTCCTCAGAGGTGCTCTCCAGCAGGTCAGCCCCAAACTGTCCTGGTACAGGGGGTTATTTCTCCCCAGGTGCAGCACCCTACACTTGCCCTTGTTAAATTTCATTAGGTTTCTCTCAGCCCAACTCTCCAGCCTGTCCAGGTCTCTCTGGATGGTGGCATAGCCTTTTGGGCTGTCAGCCACCCCTCCCAGTTTTGTGTCATCAGCAAATTTGCTGAGGGTACATTCCATCCCTTCATCCAGGTCATCGATGAATATATTGAAGAGGACTGGACCCAGTACTGACCCCAAAATCTCCTACATAAAGCTGGTGATGATAAAGCCAAACCCCAGTAATTAACAGGTTGTTCCTTTCTTGCAGGGCGAAGACAGCACTCCAGCAGTATCTTGCATGATCAAAGAGTAATTGAATCTATGGACACCCCTCATGTCTACTTAAGGAAGAGCAGGAGATGTTCCTGACTCCTTATATTTGCACAAGTCACCTTGGGCTGCATTTTTCTCAGGTGCAGGGAGCTGCTTTGCAGAAACAGTTCAAATGATCAGGTCTCCAGTGCACTTGAGAATTTTCTTGAGGTAGTTTCTTTACTCAGAGGACTCTTGGGGGGTTGTTTTGGCTTTTTGGTTTTGGTTTTGTTTTTGGTTTTTTTGTTTTTTTTTCCTGAGCTACCTGGACTTTCGGATAGAACAATCAGTCATCATTTTCCTTTTGGGCCTCCAATTTTCTGCTTTTGCTGCAGCCTGCGTGTGTGGATGCGTGTGCTTGAGCGGGTGTGTGTGCTTGGGTGAATGTGTGTGGGTGTGATACCTCAATTTTGTTTTTTCTTTTTTTTTTGGTGTGAAAATCTTTTTCTACAGGTTTTCAAGGGTTAACCATTGTTTGCTGTACGAATACTTCAATGAATTATATACAGTTTGAATGAAATGTTATTTAAAAAAAAACCAAACTGTTGTATCCCATAAAGTTTATTTTGAATTTTGAACAGATGAATGTTTTTAAGTAAAATATATGCATTTCTGAACTTCAGCTTAACTTACATTATACTTTCTTTTTAAAGAGAAAAATAGAGGGAGACAGTAGACCCCAGATATTAAGCAGCGCATTCTGTACTGACAAGGTCCACGGGTTTTTCACTGCCATAGGAGGTCACCTGGTACTGATGACACCCTCAAATCCATGGAATGGGTCAACTGGATGGTTTTGGGGTTTCTTTACATTCTTGGAAGAAAACTTATACTTCAGAGTTCGCGTGACTGATGACTCTTCTGGAAGGGAACAGGCGGCTGCAGTATCACAGGCATAAGCTATCGCTTTAGTAGCCAAGAACTTGCTCAGATAATTGCTGAAGGATTAGCTTATTTCACCGGTGATAAGTATTTGCTGATCATGAATATCGATAGAGCAAAGAGTATGTTGCAGAAGTTACACTTTCAAGAGACCAGAAGGAGCTGGCGAGCAGTGACTTAAGGGACTGCTTTTGTTTTGCATCCTTTACCTCCAGATATAGTTAAGTGACTTACAAATTATTTCCACGAGAGATCAGCTGGGTGCATTAAGGAATGGAAAAATTGGGATTTTGGGGTTTTTTTTAGCTCAGCAATATTGCTACGGATTGTGTGTGTATATGCAGGTATACACACTTGCATGAATTTGGATACCTGGATAATAAGTGATGGGGTTTTACCACATTCAGAAGCCTAGATTGGCCGTATGTTCCTGAAATTGTTCCTGTTAGCGTGGAGGAAAAAAAACAACCAAGTACATATGAAGATGCCTGTGTAAGGTTAGGCTGGAATGTGAGACCCCAGTGGCTTCATGGTCAAATATGCACAGAAACAAACGAGGGCAGCAAGGCTCCTTCATGCAGGTCAGGGTTCTTGCTTTCTTCCCATGTCTGCTTTCTGATTCCAGTATAGACCGCAGTTTTCGTAGCCAGAATCTCCAAACACTATATTTACATAGCACTAACAGGCACGCTAAAGACGGCAGCAGATGTCTTAAACCAAATCTTTCTTTTATTACACTGAACTTCAGGAAGGCTGCAGCAGGAAGAGAGGTCTGTAACTTTGCTAACCAATTTTGATAAGACTCAATCTTTTCTTTCTAATCAGAAGGTCAAATTGTGATAGCCTTACTTTTTTTCCAAGGTAACTACTCGTGTCAGAAAATGTGACCACAGTTTGGCCTGGAATTTGAATGTGCTATGTATCAGCTAACTGTTATCACTTGGTTGCAAAGGAGAATATATACATTTCATGTAACTTCCACCCTTGAAAGACAAATAAAAGCGAGCACCTGACACTTTTTCCCCAGGCATTGCAGTAAGTGACTGGCAGTTTTTTCACGTCCTTCTGCAAATTTTTTCACAATGGACTTTGGGAGGGGGGAGTCTTGAACGAAAGGGAAAGTAAAAAATATGTGAGAACTTGATAAATAGCAGTACCTCAGAAGCAAAATCTTATTTCTAAAATTCAATCCAATATATTTTTGCTTGACAGTTCTGAGGCGGGTATTGTAAATGCAAACCTGTACAGCATCCGACTCCTAAATCTGCACTCCCGCTTCGTACCTTTAGGAGATTGAGTTCTTACATATCTCTTCTCATCCTCCCCCGATTCACCTTTCCAAAAGCAAAACATGAGTTTGATTCTATAAAACTTCCGTGCCTAAAGGTGTTCAGAAAAAAGGTAAGTCTCTGTGTTCATCATGTTGTGAGGTGGTTTCTTCACATTCTACCAGAAAAAACTAAATGCTCAGACAATCTTGTTGCCGCATGAGAACAGTTGACGTTTTCCACAGGTATTGATAGGACAAACTGTTGGATGAGAACATTTTTTACACTCAGTGAAGCTTTGTGAATAATTTTTGATGTTGCTATAGGTCTGTACAAAAAGAAGAATACTGTAAATAAAAAGAACTTTACCAGACCATCTAGGTTTTTTTTCTCAGCTTTCTGGAGAAATCTCAGCTTTCCCTGCCAGCTTCTCTGCAGACCTGAGACTCCCAGCAGGAACAAACCCCTTCTCTGGTCGGCCGGATCTTTACCAATCTTATTTAGGGAGCAGCATCTTGCAAATTACAGAGATGCTTGCAGAAGCAAAGCAAGTAAGAGTTTGTCTGGATATAATAGGAATCGCCAGGATTTCTGCTGTTCTTGTGCCATTTCTCCTCTGAAAACCCAGTCTTAATGGATTTTGATAAGTTTGTCCAGCCTTTATACCTGGGTGCAGGGATGGTAGTCCTCTGCCAAAGGTTCCGTGTGTCCTAAAGTGAATAGTTCTCCCTGGAGTCTGACATGCTCATGGTCCCCCCCACCACCTCCAGTCCACCTTTGGAGTAGTCTCTCCCACACGGGAAGTCAAATGAGACTTTGAATTTGGTGGCTGCTCCCATCACAGGTTTGCATTGTCGTAGTGGAGGAAGCTGAGTGACCTGTTCAAAAGCATCTTAACGTCAGTATATTCTTAAGCCAAACTTCTCACACGTTTTAAAATGTATTTTTACAGACTCCACCTGTGGCAGTAGATGCTGCCCGTCCGAAAGTGCTGAGGCAGTGGCACAGCAGGCAGAAGAATAATTGAAATGCTTGAGATTAGATTCTTGAAGATGAGAAGATGGGTTTAGTATCGGTGTCTTTGGTAATCCTAAAATGTAAGTGCACGATAGGTGTAAACGTGGGTGTGGCTGCCCCATCCCTGGAGGTGTTCAAGGCCAGGCTGGATGGGGCTTTGAGCAACCTGGTCTGGTGGGAGGTGTCCCTGCCCAAGGCAGGGGGGTTGGAATTGGATGATCTTTAAGGTCCCTTCCAACTCTAACCATTCTGTGATTCTATGCACCATTTTAACCACAGCAGTGGTTAAAATCATCAGGACTCTACTGGAGGGCTTATTTCTACAAAAAGAGGGAGTTGCTGGGGGCACCCAAGGGTGCAGTTTGCTCTGTTGAGGTGGTGCTGGAGGCAGGGGAGCCCCTGCCCAGGCTCAGCCCCATCATGTCCCCTGAAGGGCACTGGACAGTGTCCCCTTGGGTTGCTGGGAGTGGATGTGTCAAAAGCCAAGTCCTCAACCAGGAGGGAGCTCCACCAGCTGGAGGGACCAGGCCACCAGGCATCATTGTGTGCTGTGGGACAAGAGGCAGCACCACCAAGGTCTGCAGCTGGAGCCCAGCCACCCCAGGCACGGGAAGGGATGGGGTGAGCAGCAGCCTTGCCTCAACAGGCATCGCTTTGGGGGGTGCTGGGCACAGGTGCTCTGTGCTCACTGCAAATCTCATAAAAAAACCCCAAACTTCAAAAATTGAGCTGCATTAGGAGTGGTGCCAGCAGCTTATCCCCTCTGCTCGGTGCTGGGGACGTCGCATCTGGGTCCCGCACCTTGTTTTGGGCCGCTGCTTTGGGAGAGATGGGGGAAAACGGGAGCCAGGGAGCATGCGGTGGGCTGGGGGGGAGGGAGTTGGGCAGGGTTGGCAGAAAAAGGAGGCAAAAGAGGCTCCATAGGGGAAAACCGGAGGAGACGGAGCTGAGCTTCCTGGCTACAGCGGACGTGGAGAAGGGAGCGGGGCGGGCTGAGCTGCCGCTCCACCCCGGCGTCCCCAGCGCTGCCATAGCAGCCTTGGGGGGCTGCCAGCCACCACGCAGGTACCGCAGACCTTTCTGCCACCTTCACAGGGCCAGGGGGGACAGGTTTTGGGCACTGCTGAGCTAATCCGGCTCCCTCTGTGTCCTGGATGGAGGAATAAAGATGGGTAAAAAGCTTTCTCTGTGGTGCAGGTTGGCCAGCAGTGGGATTTACATCCTTGGAGGACATCTGCAGTGCTTTGACCGCTGCTCAAAGGGCCCTTGTTCCTGCAGAAGGATGGCTGCAAAGAAAAAAGAGGTGGTGCTGCAGGTCAGTAGTAGCCAGGCTTTTAAAGTACCTTATAAACTCATAGAAAGTGTAAAGGATGAAGTTCAGCCTTGAGGTATCTCGGATTCTGCTGGCAAAGCCCTGCTTGCGAGGTCCTGGTGGTGGAAAAGTGTTCCTGAAGCCAGGTGGGAAGGATGGGGAGGGAAATCTCTCCCCTGAAGTCAGTGGTGGGGGCTGCAGGGGGAGGTTGCTGTGGGGTGGGAGGTTGCCATGGGGCTACCTGTTGTGTTTCAGAGCCGTTCCAAGCTGGCATGGGTTTGGCTGCTTTAAGAGATCAAAATGGATCCGTTTTCCATGGGACAATGGTTCAGAGGACACTTAGAAGTAGGGATCCAGGGAAGGGGAGGTTTCTCCTGCGTTGCAAGTGCTGCTGACATCTCTGACCACATATTTAGAAAGATTGCAGTGAAGGTGGAAAAGTTAAGAGACAACAAAAATTCAAAAAGAGACAAAAAAAACCTATTTCACAAGGATGGATTTTTTTCTGATTTATATTATTTTTAGGTTAATTTGTAGGATTTATACTGCACAACTGACCTACTGATACTTTATAACTACCTGCAGAGGGGAGAGAGGGTTTCTGAGGGCAGCTTAGCCTGCAAAAACTTTGAAAAACCCAAAATAGGTTACAAAGATCTTCAAATTTTGCAACCGTTTCAGTCTTCACGAGGGAGATTATGGGCTCCTTCACTTGTGGGCTGTATAACCTTGTTTATTCAACTGTTAAAACTGGAAAGCACGGAATGAAAATATGAAAGTTTGTATAAGAATGTTTTTATAAGTGGAAGAGGATCATCTTATGAAGGTAAAAACGGTTTCTGTTGCTGGTTGCCCAACTCTTCCTCTGGGAGGGGGAAAATTACATCCACCAGGCTTGGCACTGTTGGCAACTAAGGGAAAAGCTGGGTCTAAATCTGCAAAAAACGTGATTGTTCCCACCTGCAGATGAAAGCTGAACCTCGTGTAGGACATGATGTGATGTCCTGGAGAAGTTGTGGTTATATTAGAGAAAAGCCAAGTCCTAGCAGCCTCCAGGCATCCAAATTAGCAAAGCACTTTGAAGGGTGCCAGCATGGCTTTCGGAGTCCCTCAGCTGAACTCACTGCCAAAGTCGTTATCACAAATTGTTATCCCTAAATCCTTTGAACTCATTCTGTGAAACACTCCGAGGGTGGTCCTAGCACTAGTGGTAACTGGAATAATTAAACTTCTTAATTCTGCAGGTGCTCTCTGAAAGAATTGGGCTTGGGCTCATGCACTGACCAGGAGAACAGATGGAGGTGTTTGAACAACTCCCCGTTCCCTGAGCGAGGCAGGGTCCTGGAGAAACTGTGCTGTGTGACCTCTGGTGACATCTCTGAACACCTGTAAGAGGCAACTTAGTTTGCACTGGAGTTTCTACTCTTGGAATTCCTGGCTTTGCCATTGTAGCAGTTCTTTAATGCACATTGGTGTTAATTATTGTAAAATAGCTGGCCTTATTGCAACTTGCTGCCTGCCAGTGTAGACTACGAGTAGTTATGATTAATGATACCAGCTGAGAAAGTTATTAGGAATCTTCATTGTTCAGGATGAACAAAACCAGATCTTACATTTCTTAAGAAGCCTTTCTTTTTTTTCTTTAACTGGCTGTATTTTTCTAAGTATATACTGAGGGGCAAATCCTGTAAGACAGGGAAGATGCTAAAGATGTTTTCCTTCTTAATAAGAGTATTGGAAGTGTGGGATAATACAGCACGTGGCACAATGTATGGAGTTGTCTGGGGCATCCTTGACTGGGTAAGTCCCCGAGCAGCCTGATCTAACACCGAGCCTTGAGCAGGGGATTAGACTTAAGGACCCCACAGATCCCTTCCAACCTAGATCTTTCTGTGCTCTCCGTTCTTCACTATGCTTTGGAAGTCCTTAGATAGCAGCCGGTAATTCAGATAAGGACATCCTGGGCTCAGACCACCCTCTAGTGCCCAGACATCACACAAGCTGTGTATTTTGCTTTTAGATTTGTGTATCTAGACACCAGAAAGAAATTCTTTACAGTGAGGGTGGGGAGGCACTGGAACAGGTTGCCCAGGGAAGTAGTGGATGCCCCATTCCTGGAGTGGTTCAAGGCCAGGCTGGATGGGGCTTGGAGCAACCTGCTCTAGTGGGAGGTGTCCCTGCCCAGGGCAGGGGGGTTGGAACTGGATGATCTTTAAAGTCCCTTCCAACTCAAACAATTCTATGATTCTATGATTTACCAGCTTATTTTATCAAGACAGAAACGTTTTCAGGGAGTATCGCTTGTGTGCAGGCTGGGCGAGAAATTGCCAGTGGAGAATCGTAAATTGGATGAGGACTGGGTCTGAAATAGGTGTGAGGAAAGGAGGATATGTGGTGGAGAGGAGCACGTTGAAGCAGCTCTCTGAACGCTGCAGGTCAGCCCAGGCCACCACCGCACTGCTGGGTTTGAGCACCCTGCTGGCTCTGATGGAAGGTCTCTGGCAGGTGTTAATGTGTGTATGGCTCTCCTCCAAGTCCTCTCCTCCACATCCCTGTGGCTTGTGCTGTGGTCCAGGCCGCCTGCAGAGAACCAGTCTAGTTACCTGCCAGTGGATCTTAACCGTTTTAGCTGCGGGCCTGTGTTAACACATCGTTACGTATCCAACTTCCATTTAAGTGAAAGCAAAGTAGCTCTTTGTGTTTATTCTGTAGCAGGAGTGCTGTGGTGCTCAGGGTCACAGTGTCACAGAGTGATATGGGGTTGGAAGGGACCTCTAGAGATCATCTAGTCCAATCCCCTGCCAGAGCTGGTCCACCCAGAGCAGGTTGCAGTGTGCAGGTGGGGTTTGAATGTCTCCAGGAGGAGATGCCTCCTCCCTGGGAAGCTTCTTCCAGGGCTCTGCCACTCTCACAGGAAAGAAGTTCCTCCTCATGTTTGGGTGGAACTTCTTATACTCAAGTTTGTGCCTGTTTCCTCTTGTCCTGTCACTGGGCACCACTGGCCCCATCCTCCTGGCACCCACCCTTCAAGTATTTATAGGTGTCGATCAGATCCCCCTTCAGTCTTCTCCAGACTAAAAAGACCCAAGTCCCTCAGCCTTTCCTCATCAGAGAGATGTTCTAGTCCTCTCATCATCTTTGTAGCCCTCTGCTGTCCCCTCTCCAGCAGTTCCCAGTCCTTCATGAACTGGGGAGCCCAGAACTGGAGAGTGTTCCAGATGGGGCCTCCCTGGGGCAGAGCAGAAAGGGAGGATGCTCCCTCGACCTGATGGCCACATTCTTCCTGATGCCCCCCAGGATGCCACTGGCCTTCTTGGCCACAAGGGCCCATTGCTGGCTCATGGCCATCCTGTTGTCCACCAGGACTCCCAGGTCTTTCTCCTCAGAGCTGCTCTCCAGCAGATCAGTCCCAAACTGTCCTGGTGCAGGGGGTTATTGCTCCCTGCCACTGTTCCTGGTACCAACATATCTGCAGGGCTCCGTGCTAAGCCAAGGCACAGGAGGAACATCTGGAGCAAGTGGCCAGACTTGTTCAAGTAGTTGCTACCAGTCAACAGAGGAGGGCTTGCTCTTGGTAGGTTATTGTTACCCTTTCCATCTGCCTTTCCTTGGTTCTTGTGAGACAACACGAGTCTCTAATCCAGTACGGTTTTCTGCAGAGCTACCTGGCTTGCTGATGGGGCTCAGAGCTGGTGTCAGGGAGGAGCAAGAGCATGTGGGAAGCAGGGAAGGAATGCGAGTGTGGGAGTGAAGATACTTGACTGATCAAGGGAATGGAGGATCTTTCTGCTAAGGAAAGGCTGAGAGACCTGGGTATGTTCAGCCTGGAGAAGACTGAGAGGGGACCTCATTAATGCTGATCAATATCTAAAGGGCAGGTGTCAAGAGGATGAGGTTAGGCTCTTCTCAGTGGTGCCTGGTGAGAGGACAAGGGGCAATGGGCACAACCTGGAACACAGGAAATTCCATCTGAACATGCAGAAAAACTTCTTTCCTCTGAGGGAGCCCTGGAAGAGGCTGCCCAGAGAGGTGCTGGAGTCTCCATCTCTGGAGACATTCCAAACCTGCCTGGACACATTCCTTTGCAACCTGCTCTGGGTTGCCCTGCTCTAGCAGGGGGTTGGACAAGATGATCTCCAGAGGTCCCTTCCCACCCCCTACAATTCTGTGATTCTGATTCTGTGACTTGAGCTGGTTTTTCTGAGGTCTTCCACCCGTTTTCTGGCACAGCTCGGCCCTGCCCAACTGGTCAGAGGATCGCAGGCAGGTGTGTCCATCTTTTGTGCAAGCATGAAGTGATTTGTCAGTATGTTTGCGCCAGCCAGGCAGCACCTGATGACTTACTGTTGCTTTTAATGTGTTTTTAAATTTTCACGCAGATTAACATCAACAGCCAGGAGCTTTGGGAAGAAATGTTGTACCTCAAAGGACTCATTGGTAAGCGTTTGGGTGACACACTGGATTGCTGTTGTTCTGTGTTAAAAGGACACCAGGGACTAATTACTACGTGAGGCAGTTGTTCAGTTGGTCCCTCCATTCCTCGTGCCCTGAATGGAAGAAAGAAATAGGCTAAGAGAGGTGAGACTAGCTGGGGGTTGTAGTCCACCATCCCTGGAGGTATTTAAAAGACAGGTTGACATAGATCTTAGTGACATGGTTTAGTGATGGGTTTTTATCAGAGTTAGGTTGATGGTTGGACTAAATAATCTTAAAGGGCCCTTCCAACCTAGACAAATCTGTGATTAATTACTGTGCAATCAAAGCAGTGCTGGTGCAGGAGCTTCTGGAGTCTCCAGTCCAGCCCCACCTGCCTGGAGCAGGACTGTCCCCAGTGCACGGAATAGCCCTGGTTCCCACGGCTGGAGGTTAGAGGGTGTTAGGTAACCCTCATGTGCTCTACCTCTATACAGGAGTTTTGCCTAGAAAATCTGGTACCTCCAAGATCACAGCCATGTCAGTGTTGCTTCTAAAGACTCCTCTGTTATGAGCTTGTCATTTTATAATGTGATCTCAGCTTCTGATCCAGAATTTAAACCCTTGAAAGAGTATGATAGTTTCTACTTCAGAACTGAACCCATAGCCCTTCTAGGGCTTCAGCAGGAGTCCTGCCACGCTCCAGACAGAACTATGGGAGCAACAGCCACAACTTGCAACCTGGGAAGTTCTGGTTGGCCATAAAGCAAATCTCCCTCCCCAGGGTGGTGCTGCAGAGGTCACCAGAGGAGGACACCGCAATCCTCAGAGGTTTTCAAGATTCTTCATATTGCACTAGCACCCTTTTGCAGTCCCCTTCCAAGTAATTATGCTGCGAAGCAGAAAAGTCCACAGAAAAACCTCAACTGACCCATTTTGACCTCATCCTTACTAATTTTCCTGCTTGCAGTTGTTGATGCGTTTCAAACCTGGTGCGGTCCGTGCAAAACAGTGGTGGATCTTTTCCAAAAAATAAGGAATGAAGTTGGCAGTGATCTCCTGCATTTTGCTGTGGTAAGACCTAATGTGGGCAATGCTTAAAATATCTGGTCCCCTGAAATTAGCAGGTCATTTACCTTTCCAGTATTCAGCTAAAGTGATGACAGTCCAGGAGTTCCAGCTTGCCCAATACCGACACTTGGTTACATTAATAAGAACTCATATTTTTAAGAGTTTTCAGGCTTCAGCTATTCAGATTTCTGCTTAAGCAAGTAGTGCAGGACAGGATCATGAACTTATGTGTCCCTCTGACACACAGGGAGAGTCTGGAGGAGCTGGGTTTGTTCACTCTGGAAAAGGCTAAGGGACAGATGTCTGGTGGGGCATTAATGGAGAAGGCAGAGGCAGGTGTTTCTCAGTGGGACGCAGCAAAGGAACAACAGGCAAAGGGATCAAGTTGCAACAGGGAATAATCCAAGTAGCTAGAAGGAAAAAGTATTCAGTGTAGAAGTGGTTGGACACTGGGGCAAGTTCCCAGAGAGGCTGTGGAGCACTCATGCTTCAATGCAGCCTTGAGCCAACCTCCTGTACCATTGAGACTAGCCCTGCTGTGGGCTGGGTCTTGGACTGGAGCCCTTCAGAAGTCCCTCCCTACCTCAGTCATGCCGTGATTCCGTGCTTAAATGCCTTTCCTGGCTGAAGGCCGGCTCTGGATTGCTGGCAGAGCCATGGGCAGTGAGGTTTCTTGTGGGAGGACCCTGCTCAGCACTTCTTGTAGCCTCCTGCTGCTGCCGCCACCGCAGCTCCTGCTGTCACTTCTCTCGCTCCTTATAGACAAGAGACCCTCATTTCATGTTTTCAGGCTTTTCCTCTGGGATTTGCTCAGGCAGGCTGCTGCCAGACAGATATCCCTGCCCCACAGGCGCTGCTGTTCCAACTCCCACAGCTGGGATCTCCCTGCTTCTCGGGTGGCCGGTACCGAGCTGCGAGTCGGTTGCGTCCCCAGCTCTGACCAGTGTCATTTTGTCCCCTAAAACTGGAACCCAGAGGTGTTTTGCTGTATGTGGGGGACGAGTGGTGCCAGCTGAGGGTGTCTGAGTCCGGGCAGCTGCGTGTGCATTCCTCTGAAGCAGAAATGCTTTTCTAGAAACACCTGGTTTATTTTACATTCTTTTTAGGCTGAAGTTGATTCCATTGATGCTCTGGAAAAATACAGAGGGAAATGCGAGCCCGTCTTCCTCTTTTATGCAGTGAGTGAACAATATTTTTACAGTAGTTATATAGCAATAAACATGTCTTGCTGGTGGGAACAACTGTCCTTTTTGAGGGACACTCTCTTTTTTCCACATGTGATGGGGAGATTTTGTTTGCTCTGTACCTGCCAGTATCAACTGGTGACCAAGTGCTGCCTGGATAAGAATATAAAGCCAGAGTTTACATTTTAATACCTTCTGCTTTACCAGCAAGAAACAGCCTGTGGGGAGGCCCACGTAGCCTCCGATGGATGGCTGTGTTTCATGGCCCTTTCCCTGAGCTTAGTAATGAAAATCCCTATGACTCACATCCAAGGGTCCCTATGACTTCCCGAAACATGTATGTGTCACGTCAGAGTCCACGTGAGCAGTGTTGACGCCATGTCGCTGTGTGAACACGTGTGTTGCCCCATGGGGTCTTGAGGTTCAGGCTCCTGATGCTGCAGGAGCTTCCTCCTCTCACCAGCTGCTCGGGTTCCTCCTGAGGCTGATCAGGAACGACAAAGAAGGTTGTTCCAAAGTTTCCCTCTTGTTCTGGAGCCCGGCAGCTCTGTCAGGGAGGAGGGCCTGATACATAATATCATGGGTGACGTGATGCTGTAGTGATTTCCAGAGCCCAGCGGGCACCACTTGAGCACTTACTCACTGGTTGGCTTTTCACACCTTTCAGGGAGGAGAACTGGTAGCTGTTGTAAGAGGAGTGAATGCACCGTTGCTGCAGAAGACCATCCTGGAACAGCTGGCAGTGGAAAAGAAGGTTCTGGAACACGGAGGAGAGCGTGTGGTGGTAATCAGTCACTAAATCCTTAACTACCTGTAGATGTATGTCCCAGAGGAAAGGTTCAGCTCCCCAGTGCCAGCATCGCTCTAAAGCAGAGTTACTTCCTTGCAAAAATACTGTCTCTTTGCCTGGACTGGCTGTGAAATCTGGTTCACATGCTGCTTGGGTGTCCACAAGCCTGTGGAGCCAGCCTAAGATGAAGGAAGCTGGAAAGGGTGATAGTGTTTTTCAAAACCTCTGGCCGCTTGATGAGAGGAGAAGTAGTACATATCATCCAGCTCTGCAGGATGGAAGAGAGACTCCACTGTGACTTCTCCTGACCTGTTCCCCTACCCTAAACATCCCTGCAGTGGTTCAAGACCAGGCTGGATGGGGCTTTGAGCAACCTGGTCTAGTGGGAGGTGTCCGTGCCCATGGCAGGGAGGTGGAACAGGATGATATTTAAGGTCCCTTCTGACTCTGGCCATTCTATGATTTTATTCCTTAAAGCCACCTTCCTAATCAGCTCGTAATTCCAGGATCTCTAGCAGGTCTCTGTGGTGGCATTTCTCAGGGTGTGGTGGGGGTTCATTGCAACCTTAGTTGTTTTTGTTTCTTGGTGTGACTGATTCTGTGGTTTCTGCCTGGAGCCTCTTGTAGAGCTCTGCTCAGCTTTCTCACCAATCTCCAACTCCAGGGACCTTCTGCCTGTACTCTGGATGTCACTGTGTGATCAATTCATTAATTCCTCCCTAGTTCTCACATACCAAAGTGACTCTTCTTACGTAGTCACCTTCTCCATGTCACCGGTGACTTCTTTAGACAGCCTGGACAACTCTGTCTTCTGAAGTGTCACCACCCAGATTGGTTTCCAGGTTCCTGGCCTGGGCTCTGCTGGCACAGGGTCTGTCCTTGGAGTAGCTGGCCTGTCCCCAGAGCTGAAGCCAGTGACAGCCCCAGGGCTGTCCCTCCCCAGCCCAGCTCCTCTGCACCATCTCTGTGGGTACAGTCTCCTGAAAGGGACTCCTCAACTAACGGCATTTATAAGGAACAAAAATGACTTTTCTGCCTGTAATCGGCTAGTTTTAAGGCATCTTCAAAGCACAGATGGTGGCGTGCTGGCAACTGTGAGCTCTCTCTGGTGGTGTTGGCTGCCCTGCTTCTGTGAATGCTTTTTCCCCAGCTTTTGCTGATTCAGAGCTGATCCAGAGCTCAGGTGGTGACCCTGGACCTGGAGGTGGTCCTCTGCTCTCGCTGCTGAGCTGAGCCTGGCCCTGGGGGACAGCAGGAGGACTGGTTCCTTCTCAGGTGGAGGAGGAAAGTGGGGGGACCTGCCTGGCAGATGCTCACCTGGAGGGTAAGAGGACACTCAGGACGTTCCCTGCTCATCCCTGTGCTCTCGCCGCTAGGTACAAGACCGAGCCTTCTCCAAAGAGGAGGGAAACATGGCTGCTCTTCAGGAAGGACAATGGGAAGGCCAAACTGGCAAGGCAGGCCAGCTGTAGGGTGCTCATTGTGCCTTTGCTGAAGATGGAACCTTGAATGTCACTTCAGCTGCAGCTGGGACAACAGAGGGGCCATTCCTCCAAACGGGGACAACATGGGCTCTTACGCAGGATGGTGTCACCTTAAAGCAGTGTAGGTAGCCACAAATAAGAGACTGGGGCAGCCTGGGTGTCTGACATCATTAAATCGTAGGATTTGTGCATCCAATGTGTGGTTTATCTGACATTCACACTTGCCTCCTAGCTTGGACATAGCACAGGGCTTTCTTCTGACCTGAATAACTGAAACAGCAAGCTGCTGCTCCACTTTTCCAGGTGGTTTCCATCAGAAAAACCAGATCTTGCAACACCAGCTCTTGCTTTGTCTGAAATTAGCTACATGCACCCAAAGGCTTTTGTCTCTCACCCTGTTTCCAACCTCCAGTGACACTTTTCCTTGGCTTTGCTGGGACACTGGTGCAGAGGAATAGGTGGAACCAGACCTTTGTCTCTCATTTCTTTACCTCCTACTACTTTTCCCCCTTTTTTCTCCCCTTGGAGGCTAACACACCCCTTTTCCCACCTCTCGTCATGCAAAAGACGCAGGATTCCCCGTTCATTAAAGGGTTTCGGGCGGTGTTGGCGCGGCTCCTTTAAGGCCGGCCGGGTGTGTGTGTGGGGGGGCGGCCCTGCCGGACTGCGCCTGCGTAAGAGCCGGGCCATCGGTGACCGCGGGTTCGAGTCCCGGCGGTGCCGGCCTGCTGTGCTCGCCGCTGCGGCGCCCCGCAATGGAGGCGTCCCCGGAGCAGGGCGGTTGCCCGGCGGGAGCGGACGCCGAGCCCTTCCCGGAGCCACCCGCTCACCGGCTGAGCGTGGCGGAGCTCGACCGCGAGCTGGACTCCCGCAGCGAGCTGGTGCGTCGCTAACCTCTGCCCTGGCGCCGCTCCCTCCTTCCCTCAAGGAGAAGAGGCCCGGGCGAGGCGGGCACGGCCGGGCCGCGGTGCCTGCGCTGGCCCTCACCCGCCTCCCCTCAGCGCCCTGGGCCCCTCGGGAGGCCGTGAGGGAGGGTGGGTGCGGAGGGACCCCGCCACTGTCCTGTCAGGTCCGCGTGTGGCGCTTCTCCCCGCGCTGTCCCGGCCTGCGGGTGCCACCCACCCCCTTGGATCGTTCCCTCAGGGTCCCAGCAGGTGGGGGGGGCAGGCCGGGGGGCTAGGCAGCTGCTGGAGGAGCAGGACGTCGGGAGTTTAAAATAATTCTGTCTCCTGGAAGAGGCCGTGTCGGGCCTTCGTGGTGAATTCAGCCAGTTTTAAGAGCCCGGGGAGGGACAGGGAGGAGGTGCGGGGACAGAGGAGCCGCAGTCGGGTGAGTGAGTAGGGACACAGGCCAGGCAGCCTTCCTGCTGGAGCAAAGCCTGGCATTCTCACAAGTCTGAGGTAAAAGTATCTTTGTTTTTAAGAAAACTGTATTTTTTTTCCCATTAGTAAGCAGTCAGGGAAAAAAAAAATGCTTATCAGTGTTTATTTGTATTAGAAAGGTAGTATGACACGGGTAGTGATCTTTAGAAGTAAAAGAAAAGTATTTAACATTTCAGATTTGGGCTCAGGTCAGAGAACTATTTTATTTTTTCAGTAGTAAGTACCTCTTGTTCTGCCTTGCAATGCCAAATTTCAGAGAACGCGTTTTGAAGAGGAGAAATTGTAGTATTTATGGTGCCTTTGTGGGCAGAGGTGTGCTGGAAGGAGCGCATGCTTAGCTGCTTGGGTTTTTTTTAACTTGGGGGGGGGAAGAAGTTTGGAAGGTGGAGCAGGCAACCTAAACTCAGTCTGTGGTTTCTGATCTACAGATAGACGACAAAGAATTTGACATTCCTCAAGTTGATACTCCTCCAACACTGGAGAGCATCTTGAATGAGGTGAGTGGTCCATTGGGCACGTAGCCAGCTCCAGGGGGGAGCTAAGATGTGGTAGCCCATATTCTTTTGTCTCTTCTCATATCGTGTTTTCCCTGGGAAATAAAATTGTATAATTTTGTAGTTTCCTGATATCAATAGCTAACAAAGTGCATGCTCAGTTGAGTAATTGCTGTATGGTGTGTAATATGGAGTTTTGGTGGGGGTTTTTTTCAATCAAAATAGCCACAGCTGAAACCTAAAGTATTTCCATCCAATTTAAGCATGTTCACCTGTGGATTTGGCCAGTCACCTGAAGACCATACAGTCCATTATAGTTTGGGGTCATCAAAGAACCTTCTTTTTTCTTTTTTTTTTTGTATTTTTTAGCTAAGGATACATAGGGGGAATTCCAGGTAGTTCTTAAGTTGTGGGAGAAGACGAGAGCTAAATTCTTCACAACTCCATTTATGTTGTATCTTTCATGTATTTAGTCTACTGGCAAGAGTAGCAAACTGTCTCAACGCCTGATGCGACCTGTAGTACCTTTCAGGGAAGAAACTGACTTTGTCTTGCTCATATACAATTCAATGCGTTTTTCACAACAGCCACACGAGCGTGTGGTTCTTAGAAAGAAAAAGAAGGGCATGGAAGTAAAGATAAACTCCAAGAAAAAAAGCTTTTTAACAAACTGAGGAAATTGGTGGTTGGACCTCCTAGGAAGCCAGTATAAAGACAAAAGGAGCCTGGAGAGGTGGTAATTCTTTTAAAAAGCTGTATTAAAGATATCAATATAAGGTGCTCCAAACAGATCCAGTCTAGAAACATGTGTTATTTCTGCTGATGCCTAAGGGCAGAGGGAACTTACTAATTTTGGGTGATACAAGCTGTAAGGAGACAGAGTAGAGTCCAAGTCTTAAATCTGAGAGGTAACCATGAAGACAGCCTAGTTTTGTGTAGACAAAGTCTTACTCCAGTGTTTTTTCTCTCAGTCGTACTGGGTGGGACTGACTGGCAAAGCACCTTCTGACAAGGATTTTAGTGGAGAACAACCTGACTGAGCCAAAAAGTCTCACGGCTGTACTGGAAAAAGAGGCACTTAGTGGGCACAGGACTGGCAGCTCTTAAGGCAAATGAGGAACACCTGTTTTATTCTCTGCACGTTGGACATTAGGTGGGGGTATTGTTTTTGCTCTCTCTGGCTCTGTGCCTTAAGAACAACACAGACTGTACTGAATTTAGAAGATACCAGGGAGAACGGCTGTTTAAAAAATACTATAAAAAAATAAAATCCAGGCTAAGCCTGAGAAGTGAGGGAGAGAGAAGAGATCGCCAGCAGAAGAGCAGAGAGAAGAGCAAAACCGCCTGTCAGAGCAGCCGGAGGGACTGCTAGACTCGCAGCCACCACTTGGTGAAGTGCTGGAGTAGATGGTCATTCTTCTAGGCCTTCTCCCTGCAAATGGACACTTTTGAGAACAGCTTAGTTAAAGGTCTGTTAAAAGTTTTGATGGAGTAGATAATACCTGGGGAAGAAAGATTAGCTGAATAACTTTCTCTCCAGCCCGCTTTTGTGACTACTGTGAATTCTGGAGATCAGTTCTTCTGCAGAATCAGTCTAATAAAGTAATACATAATTCTGTTTTTTACATATCTTGTTCTCTCCTTTTTTCATTTTGCTGCTTGCAGTTTTTCTTGATTTTTCCTGATACTGTTTTGCTCACATTTCAGTTAGCGGTGTGCATTCTGAAAGTTTAATAAGCTGTGGTGATTCTTTTCCTTCAGACTGATGATGAGGAAGAGTCTTTCATTTTGGAGGATCCCTTTCTCTTGAACATTGATAACACGGACACACACTCCTATGACACATCTTCCGTAGCAAGCTCTGACAGTGGGGACCGGACACACCTGAAAAGGTACTGCAGGACTCGGGCAGTAAATGCATTTTGTGGGAGAGGGAGTGTTTAAATTTCTCTGAATTTTAATGGAATCTTTAAAACACCAAACCATGATGGCTTTAAAGAAAATCTTTTGAAAGTGTGTCTGACTTCCACAGTCTCAAGGTTATTTTTAAAAAACAAGTGAACTGCTGTCTCTCCTTCAAATGGAATACTAATTTTGACTGCTAAAAGAAGCCCGGAATGTGATAATTAACTAGAATGCTGCTGACTTATCTTGTTAATTACTCAAATGATGACCTGATCTTACATCCTGAGCCACTCCCAAGGCCTTCTTACATGCTATAAGAAGTTGTGATTGTTTCATGACCGATTGCATAGGGTATAAAGACTCGGAGCATGATGGTTTATGGTGGTGTACTGACTCGCTGTCCCTTCTTTTTCAAATAGGATGGTTTGTATTGAGTGAAAGGTTACCTGGAGTGGCTTAAGTGGTTTTCAGTACAAAATGGGCAGAAAAACTTGGAGGTGTTGCTGTCATCTCTGGGTGAAGCTAGTTGTTGTGTCTATGGGTCCTTAACCATTATACAAGCTATTAACAACACCTTTCTTGAGCCAGGTGTGAGATACTGACTTGTGTGCCCCTGGAGGGACAAGAAATTGCAACTTCCCTGGGGATCTTTTCTCTACTTTTTTTGCTACAGTATGCTAGTGTTGTTTAGAAATCACGGTTCCCTGTACACCAGTTAAATTAAAGACATATTCGCCCTAAACAGAAGCACTTGCCTTTAGTATCAAATCAGCTATGTTTTAATTGAACTTTATTCTCTAAGCATACATCCAGTTTTCCTAGGGGTCTGTATTCTACTAATGAGCCTTTTTCAATTGTGTATTTTCATTAGACATTCGCTGAAACTTCCCTACTCGGTGGAAGATTAATTAAAGAGCAGAAGTGTTGCTTTCAGGCTTTATTAATAAATTCTGTGATTTGCAGATTTCTGTTTGAAACCGACAATTTGTTTGAAGGACTTATTCTCCAGGGGAAAAAAAAAATAAAAAATGAGTTAAACCCAAACTTTTTGCAGGCACAGCAGTGCATAGTGCCACGCTAATAATCTCATGTTCCTTTCATTCTGTGCATGTAGGCCCCAAGAATAAGAATGGAAGCTGCATGAGTTAGGGGTGGTCCCAGAAGTTACCTGCTGGTTTAGCTGTGAGTTAGGCAAAGTTCCAAACTTCTTTATTCTGCTCTAATGCATTTGATTTATTTCCTGTTTCCTTAGAAAGAAAAAACTCCCAGATTCTCTCTCACTCCATGGATCAGTGATACGGCTCTCACTTCTGAAAGGGATTTCTGCCCAAATTGTATCAGCAGCAGTAAGTGTCTCTTTGTTCTGGTCACATCCATTGAGAAAAATATGAACCTCTTCTGGTGTAGAGGGGAGTGTGTGATCTCCTCCTTCCCCCTACTGTTAGTTCTGTATAATACTAACATGTTTGGTATGTAAATTACTAACAAGGAATCTCTAGCTAGTAGTGAATCAGCTGACTGATTGCAGCAGCAATATAGTAGGTGCCGTTTAACACTGATTTGGGTTGCTAGATGTCATCAAACCTGGTGGGAAATGTTAATATAAAATAATAGATACAGTGCAATTGTTCTGCTTGCTCGAAGATGCTGGAAACAGGTTTGCTCAAGGCTCGCAGCAAGGCACAGAACACACTCCTTGCTCTGAGCAGAGTGAGGAGCAGGTTTGCACGTTCCTGCCGTTGGAGCTGGTCTGTAGATGGTACTGCCAGGGGAAAACTGACTGTCCAGGGTCAGAGCTAAGGTGGTGATTTGTCAAGTGTGTGATTTCTGAAGCATGCGAGGTAGGCTTGTTAGAATAAAATTCGAGTGACTTGTCCATGAGCGTGTTTGTGATGGCTCTGCGACCAAGGGCCCTTCTGGGTGTTTCTAGCCAGTGCTTCCCTCAGCACTTTCTGCCCTGGTGGGACTATTAAAATGCAACTTGTGTGGATTTTTCCACTTGTGTGGATTTGTGCATGGAGCTGGGAGTTTTGTCTCTCTCTTACTCATGACTTCTCCTGGTTTTCTAGGACAAAGTGGATGCTGGCTTGCCCACTGCAATTGTAAGTACCCTGGCAATTTTCAAGTGCTGTACAGTGAGTTTTCATGTAAGTTTGTTAAAGCGATGATTTAGGACAGCTAATAAATGCTTCTCCCTTCTTATCCTTACTAAGAATTTTCAAATGTGAGGGGTGGGAGAAGTGGTGTGAAAGATCTAGCTCCTGGGGGCAGAGTTCAAGCTTTCTGAACTGCTCAGTTTCCCCTCTGCTACTCAAGCCCCACGCTCTCCCCTTTTTCGTGTCCTCCCCAGGGGTTGTTAATTGAGCACTGAACCTTTCCCCATGAGGTAAGAGTTTATATGTTGAATGCATTCAGTTTCCCCAGCTATTTCTTTTTTGCCAGTTATTGATGTGACTATTAGCAATATTTTTTTTTTAAAGAAACTTAAACTGAAGTGCTCATAAAGTGATGGGCTCAAAATCTCTATGGCTCTGATGTAACTGAAATATGATCTTAAAATATTAAATTTCACTAAAAGCCTGACTGAAAGATACTCCTGCTTAACGATTTGCATTAAATTTCTTTAAGTCAAGCATGCTAATTAAAAAAAGTCAGAAGTGAAGTTGCTTGTAGTTAAAGGAGAAGAGAAACATTTTAAGGTGTAACACAGCAAGTGTTTGTTCTGCCCTTGTGAAATAAGTTTTAATGTTTTATGAAGAAACAAAAGTTGCTGTTTGTTGCTTTGACTGTCATAGCAGCAATCTGTAAGACGTTATATGTTTTGTTTAATAAAGAAAAAAACCCATAGTCACATCTAAGGCAAAAGGTTGGATGGCAAAATTGGAAGCACACTGTGACTGATGTGCACATGGTCTAAAAACCCGTACTGATGTACTCCAGATATTAAAGCACTTTTTTTTTTTATCTGACTTAGACAGCATTATGTGATTTCTCTTAAGTTTTACTTAATTGGATGCAGGTTTGCAAGTGTGTAGAATCTTGGAGCTTTGTTTAATTCTGTGTGGAAGGAAGCTGGATTCCCTGGGCTTGCTGTGGACTGTCTCTTCAGGGGACCAGTGCTACCCAGGGTCGTAGAAGAGTTCACATGTGGATGTTGCAGCTGAGTGAGGAAAAACTTCTGAGTATTTTCACTCAGCTACTGCACCAAAAGAGTGAGGCTGACTTGACAGAGAAGGAATTTCACTCTGGGTACCACTCCAAGCATTTGAATTGCAAATACTAGAGGTGAAGGCAGCCCTTTGAACTTGAGGAAATCTGCGTGATGGTAGCTCAGGTGTAATACTTCTCTAGTTTTCATGTAGGAATTGCTTGCCACTTAGAAAATAGTTACATCTGTAACCTTCTAAGTCTTCCCCTTTTGGCAAATTTCACGTGAGTGTAGTGAGAGTTTAGGTGGTGGATTTGTGACTAACGTTTCTTCTTCCAATCTTTCTGCGTGACTTTTTCAGGCAGCATCAAATCTGATAGCAGTGGGGACTTCCCATGGGTTAGCGCTGATATTTGGTAAGTTAAAAATTAAGTCTTGAGGTTTTTTACATTGTAATGATCTTAAAACAAACACACATAAGCAAAAAAACAACCCCAACCCAACCTAAATTAGAACCACAAGGTGGATTTCTTCTAATATGTTCTGCTTGTGCTAAATGTGATTTTTCTTCCAGTGAAGCAATAAAGCACAAGTAATATTTTAGTTGTCCTTACATGTTTCTTCTGCTTTGGTGGGGATTGGCACATTGATACTGAGAGATTTAGCTCTGTGGCAATTGTTTAAAGAGCCTTTTCTATGTTGAAGTATAAATTGTTCTGGTTTCCTGTGGAAGAAACCAGATCCAGTATACAACCATCATCTCACACAGTATTAAACTGCTTCTTCCGTGTGACATAATAGCTACCGGCATTAGGGAAATTAAAATGTGTTCCTTGGGAAGTGGAACTTGGGAGGTTTCTCCTCGGTGTCCCTTCATTCTTTTATTTTTTCCTTCCTCCCTCCTATCACCAAACTTTCTTAAAGTTTCTGAGCTTGTGCCTGTGTTTCTCCAGCTCACCAGCTGGATGAGAACAGCTCTTGAATTGCTCCCATACACAGATTTATTTTTTTTTGTGCCTTTTGTCTATGCAGCACTAAATTTTTAACAATTTTTTTAAATGTCAGTGTCACCTTTGCTTTTCTTTTGAAGTTGGCTGAAATTGTTCAAGAGACCAAAAGTTATGGGGCATGGGGTACAACAGAAGAATGGGAAATACTGTGAGAGTGTAAGACTCGTTTTCCTGGGTATTTAGGCATTAAACTATTTGATGCCATTTGCTAAATGCAATATTGAAACAATTACAGGATGTGCTTAATCTGAATATAGGTAACTTCTTATCTGCTACAGTCAACACATGATCTTACTGAGTTTTTAGTAGTAGATCTCTGTGGGTTTTCTAAAATTTGTGTAGTACTTCAGGACTTATAATATCACTACTATGGAACGCATTTTTACTCCGATCTTCCTGTTGCTCTCTCTACAGAGAGAAGTCAGTAAGCTTTTAAATGTGACGTTGTTCTCTGCAGGTGTCATGATAGAGAGATACTATTTTTAGCGTTTTAGTCTCCAGAAGGGGCTCTAGGGCTCTATATAAACGTGCAACGAGGAAGGGTCGTTCTTAGCTTTCATGTGATTATTTCTGCATCAAGTCCCATTTAAGAGGATGGGCCACTGAATGCCTGAATCTCTGAGATGCTTGGTGTGCTACGGTAGTTCAGTTGATTTATTCTGTAAGACTTGGGTTTTTTGCTCAATGCAGGTGTGTTTAAGCAAAGTCTTCTTTGTTACACTCTGATTATTTTGGACCAACGTGTTTACTGTTATTTTGGCTGTGATATTTGCAAGGGTCTGGAGTTACAGAATCACAGCATGATATGTTGGAAGGGACCTCTGGAGATCATCTAGTCCAACCCCCTGCCAGAGCAGGTCAACCAAGAGCAGGTCCCACAGGAACGTGTCTAGGTGGGTTTGGACTGTCTCCAGAGAAGGAGACTCCACCACCTCTCTGGGCAGCCTCTTTCAGGGCTCTGCTACCCTCACAGGAAAGAGGTTCCTTCTCATGTTTATGTGGAACTTCTTAAGTTCAAGTTTGTCCCTTGGCACCACTGAAAAGAGCCTGGCCCCATCCTACTGACACCCACCCTTGAGGTGGTGTCATATATATATGACATATATATATAGGCATTGATCAGATTCCCCCTCAGTCTTCTCTTCTCCAGACTAAAAACACCCAAGTCCTTCAGCCTCTCCTTGTAAGAGAGATGCTCCAGGTTGTAGCTCTTTGCTGTACCTTTAGTTCATTTTGTGGCCTTTAGAAAACTTGGCATAATGGCAGCTTTTTCACTAATTGACTTTTATTGAAATAAATGTCACTACTTAAAATAACTTCTCTTCATACTTGCAACAGGGCTTTTAAAGCTTTCTGATCTATTGAAACATATGAAATTATTGTTTATACAGCCATGTACTACTGTGTATGATCACGAGTGCATTCAGCAGGTTGAGGAAAATTATTAGTCCCCTCTATTCTGCAGTTGTGAGGTCACATCTGAAGTACCATGGCCAGTTTTGGGCTACTCAGTACAAGACAGACATTGTGAGCCCAGTGGAGGGTCACCGAGATGATTACGGGGCTGAAGCACATGATGCATGAGGAGAGGCTGAGAGAAGTGGGTTTCTTTTGCACGCGGAGAAGGTGGCTCAAGGGGACATCACATTGCTATCTTCTACTGCCTAGTGGAAAGGTAGAGAGAAGGGACACTCAGACCCTTCTCAAAGGTCCATGGTGTTAGATGCGAGGTAGTAGACCGAAGTTGCAACGTGGGAAGCTCTGATGAAATTTTTTCATTGTGAGTGCACTGAAGCATTAGGTAAGGGCTGAGAGAAGTTGTGGAATCTCCTTCCTTGGGGGTATCAAAAACTCAGCAAGGCCCTGAGCAAGCTGATCATGTTGAATTTGCTTGGAGTAGTAGGACTGGACCAGAGACCTTCACAGCTTCCTTGCAATCAAAGTTATTCTGTGATTCTATGCTGGAATTTCAAGGTGATGAGGAAGGAAAGCATGTCATCCAAATTTTGTTTCGGATATGGGCATGGATGCTTCCTGGGCACTTCTCTGCTAAATTCTTTCAGTTCTGTAACTGAAACTTGGGCATTGACCCCAACGCTTTCAGATATATCTGCAAAGAGAGAAGTCCTCGCAGGCTGTTTGAGGCTGCCTTGTGTGCAAAAAGAGAGAGGATTAGCTTTCTGGCTTGGTTTAAAGTCTGTCATTTAAACCAGCAGTTTCTGTCTGTGGACTGATCGATTTCTGTACTTTTTTTAATGAAAGCATTTTTCTACTAGATGTGTTAATTAGGAGGAGATTTACTCCCTGAGGTTTTGCAAGTTATGTGTGTGATTTATACTGTACGGTGGAAACATCACCTTTTTTTGCCTGCAAAAAAAGTACATCCATTTTCTGGTTGAGCATTGCTGATGTTTAAGTTTCTCTGAATAGTTTTGTGTCACTAGAAAACTTTTTAACCCTTTATTTTTTTTCTCTCGTGTGTTTGACTTTATGTAGCTATTTGTCTCTTCTCCTAAGTCCATCTGTACGTCCTGATTTGTCTGCTTTGTCCTTTTTAAGGAAAATTTGTGTAGCTTTCATTTGGCTTTTTTGAATGCTTCTGTTGGCTCTTGAAAAATGATGGCAGGACAGTTCTCAGCTGCACATCTAATCTTTGAAAAGCACTATTTTTCATGTGGATTAGGGCTGGATTAGGTGCCAACTCTTTGACACCCTCTAAGTGTTGGCAGGAGGGGATGTCTGGAGGCCTGTAGTCACCCTGTGGTTGGTACAGGATTGCCACCAATAACTGGGTTGGGGCTGCCCTGGTCTTGAAAAACTCTTATGGGTGGAAGATACTGCCCAATAGGCAAAAGTGTGTGCACACACTCCTCTGGTAACTTGCTCCAGGGCCACCAGATCTTGCAAGGCAAAAAAATTCTTAACAACCCATCTAAACCTGATCTTTCTGGAACCTTACTGATCTTTCAGGTACTTTGTCTTCTATTTGATGCATTGTTACCACATTTGGATAATGACATTTGTTTGTGCCTTAGGAATATGACCTTTAGCTTGTTTATATACTTGTGTGGGGGATTGTTATTTTTCTTTTTTTAAATATAAATGAAGGACATGCTTTCACCAAATTCTTTCTGAAACTTGTGTGGAGTTGTGAGCATTGTGCAAATGAGCAATTATTCTGCGTGCCACAAGGAGTGGCATTCTTGAGGAGTGCTCTCCCAGCAAGCCTATAACAATAAACATATCATCTTTAGAGATTATTTTTTTTTCCCTCCATCTTTTAGAAAAGCTAAGATGTCTTTACATTACTCAAAAACTAGCCCTTAAACAGATCTCACTATGTTATTTTTCATGGAGACTTTATGTTCCGGACATAAAATTTCCATATAGCTCAACTTTGTTTTGATTAGTGTTGAACTATTTATTTTCTGTGTTGGCTGTAAAACTTGTGGTTAATGTCTTGAGTCTTCTTTGAGGTGTGGGGGTAGCACTTGAGAGAACAGGTAGTGTAAGTACCCAAAGGTAGCATTACAACTAGATTTTGGGGCACTGTTGTTCTTGGTTGTTTTTTGAAATTAATGGGGAGTTGAATGCTTGGCTGGTGGTAACTGTTCAAAGTAGTTTTACTTGTTAAGTCACTGTGAACTTCCAGTTTTATTTCCTCTCATATTTCTCTTTTTTTGGCCTTCAATACAATGAAGTCTAAATTTATAAGATAATTTTTTTTTAGTGATTCCATACGCTTTTTAAACTGTTTGGTTGTTTTAAAACACTAGCTGTCACAGCATCCTCTTGGTTGAATAAATCAAAAGGGGAAATGGTAGGAAAAGGAAGCACTATCAGTAAGACCTGAAGGTTCTCTCTGAAGATTGCGACATATATGCTGTTCATTACCTCACTCTTTTATATTGATTTCTGGCTTTTTCTTTCCTCTTTTGGCCCTTTCTGTGTGGACTGAAAAGGAAAAGGTACAGTAACACTGCACTGTGCACGTACCCTGCATGAACAGCTCCTGTCTTGTCCAGTTTGCATGTTGTCTGTGCCAGAATTTAAGATGCCAGATTAGCAGCAAGTAAAGCAGTGGAGTAACCAGTCAGTGGTTAAAACTGCTGGCCAGTCTGGGAATTGGTTATTGAATTCACCGATACACTTAAAACTCTCCAAGTGAGAAGAGCAGAGGAGCAGGTAAATGTGGTATTTAAAATGTTTTAGGGCAGCAGGTCCGTAGCTGTTTGTAAAGGCATTATTTTGGGGATCTCCCATGAGATCACCATCCATCTCTTTCTGCCTGAGAGATGTCAAGTGGGAGTAGGACACTGATTCAGAGAGCCACAGGCTCTTTGAAACCCAGGTGAGCAGACAGCAATTTCTGGAAGCCCTGCTCAGGCATGGGTTATTGCAGCTGAGGAGGAAACAGTGGCTTCCTGACATGGTGGCCACAGATGGGCTACCTTAGCCCCTGCTCCAAGTGACAGTTTTACTAGCTGAAGTGGAGGGGCAGGAGGTAGAGAGAGGGGTTCAGCCTGCCCTGGTTTAGGGGACAGCTGTTGTGTTATGGGGGAGATGGTGTCTGCAGCCTGTCCCATTAGCTCACCACCTATTGTTCTGATCCCCAGGCCCAAGGGGATATGCCTCCTGGGACACTCTTATTGATTCTGTGCCTAATTAAGGTGGGAGGAAAGGACCTATTTGTAAAACTTGCCTTTCCAACTTGGGAATATAATGACTTAAAGAAAAGATCTTGATGAAAACCTGGTGACCTGAGAAGTAATAACTTCTGGACTGCTACGCTTATGCCTTTGCTCTGGAAAGTGACTTTTTTCCTATTCACAAACTTGTTTTTGCTCTTTACTTATAGAGCTGTATCTAAGTGCCATCTCATTTTGACTTCAGACTTTGAGAGCAACACAAGTGATAACTGCCAGAGATGTTTCAGATTAATTGCTTTATGTAAATTGCAAAATTAAATACATTTTTTTTGGACAATTGGTAGCCACCTTTGTTTCAAGCATTTGGAAAAATGCTTTTTCTGCTTAATCCTAAATGTGCCTTAATTCATAGCTGGCAATACTAGTCTGGAAAATCATCAGATCAGCTTTTGTAACCTTTTTCTTTTATCTGTTTTTATTACTCTATCAGTTGATTCATAGTAGCTCATTGTTTCCAAAGAAAAGCAAGACATCTGAATCAATTTTGTCCATCTTATTAATAGTTATCTTTTTTTAAAAATGGCTTTTCCTTGTGTGTCATCTTTTGACTGGCTGGAAACGAGAACAAACACCAGCGTGGGTTTCTCTGGGGTTGGCTTTCCAAGTGATCCTTTCTTAACTCTGAAGATGCAACTCTGGCAGCCAATGGGCACTTTCTTCTTAGGAAGGAATAACTTGAGTCGTACAGAGCATTTAATTTTGGGGTGGTGTTGGGGGTCTTGTTTGTTTTGAATTGATGTGGGTGAGGGAAGAAGAAAATGGGTTTGAAAGCTCATGTGGGTATACATATAAAGATGCAAAGCTGGATTGAAAGTAGTAGTGGTTCTGAAGCTGCTGCCCTTCTCAGAGAAAGCTGTCAAAGATTCTCCTTTTTCATGCCTTATGGGAAACAGTTTATTGATTGACTTATTGTCAGGTTTAAGCAGAAGTGGAAGGAACAGGATGTAATTTGCCTTTAATAGCAAGAGCTGCAGTATTCACCTTATTTTTAAACATATTTCTGTGGTTAGCAGATGGCCTTATAAATAAACTGTTTGCAGGCTGCTGGAACAGGACTTATTTCTTCGGGACTTAAAGGACGCCATTTGCAGAACACCTCTCTGAGAGAACTTATTTTTCAGCTGTAGCTCTGCTCTCTGAGCTTCCATGGAAGTCTTTCATCATTTTTCTTCTTTTATTTTGAGCTGTCCCAATCTATGCCATGTACACCTTTGTCACAGTGATGTCAAGGTGGTTTCTAGTAGCGTGGCAAAGGATGATTTTTATTTCCATCACACAGCTTCTGCTTTTCCCTTATCCTGATAAGGAGAGTTGTATGCAGGGCAATGCCCTTAGTTTTGAAGCGCTTCCACTGCCTTGTGCTTGGTGCTAGAGGTGGTGGCTGGAACACCCTGCCTGGTCCCTGGAGCAGAAGGTTCTGGGGTTTGCTGTGGCTTTGTGGGCATCAGACTGACCATCAGGAAGGCTCTGCATTGTGCATGAGTGGCAGATGGCTTCCAGAGCTGCTTCTGTACACATAGGTTCAGCCAATATCAACCCGCATGTTCTTCTTAGCTTTCAGAGACATCTTTAACAATATTGTGTTAATTTGGGATGCTAATGAAAAATAGTGGTTTATGCCCTTTCTGATTATTTAACTGTGAAAAATAATCCACCTGTAGTTTAACTGAACATCTCTCACAGCAGAAGCACTATCTTTATGAAATGCATTTAGATGTATAGAAGCAAATGTCAATTCTCATTTGGAAATGCAGCTCCCTCCTTCGGTGTTTGGCATGATCCAGACTGCGGAGGAAGAAAGGGGAAATGATTCCTCCTTCACGCAGCGTCAGGTGGTGTGCGGGCAGGCACAGCGGAGCAGAAGTAGTACATGAAGGACAGGTAGCTTTTTCCAGAACTGCCTGGGCTGCTTGCCACCTGATGAAGAGGTGATGATTTTTATTGATACGGCCAACCAAAGGCCCCTTTGTCTTTTCCTCCCACAAAGGAAGAGCAGAGCTCTTCAACATTCAAAAGAATCCTGATGTTTCCGAGTACCTATAACATATAGTACCCTCTTGGCTGCTACTGGCATCGTATTTTAGGTCAAAACTGAGTTTTCTGTAATACCTGAGCCTTCTTTGTGCATTTGTAAGACACAGTGTGGCCTTTCTGTCTCTCCCAGGCCCTGTTTCACTTGGCGTGCAGAACAAGTGGTGTTTGTAACACCCTCTCTATCCCTACCTCTCTGCTCACACTGTCTGGATTTTGCAGGAAAAGGAATTTTTTACTTTCTTTTGGGCCACTACAGCACACGAGTTTATTGAGATAGGTACAGGAAAACAAGGAATAGAGTGGAAAAAGTATTTGAATATGGCCCTAGCTTTTTTCTCCTCACCTTAAGTGGTGCTTTAGAGTAATTCATGACTTCAGGTGCTCTTCTTGCTAGTGTTTGTTTTGGACATCCCACTAATGGATGAATACATCACTTCATATTGGGGAAGAAAAGAGAGATACATCTGTGTTCTGTTTCACATCTAGGGTATCGCTAACGGTGCTGCAACTTGGAGAAATGTGTCCTGTGCCTTGGGCACTTCTTCCAGGGGGTTTCTGGTCATGGCCACGCGGCAGCCCTGGCCCCCAGAGGCTGTGCAGTCTTTAGCACCTCCTTTGCCTGTGTCTCAGGAACAGGAGTGGTGATCTCTGTCACAGTGTGGTGATCATGCTGCTTCCTTACAAAGTAAGAGCCACGTGCACTGGAACTCATTGAGCATTTTAAACGCGCAGCCTGGGGACGCAAGTCTGTTGTTACCTGCAGCTTCTGGCCTTTATCAACAAAACAAGGAATAAGTTACATGAAACTACATTTACCAAAAGCCCATGTTGGGGATTTGTAGTTGATATTCAAATCCACATAAAGAGGAGGCTTGAAAAGTAGAATTAATTTTCTGTCATCTTCCTTGCTACAACTTGCCATCACTGCAGAATAGTAAAAAAAAAGCTAGATATCGCTTTGATTTTTATTTTTTCCTAGTATCATCTTCTTCTGTCTGTGATTCCTTTGCACTTCCATATCCCCTCTGCCTGTTTTGTACTTTTTAAAATAATTGTTGTTTTTCCCTGCAAAGCAGTGTCCCACTATCTCTATACTAACATGTGTTCTCATCTTGTAAACTCTTTTTTAAGAACTTTGACTATAAGCCTGTGGCTTGTTGATGTACCCCAAGTGAATTGTATACATAAATAACTGCATGATGTTAATTTTAATCAATCCTCTTTCTTTCTCTTTAATTTCTTACCGATTGTTCTGCTCTAGATCAAAACCAGGCTCTTCGGCTGTGTCTGGGCAGCACTGCTGTTGGGGCCCAGTATGGGGCTATCTCCGCTCTCAGTATCAACAACGACTGTTCAAGGCTCCTGTGTGGCTTTGCGAAAGGACAGGTAATTCCAGTAGGATGAGAGGACCCAGTGCTCTTTCCTCCTGCAGGCTGTTACTGAGGGACTGTCCAGAGGTGACAATAGCTCCAAGCCAAGCACAATGTGGAGCTGTTTTTAGTAGTTTTTGTGCTGAGGAGCAGCATGTGTGGCTTGATCTTTTTCGGCCAGCCAATTCCTGCATCCAGTGAGCTAACCCAGATTGTTTGGGGTAGGTTTCTGTGGAGGGAATGAGTTTCAATTAATCGTGGCTTGTTGTGGCATAAGTCCTGCTCCTGGTAAAGTGAAATGTGCAGTGATGCACCAGGACAACCAGTTTAGTTTTTCTAGGTCACTTTGCAAGATCTGTGCTTTGTAATTAAAGCTAATATTTACTGTGGTAATGACTTGCAATTCTTGAAACTCCTTTCTAGCCCTGAAGTTCATTTTTACTAATACCTTACTTCTGTTGTAAGATGAAAGCAGCATAGCTTTTGAATGTAGAGGAAAAAGAGTTTGGGTGTGTATTTTTATGTCTTTCTCTGAACCTGAAGAGAGAAACCGATTCCTGAACAAACATTATGACTAAAACTAAACAAAAATGAATAGAGGTTAACTTGGTAGAACTTAGAGGTCCATGGAATCCACAGGAGGCTCCTTTTGTTTTGTTTTTTTTTTAGTTTAAATTCCCTTCGCTCCTTTTGGCTTTCACCTTCATTCTAGTTTAAACACATTCCGGTGTCTATGAGAGGAGTAAATGACAGCCTGCTCCAGAGGTTGTGGAAACAGCCTTGATCCATGCAGAGCAGTGGCCAGTTCTGGATGATAGTCCAAGAAAATATTTTGGAGTGGCGGTTCTGAAACATCTGGTTTATGATGCTTTGACGGATGATTTATGGAACCATAAAAAATACTATTTCCAATAAAAAGTTTGATGCAAATTGTAATCTTAGCTCTTCTGGGCTAATTATTCCTTAGTTATGCAGCAAGTATTTTGGGATTTGCTACTTCTTAGTTGAGAAATTGTCTGAATTTAATATCCGACTGCTAGCAGAGCTGTCTGCTCCTACCTGACCTGTCGTGCCAAGCAAATGCAGGAGGAGAGGAGTGACAAGGTTCCTGGTAGCCACAGAGATGCTTGAGTTTTACTAACGGGTGTCAGCAGAGACTGTTCAACAGTTCATGGATTCTGCGGAAGAGAAGTGCATTGAGCCACTTTGAACAGTGTTGTGTGATAGCAAAGTTATCTTATGTTCTTTAATTGGCTTATCAGGTAGATAGATGTGAGGCGAGTGAATTTGGGCAGGTGGTGAGCGTTTGCCAAGAAGACATGATTCAGAGTCATGAAGATAACTCTAATGTTGTCAACGAGAGTATACGTAGATAAGTAAACCGCTTGTAAAAACAGGGTAGGAACAGATTTGAGATCACTTTTCCTTCATATGACTAACCCAGGATGATATTGGGAAGTTAAATTTATTGGTGCACTAACGCACAAGGTGAGGGAGAGAACCCCTTGGCAGTAAACATGTACTGAGAACTATCTGCTTGCAGATCACCATGTGGGATCTGGCCAGTGGGAAGCTGCTACGATCAATAACAGATGCTCACCCACCAGGAACAGCCATTTTGCACATCAAGGTAACAAACACTACATGTACTCCTTGTATAGTCCTACTTTTTTTTTTTTTAATTTAAAAAACATTTGTGTTCAGTCAGATGTGACTTTCCCAGTGTAGTCCTTTTAGACTTACAGATGAGAGCAGCTCCCTTGGAGTTATTTGGCGATAGTATCCAGAGGTGAGAAAAATGAGCAGAAATTCTATTTAAAGAAAGAAACTGAGTATTTTGAGAGCTGAAATAATAGCATTGGCTGTGAGTTGTACTATAACAAACAACAGTTGTTGTCTGCTATAACTCCTCTCTCTGATGCCCAAATCTATGAAGAATTAGTTGCTAGAATACTAAAAATTGTTAAAATGCTCTAAAACATGCAGTGGTTTGGACTGGATACATGACTGACCAACTGTAAACTTAAAAAGAGTTTGAAGTGTAGAAAATAGCTGTTGTCAGCAGTTTTTTAAAAAACCTTGTTGGGAATGTTTAGGTTGAAAGATGGCTTCTTGTTCAACACAGTGTTGTCTCACGCAGAAACTCGTATCTGATTTTGTGCGTGGCTTTGTTTTATGTGGCCCTCTCCCACCAGACCATAATGCTCCTTGGCATCCTGGTCAGAGCAGTGTCTGTGGTGCATCACCAAACTCTTTTCTCTCTTCTCCTTTCCTGGAGAAGGCATCCCAGACCCACACAGTGTCACACATGGAACTGGTGTAGTGGGTCTGGTGGGGGATGTTGCTTAAGTACAGGTTCTCATGTACTGCTTGGGCTGGCTGACTGACTGACCAAAAACGTTTCGTGGGTGTGAAGGTGCCCCCTTACTGCTGCATCTCCTGTACTTCCATCTCTGCCATCTTTGCCCTGGGCATAAAGATGAATATTCCTCTGTGCCAGATCTTCTGCTCCTGGTGGCCCCCTTCTCTAGCTCATGCTGCCCCTGATGGCAGTGAAGAGCACTTGGATGCTGCTATACAGCCCAGATGCTTGTGCTGCTGATATTGGTTCCAAAGTCCTCCAGAAGGGCATCTGTGACCCTTTCTTATCTTGCTTATTTGGTGTCATTAGTAGTGCTGGATGCTTCTGGTTTTTGGGGGCTGTTTCTGTTTGTGACTGCAGCCCATTCACCAGCTCTGGCACCAACTCCTGGGCTTGAGGCTGTGAGGGGTTCTAGTGGTACCGCAGGTTTTGGTACACTGTAGTTATGAGCTGCAATGGAAAGTCATGGCACTTTGGTAACAAAATCCAGTTTAGGACTTGCTGGAGGGGTGAAAATGAAACACAAACCCTTGATTTTCTTACACATCATTAAAAAGGCCAGTAATTGTCTCAACTCCTTATGTTCAAGGTGTCTTTCTGGTAGGTAGAATGCTTGTACTTTGGTGTGCTCTTAACAATGCCATATCGTACAGTTTTCCTATCTTTGTTTTTGTAGCTTATGTCTTAGTGCCACTTTTAATCTAATTAATCTGCTCAGTTTACAGATGACCCGACGCTTGCAATTTGCAATGACAGCGGAGGCTCCGTATTTGAACTGTCATTTAAGTAAGACTCTTAGTAGTTGTCATAGAAGTGCTGCCTCTGGGTTTTCCTTGTTTCATTAGTGAGAGCTGCCCTGCTCGTTTTCCTCCTTGCTTCTTCAAGGGGAGGAGGGACAAGGAGAAGGGATTGACTGTGTAGGGAGTCTGATGATGTCCAGGATTTTCCAGAACTTTACTGTTTAATAAGATCTTGAGGACCTCTTGTCTGTATCTGAGCAGCCATATGGGACTGCTGCCAGTGATGCACTAAAAGTGATCCCTGGAGCTGTGTAAAGGACTTTTTAAAACCAATTATTTAGGAAGGCTCACTCTTGAGATTTCATGAGATGATTGGACTGATCTCATCTTAATAGCTGGCATCAAGCTGTTTTCTCTTCTTTGCAGGAGGGTTATGGGGGTGAGAACGTGTGAGTCTCGATGTCTCTTCAGTGGCTCAAAGGGGGAAGTTTGCTGTATTGAACCATTGCATGCAAAAGTTGAGCTGAGAGACCATCCTATCACCCAGTATTCCCTGCTGGCCATGGCCTCCCTAACAAAGGTAACTTCAGGGGGGGTAACCCCCCCACCCCCCCCCGCAGAGGGCTTTGTGTGAGAAATCACAGAGGAGTTGTTTTCTGGTATCTACTCAAATGTTTTATTTTGCCTTTTTGTTTTTCTTGAAGATACTGGTTATCGGCCTGAAGCCATCTCTGAAAGTGTGGATGACTTTTCCCTACGGTCGTGTGAGTAATGAAGCCAAACAGTTGCTTTTTGGATTATGGCTCCAAACCTGAAGGGCAGGGGATGGGATTAGGACCGGGTGGTTGGTATCGCTAGTTTATCAGCACGCAGCAGACTATGCACTGTGGAATCACACTGATAATCTGTTGGTCTGACAGGTGCCAATTGTGGGCGGAGAGATAGTGAAAAGGCTGCTTTGAGCTGTTCCTATGTGAAAATGCTGAATTTCTCCAGTTAAGTAGGAAGGCAGGAACTCGGGAGCCCCTCAGCTTCCTGCATTCCCTGTGGCATCCTGGTTGTACCCACAGATGGGACCCTCACCTGATGATGGCTACAGTCACCTTGGCCTGAGGCCATTGCTTTACATATGAACCGTACTATAGAACCCTTAATTGCAGGGACAGAAACAAAGTGGAATTAGAGCACTAACAGGCTTCTAACCTATTGATTATTTGCTGGTATCATTCCTCTTGGAAAAGCAGCTGGGGGAAGATATGGGATAATGTTGGATTGGGAGAATGGAGAGGAGGCTATCGGCAAGTTGCGGCTTGTCCTAGTCCATCAATCTGTATGCAATGGGATCTACAGTAGGCAGCTGGGACACAGGTTTTGTTCTCACTGGCTGTCATGTTCCCAAGAGGCACATGTTGACCCTAACCCATGTGGCGGGACCAAAGAGCACAAGTTACTGCTCAGCAGCAGACGAGGAAATTGCTTTACAGCCTGTATGTCTACATGGCAAAGTCAGAGAGCAGCAGCTGATGAGCAGCATGTGTCCTGGAACTGAGGTTCTGCCTTGCGTACCTTCAACCCTGGCTTTACTTTTTGTGTGACAGATGGACCCTTCTAGTGTCCCCCTTCTGGCGTGGCACTTTGTGGCTGTACAGAACTCCGTGAACCCCATGCTTGCGTTTTGTCGAGGAGACGTCGTTCATTTTCTTCTGGTAAGCCTTGGGTGTTTTATACTGCTTTTCAGATAGTCATGTCTTATTCACATAGTCGGTTGGCGGAGCCTCTGTCTCAGTGAAAGCACTGTGTCTGTGCATGGGGTGTCTGCAGCCGGCTTGGAAAAAAAACCTGCTGGTCATTGCTCTTCAGGAAGCAGCGGTGCCCTTCCCTGAGAATCTGGAGGCATGAGCTTTATGCGTTCCAGAAGTGTTGATTTGCAGTTTATCTCATTTCTACTGGAGGTAGAAGAATGTGGATTGTTTTCAGGGAGATCACATAAATTTGAGATACCGTTTTATTTTTTGCTTTTGCTCGGGGGAAAAAGCTTATATAAACCACGAAGAGACAGCAGCTTTCAGGTCCTGTTGGCATGTGACTTTAGGGCATGCTGTTAATCCTGTTTAGATCTGCAGAAGTCACCCATGCAGATATGGTGTTTGAAGATGATTTCCTGTCTGATTACAGAACGAGAGCAGTACGCAGGCTTCAGAAAATCTGCCATTTTGGCTTTGGAGTGCTAAGTTTGTTTCCCAGCTCTGTTGTCACCTTGGACCTTAAGCTTTGCTCAAGCACTCAAGACATTGTGTTGTCTGGATTCAATCCTCTTCCTCCTCTATCTTCTGTCTTGGGGGGAAAGGAAGGGGGATATGTTTAAGCCTGTCTCGCTGGAGGTGTCTGTGTATAGAATAACACCAGCCTCTGCACAGATACCCACCTCAGCTGCAGGCAGTGGTGCTGCTCTGCTTATAGGTTACTAAACAGCAGCTGTGTTACCCAAATTCAGGTCCCACTTGCTGTACTTAAGATTGTCAAAACGTCAGAAAACCTTATTGTTCTTTGCAGAATGCTTTTTTTAAAATGATGATGAATTAAAGCCAGTTTCACCTTAGCGTTCTGTAGTTCTGACTTTTATGAGCAGAAAGTACAGTAGTTCCTGCCTGGGATGAGAGAAGAAACCTTGACAGGGAGCTCTCATGCAATGTCTCCCTTCAGTTGAGTGTTCAGTGGGGCTGAGCCCGTGGAAGTCACTGGACGAGAATCAGTCCTTCTTTGGTCCTCTGTCCAAATCCTGGAGGTTTGCACCCCTTACAAGAGACTGAATTACCCTGCATAATACATGAGGTGGGGCAGGGGGGAACAATCCCTTGAACGCGTGTAGTGCCAGCTTGTTTATGACATACAACTCTTGTAGTACAAATACATGATTTAAAATTGATCCAGCAGAGGGTGTGTACTTTTACTGCTCCCTGCTCAGAGCCTTCTGTTTCCTCGCTTACGTGAGTGCTTTTGAAAGTGAGACATTAGGCTCTGTTTGAGAATCATAGAATCATTTCGGTTGGAAAAGACCCTTGGGATCATTGAGTCCAACCATCTACCCCACTCTACAAAGTTCTTCCCTGCACCATATTCCCCAACACCACATCTAAACAACTCTTAAACATGTCTAGGGATGGTGACTCAACCACCTCCCTGGGCAGCCTATTCCAGTGTCTGACCAGTCTTTCCATGAAGAATTTCTTCCTAACATCCAGTCTAAACCTACCCTGTTGCAGCTTGAAGCCATTCCCTCTTGTTCTGTCGCTAATTGCTTGTGAGAAGAGACCAACACCAGCCTCTCCACAATGTCCTTTCAAGTAGTTGTAGAGAGTGAAGAGAAGTTGAAGAGACCATAGAGAGAAGCGTGTGTGCTGGTGCTGCACACTCAGCCTGCCTGTCTGAGGGAGCTCCAGGCTCCTGGAGCTGGTGCGATGCCCCTTGGGAACAGAGAAGTTAAGCTGAACAAAGTCTTTGGGTTTTAATCAACCCTGTCTGATTTCTCTTTCTAGGTAAAGAGGGATGATAGTGGTGCAATACATGTCACTAAGCAGAGGCAGCTTCATCTACACTATGACCTCATCAACTTTACTGTAAGTCTCAATACTATAGGATGGTTAATTAATATTTCTTGCTCTAATTTCCTTATAAATGTATCTCAGTAGCACTTAGTTCTCTAATATTGGCTTCACAAATGTGTTTATCTGGGGCTGACTAACTGAAAACATCCTTAAACTTGGGACTCTGGAAAACCAGCAAAAGCAAAATAGAAAGTAGTAACCAAAGGAAAAGAAATTAGTAGCATGGAGGCAACAATTTTGCCCTGTCTTGGGAAGGAGGGGTAGCCTTGTTGAGGAAGTACTTTCAAGAGCCAGAGACAATCTGGCAAGAAAGATTTTTGTTCAATATTTTCACTTAAAAAAAAGGCAAACTTCTGTGTAATTGGCTCACTAAAATTCTAGTGTTTCCATACATGAATGCTTGCTAAAGCACCATGATTGTTTGATGCTTTCAACAAAAATATTGTTTAATTCTAAAATGCTTTAAAGAATACAGCGAGTAAAACATGAAAGACCAAAATACCGAGATTGACATCCACATCAGCTAGAATTTGAAGTTTTTTAACAAATATTCTTGGCTGTTTAAAAAATAAATAAATTGCAAAGCAGAAACCCCCTGTTCAGCTGGCCTCTAATCCCATATGCATTACTGAAATCTGCAGTTTGTTGCTTTTTCAGTGGATAAACTCACGGACAGCAGTGCTTCTGGACAGTGTGGAGAAGCTGCACGTTATAGATCGTCAGACGCAGGAGGAGCTGGAGACCATAGAGATCTCAGAAGTTCAGCTGGTCTACAACAGCAGCCACTTCAAATCGCTGGCCACGGGAGGCAATGTCAGTGAGGCCCTGGTAGGCACAAAGGACCTGCTTGTGTTGGCTCACTCTGTCTCAGATATTTTCCCAAAATGGAAGCCTGGAGCTTTGGAAAAAAAGCTTTTTTGAAGCATCTCAGAAATCATACATGGTGTTGATGTGGCAAACTGTGACAGATCACGTTTCCTTTTCTGCACTGATGTTTTTAGGAGCTGCTCTTGAGTTACCAAGCTTTGGAACACTCTGTATAGGACAAAAGTTGATGTGCTTTTATTCTTCGAGAGATTTCTATAGGTTTTTCTACTTTGCATGTCCCAAATACTCTGCTGTAGCTGTACCTGTGCAGTACACGTGTTCCCTGCGTTTGTCTTACAGATTGCCATGCAGGGGTAGAGAGGGTGAAATGTGGTACCTACGCTTGTAGGTACTACACTTCTTTCTGGTTTGAAGTAAAAAAAAAACAAAAAAAAACAAAAAACCAAAAAACCAAAAAAACAAAACAGAAGCATCTATACTTCAAACATGGTGTTTTCTACTTTTTCATTTTCTGTTGATTTGTCTTGTTTTATTTTGACTTTTATGCTTGGTTTGGGGTTTTTTGAGGGGGGACACTTTTGCATCTGAGATTAGACACAGAGCACTGCGTGTGGATCCTCGTGACTCCATCGTGTTTTCTGGGCAGTGGGTGCTCAGGAGCACTTTAAGCTTCATTCACAAGCAGGAAGAAGGGACAGCAGAGCTTTTTTACTTGCTACTGCCCAGCAACCTGTAGTGGTCTCTCCCAATCCTCATTTTGATTCCTGAATTACAAAGTGTCTCTAAAGTTCAAATGTATATATGTGTCTTGGGAAAATTTACAAAAACAGAAAGCAGTTTTACTTGGATGTGCTTTTTCTCCCTGCAGGCATTGGTTGGAGAGAAAGCCTGTTATCAGTCCATCAGCAGCTGCGGTGGTCAGGTCTTTTACCTTGGAACTAAGGTAAATGTGAGGAGTTTTTTTAAATAAAAATACAGAGCATTCACTGTTGATGGCAGCTCATTTCCTGGAGAAGGGCAATTTTTTATTCTGTGGAGATGTGAATCAGGGATGGGTTCTTTTTGCACTTATGTCACGGGATTAAAGAAATGTGCAATTAATTTGCTCTTAGCCAAGGAATGGGCTAAGTATGACATTGTCAGTTTCACAGTGTCCTTCCTGCTGCTTAAAGGTAGACTTAGCATTACTTTAATGACATCTCCTCTGTCCTAAATGTGCTAGTGAGCAAACAGAAGAAAATAAGACACAGGGACAACTAGACTCTGTTGCATGGAATGATAAAGGGAATATCATACTCACTTGTCCTGTCCTGCAGTGCAGGCTGTTGTGAAAAGGCAGAGAGAGGTGGCATACAGGATGGCATGTGGAAATAGGGAAAGAAGTGAGGGATGATATCTTGGAGAAGATGGGTTGTAAGGCCATGTAAAGGATGTTTTCTGTTAAATATAAACGTCCAATTCGTTTCTGTTGTGCCAAGCTTGAGAATTGCTTTACTTAGCTTCATCTAAGGTTCCTAGTACTGTCATGCTCTGGTGGGTCTGTGGGATACCAGGGGTTGCATGAGCAACTGTAAGTGAATAACTTTTTTTTTTGTTTGCTTTCTAGTCTGTTCATGTCATGACATTGAGAAGCTGGAGAGAGGTACGTTGAGAGGAAAAATGTACAGCTTGGTAGGTTCGAATCGCTTAAGTGTAGCTTGAGAGGAGGGAGGGAGCATTTGCAAAGCATGTTCTGAACTCTGTGTTCAGGATCCCTGATTGCTATGCACAGCCAGCGCTGTAGTCCCACTTTCCGTGGAGGGACACTATGGGACTCCTCCTTGCCTCAACTTGCAGGCTGAATGGAGACCTTGTTCTCCCAAGCCGTGCCATGTTTCAGCTTCTGTTAACAAGGCAGAGTCAGTGCAATGTGTGACTTCAGAGCACTGTGTAAGTGTAAGCCTTCTGTCTGCCAGATAAGCATACAGGAAATGCAGAATTGTAGGGGTTGGGAGGCACCTTTGGAGATGATCTAGTCCAACCCTCCTGCCAAAGGGAGTGGAAGGAAATCTGCTTCACTATATTTTTATCTCCAGCTACTGCAGGAACTACATCATAAAATCCACGAAAGGCTACCTAGAAAGTTAATTAGATTTTAGATCCTCATGTCTGTTGATAGGTTTTTTTGAACATCGTTTCTCCAACAGCTGAAACCCTGTCAAGTCCCACACTAAAGTTCTTGGTGATCTATTTCTGTCTGTTTGTTCCTGTGTTGTTCTTTTCACTAGAGTTAAATGGCAGTTTTTCCTTTCTGGATCATCACTTCGCAGTATGTTAATTCAGTGTACGCATGTTCCCTCTCAGACTTCATTTTGCAAGGCTAAGCACAGCTATCTCATCATCCTCTTTTAAGATTACTTTCCCATTCCTTTCTTTTTTCGTAATCACTGTTCTCTGCACCTCCTTGGTGCTGATTTCTTTTATGTAGGTAAACACTTTGGCAGTTATTACTCTGGGTAGGCTCTTAGAAGTGCCATGCACAACATCAACTGTTCTTCACTGTCTCTACTAGATAGGCAATTCCTCACACATCCTTGGGTCTCGTTTTGCTGTTCCTTTGGCTGCGTTATGTCCGTGTCTTCTGGCGCTCTGGAGATCACAGCGGAGATTTCTGCTGTGAGTTGTGTGTACCAATTGGGTTGCAGCCTACTTCTGTTACCCAGATTTAGGGGTCATCCTGTTGTTTCTGTCTTCCTTGTCTGGAAATTACATGTTGTCTCTCATCACATGTTGACAGTAGGTAATCAGCAAACTTCATTAATAAATTTGGCTTATATCAAGTTATTTGACCAAATAATTATGTAGAAGGGGCCTTCAAGGCAACTCCCCAATAGTCATGTCTTTCCAGTCTCCTATTTCTTCTTGAAGCAGCGACCTTCATAATTTTTCCTCTTACCTGCTTTATGGCTCTTGTACTGCTCCTCCATGTGACACTGGATCAGGACCTTTAATAACTGCTCAGCTCTATTGAACTTGGATGAAGTTGCTGCTTTTGGTTACCAAAATCACTTTCCTCTGCTAGTTTTCTCTCCAGCCATTCACTACTGACTTTGGTTTAGTAAACTGTTAATGAAAAACCTTGCTTTGACACATGATTTACTGTGCTGATTTTCCTAGAGTTCAAAGTCAGTCACAACTGACATGCTCTGAGCCAGCCTCCTTCTAATCACTGAATAGTTTGTGATGTGCTGGAGGCCTCATTGCTGTAGGGGACTTACTTGGGAGTTGTAATCGAGTATGTGAGGTACTAGGGTGTGAAGCTGAGAGTTCTTGCTGCAGTACACAACGTTGGTCTGAGACTCTCTTCTCTCAACCAGTACTTTAACATTTTGACCCAGCGTACCGAGGCTGGTGGTATTCGACCTTCTGCACTAATGATTCCTTAAAGTAGAAAATACTCATGGCCTATTTTAGTCCTTGTTGACTGTGAGCTCAGAAGAGAATAAAAGGCAGGATGGGTACACCTGTACACTGAACAAGTGGTAGAGCTTTTTGTTGTGCTCTAAGTGATGGGGCAAGGATAGGGAGTGGAAAATTTTAATTGTGATTGCAGATACTCGCTGACACTGTGGGTCTCCATCCATCAAGCACCTGACCTAAGATGTAGCCCACAGGGACTTGATTTCTGGGGCCTGATGTCTCAGTCTTTTTTTAACTGTCCAGCAGTCCCAGTACATACGGGAGAATCTTTTTGAGATATTGGCCTTTACTGCAATGTGTTGAGAGCTGCTGAGGTTTCATGTCCCCTTGCTGTCAGGGCTCATGACCTGCTGCTGGGAAATGCTGACCGTAAGCTTGAGGGGATCATCTTTTCTTTAATACTAAAGTCCAATATGACTTGTTATTTTAGAGAGTTGATCACCTTCTGAAACAAGAGCGTCTCACTGATGCCCTGGCTCTGGCTTGGTCTTTTTATGAAGGTAAAGCAAAGGCTGTAGTAGGTAAGTTTTGTAGGTGTGTGGTTTGTTTGTTGTTTTGTGTTTGTTTTTTTTTTTTTAAGTTGAAACAGCTAGGAAAGGTTCCAAACTTATGCATGTACTGAAATCACTGTTTCAGGAAAAAAAAAAGGGAAAGAAGGGTTGGGTTTGGCAGAAATAAAAACTTTAATATAGTTTGGTTTGGCTTTTTTAGTGTCATAGTCCCTTTAGCGGCTGGCTATTTTCAAATGAAAATCAGACTTCTCTGTGTTGTGACTCCTGTTTGTTGCCACTTTGCCCCAAGAGGTGGATCCAGGTGCTAGAATATTCCTGAAGGTCATGTGTGACCTGTAGGGAATCTTCAGTGTGATGTTCTGTCACCTCTGCCAAGCAGGTACTTTCATTCAGGTCTCCTCTGACTATATAACTGACTGAACACACTGCTGGCTTTTGGCACCGTGTTTCCTAGAAAGGAGGATGCTCTGTGTGCACTTAGCTTGTTATGATAAAAGTGTTAATTATGCCAGAAACTGCTGCTTGAACAGTCTGATTTGGACTGGGCACATTGAGTTTTCAGTAACTAACTTCTGATGGTTTTGACAGGTGGGAGTCAAGTTCTCAGGATAAGATCCTCCTGCTGTGAATTTCCTAGTATATGAATGTGTGTCTTGTTTTAATGCACGGATCTAATGCAATTTAACAGCTTGTTTTGCAGTATTCAAAAGAATTACTGTCTTTTTGAGTTGGCATTTAGGAACTTGATGTTGGAAGTTGATTTATGAACTTAGGAAGTTGACATTTAGGAACAATGCTCTTGTAGTGCATTTCATTTAGCTGCTTTGCACCAGGGCATCTTCCAGCAATTAGCCTCATGTACAGCCTTTATCAGCCCTCCATTATTTGTTCCCTCAGTGTTAAACAGCACTCAGGTCTGCTTTTGCCATTCCTGTGCTGGAACAGTGTTTTCACTGGGAGAATATACTCTTTAAAAGAAGAGTACCCTAAAAGTAGATCACAAAACTGTGAATTTAGATATCCTGACCTCTGTGTCTCAAGAGTAGTGATGTTAGCACCTGAACTGTGGGACTTACATGTCAACTTGTAGCTTAGATGAGAAAAGCTTCTTTTTTCCCCTCCTTCATTCCTTCTAGGCTTGACTGGGGACACAAGCAAGCGGAAAGCAGTCATTGCAGACCGAGTGAGTGACTGATCTCTCCCTAAGTGGAGTTTCACGTATGCTGATGTGATACTAACTGTGTTCCTGCAAGGAGTGGCTTTTATGCTCCAGAAATTCATCCAACTAACTCTTGAAAGTGTATATGGGCTTTTGCTTGGACTGGAGCAGGATTTAGAATAGACTTGTGTACCTTTTGGGTAAAGGTGGGAATAAAATCTGCAGCCTTAACAAAGCAAATGGGACATTATCATGCAGACCTTGAGGTTTCTGGTCCCTCATGGTGGAGAGAAGCCTTTTTTGTAGGTAGCTCCAGAGTTTCCTGACCATCAGTATGTTACTTGCTTACTCTCAGGGTGAAGACTTAGGTCCATGTATACATAAATTCTTCAACTGGTCCTGCTCAATTGTTATAGGAACCTGTTTCTGGGAAGGGTTTAAAATACATAAATATTGCAATAATTGTTCACCCCTACTTTGTTCTTCATGGATATTTTATTTTCAGGTTAAATAGGTGTTGGTGTTTAAGATACTGTAACTCAAGCTTTGGGTAAAACCCATGGCCCAGGGTGTGTTTATTGGCCTGAAAACTTGCTGGCAGACTGGCTGCCTAGTTTCTCTGTCAGTTATAGTTAGTGTAGGCCTCCAGTGTCCAACTGGGCCACTTCTACGCCATGTTGCACTGTGGCCTCTTGGCAGCCTCTTCCCCCTTCTTCCTGCCCACAGCAGTTCATACCCGTAATGGGACAACAGAGTTTACTGTGCTGCCAACCCCCAAGTCACTACTCTCTAGTGTAGGATGTGAGTGAATTTTCTTGTTTATCGTAATTCAGATGGTTGAAATCCTTCTCCATTACGCTGATCGGACTTTGAAGAAGTGTCCTGACCAAGGAAAAATCCAGGTTATGGAGCAGCATTTTCAGGTATGGTGCTCCAGAGGACTCTCTTGTATAGATCTTTTGAATTTTTTTAATCAAACTTGGCTTTGCTGCAAAAATTACTTGTCAATTTTTCAAAAATATTGCTGCCATTCGCCTGAACTCTCACCTCTGTTGTGTGCATTGATTAAATTGGGACTTAGTGGCGCTTAGGTGGCAGAGCAGAACCTGTACATCCTCTGTCCTCTGCAAAAGTGTGACTGGAGTTGTCCTCCATATGAAACAGCATATGGGAAAACCTGTAACTGTGCCAGCCACCAGCTGACTCAGATAACTCATTGATTCTGCTCTCTATTGGCCAGGCTTCATTTTGTGCTCTGCAGGATTTTTGCCAATCACTACAGCTCTTCTTATGTTTCCTCCGCAGGATGTGGTGCCTGTCATAGTTGATTACTGTCTCTTACTCCAGCGCACGTAAGTCTGAGTTTGCAAACCTGTCTCCCAAGGCAAACCACCAAACCCCTGTACTCCTGAATGCTGTCTCCTAGAATATCCCATGGTTTAGAGGAATTGGATTGTATCATCGTCATACCACGCGTCACATCGCAGTTTAGAGGAATGCTTAAGAGCTGATACTGAAGTCATGGTACTCAGTACTCAAAGAAAAGTGCGTTTTAAATTGTCATTGATGTGTTGAGAAAGAAAAGTTTGCCTCAAACTGTTTCCCCCACACTGTGTCCTTAAGGAAGAAGCTGCCTTGATAGATTTTCTTACTGTCATCGTTTCCCCTCTAACAGCAGGGGTTTTTTGCTGCAACATCCATAGCTGATCTAGTCTGTGCAGCTGCCTGTAACTTGCATCAGTAGAGGAGCTAAACAGGCCATCCAGCTCCTGAGTCTGAGAAATACAGAGGAAATGGGATTTCATTTTGAAGCCCTCAGGAAGTAGATAAGCAAGGAGATTTTAGTAAGATTATTTGATAACTAAACACTTCCTTCCCCCTAGGGATCTATTATTTAACCAGATATATGATAAGATGAGTGAGAATTCGGTGGCTAAAGGCATCTTTCTGGAGTGCTTAGAGCCATATATCTTAAGTGATAAGCTGATGGGAATCACAGCTCAAGTGATGAAAGACTTGCTGCTTCACTTCCAAGACAAGAACAGGTTGGAAAATTTGGAAGCCTGCATCGTGCATATGGATATCACCAGCTTAGACATACAGCAGGTGAGCTGTTTTACTGCGTACCGTGTTGAGTTCCTCTGAATAAACGACAACGTGCCCATGTCACTGATGCAAACTTCTTGTGCTTTTGAGCACGGCATAGCATGTGGAAAACAAGGTGCCAACTTTCAACAGCCAAGACTTACGTCCAAACTGTTCATGCCTTTTGCTCCCTCAGGACTCCTCACTCAGGTTATGAGTGTTAGAATCTAAGCTGTTGGGTTCCATGGTTGCAGAATGAGCAATAAGCTGGCTACTCCCTGTGGGGTCCTCGCAGAGGCTAGTTCTGCAAGTGGAAATTCTCATTCTGCTTTAAATTGTACTCTTGGATGATGTAAATGTGAGGACAGAGATTGTATTAGAGACTGGGGAATTAGGAAACAGTGAGCTGAGAGCAGCAGTGTGTTTACATTGTGCTTTTTTTGCCTTGCAGGTTGTTCTTCTGTGCTGGGAAAACCATCTCTATGATGCCATGATCTACGTCTACAACAGTGGAATGAATGACTTCATTAGTCCCATGGAGGTAGGAAAGATGCTCAGCGCAGTGAGTTATTTGTCTTCAGCACAGTCTTCCTGAGAAACAGCATTTCAAACCCAATGTACGATCTTTTCATTTAGTGTGTGTATGTTCTTTTTTTTTTCATTTCAAGGGAGAAATCATGTATTATATATATAGTTTGAGCAGATGCAGTAGAGGAGAAAAGAAACTTGTAATTACTGTGCTTTAGAACACAAATTTCCTTGCTGAGTAGCAATGCTCTGGAAAGTTAGGGCAGGAAATTTAGTTGTTTAAACAAAATTAATAGAAAAGGGTAGAAAGGCTTTGCAGAGGGATCTGGACAGATTGGATGGATGGGCCAGTGGGATGACATTCAACAAGGGCAAGTGCCAGGTCCTGCACTTGGGTCACACCAACCACCTGCAGCGCTACAAGCTCAGGGCAGAGTGGCTGGAGCTGCCCAGCAGAAAAGGACCTGGGGTGTTGGTCGACTGTTGGCTCAACGTGAGCCAGCAGTGTGCCCAGGTGGCCAAAAAGGCCACCAGCATCCTGGCCTGTATCAGGAACAGAGTGGGGAGTAGGACTCAGGAGGTGATGGTCCCCTTGTACTGGGCACTGGTGAGGCCCCACCTTGAGTGCTGTGTCCAGTTTTGGGGCCCTTCCCACAAAAAAGACATTGAGATGCTGGAGTGGGTCCAGAGAAGGGTCTGGAGCACAAGTCTTATGAGGAGAGGCTGAGGGAGCTGGGGGTGCTCAGCCTGGAGAAAAGGAGGCTGAGGGGAGACCTTCTTGCTCTCTCCAACTCCCTGAAAGGAGGGTGTAGAGAGGTGGGTGTTGGTCTCTTCTCCCAAGTCACAGGCATGAAACAAGGAACAATTCTTAAAAAAACAAGGACATTTCTTAAGATTAGTTAAGTAAGTACAATTTGTGAGACTCTATTATCACTAGACTCCCTTTCAAGCATTAGGACTAGAGGAAGCGGCCTGAAATTGGACCAGGAGAGGTTCAGATTGGATATTAGGAAAATTTTGACATGGAAAGGGTTACCAAGCATTGGAATGGGCTGCCCAGGGAAGCCATCCCTGGAGGTATTTAAAAGACGTGTTGATATAGTGCTTAGTGATGGGATTTTGTCAGAGTTAGGTTGATGGTTGGACTAGATGATCTTAATGGTCCCTTCCAACCTAGACAATTGTACGATTCTATAAAACAAAAGTGTTAGAAGAGAGTAATATGGTGACTTACAGAGATTGAATTGCAGACCTGTCTGGCAACAGCCGTGTTGCTGGTGGTGACCGTGGCCTCTGTTTCGTGATGGGCTGAGAAAGCATTAATTTTCTGCACAATGGGATTAACGTGGGTGTAGGTGTGAGAGGTTCTATCAATACCTCGTGCTTTTTTTCCTTCTTGCTGTTCTTCCTCTGCTGACCCAATAGTCTATTAATACATATTAAAGAGTAATGGTAACAGAGGGTGTCCTTACCTGTGTTCAGAATTCAGAAAAACAAGCTGGAAACAGTCCTTGCATTGAGGCAGGCTTCGTTCTTAGCATTTAGGTGTGCTGTGGATCTGTCAGCAGTAGCACAGGACTCAATGTCGTGCTGTAACTGAAGGCCCTGCTGCTGGAAATCCTCAAGGTGTGCCTGATAGACCAGTTGCTCTTGAAGCCTGTAGCTGTAAGGTCATGGTGTTTCAGTATGGAAGCACTGCTGGTATTTTCTTGGCAGTGCTGAGAGCTGGAAGGGGGCTGGTCAGTTTTGCTCTGAGTGTTACTTCTGAGGCTACTGAATGTTGCTTTTTGTAGTGTTGCCCTGTGCTTGGGGTTAGACCTGATTGAACAAAGGCTCTTTTTTCATATGTTATAACATCGTAACAAAGCAACCTTTGCCACGTCTTGGTGTCCTCCACACCTTTTAATTGTAGGCCACGGTGGGAAAGCAAGAGTTTGTGGGGAAGACACCCTGTTGATCTCTGCTTTAAAACCACACAGATTTTTTGCTTTGAGCTCTTCTAGCTGCTTGAGCACTGCTTGCTTTCTCATTACAGAAGCTGTTCAAAGTCATTGCTCCTCTGCTGAACGCTGGGAAGTCTCTCACAGGTACAGAATTCTTTCCCTGTAGGGGTTTCTAGTTTTGATATTTGATATTTTGAATATCTCTAGTTACTTCCAACAGAGGGATGCAAAAAGGATCATACCCAGTAGAAGGGTCTTGGAGAACAGAAAAATGTTCTAGTTCTGTTTACTGTGTGTAAAACTGTTCTACTTACCATGTGTAAAACTCTGCATGTGTGTCAAAGAGGTGTTTTGTTAACAGCTGGGAAAAATAATTGTATCTCTGTATGTTCTTTTGTGAAGAGAAAGTGACAAATATTTCTTCGTTTTGCAGATGAGCAGGTGGTGATGGGCAACAAGCTGCTTGTATATATAAGGTAAGGTCCTTTAGAAAGCGTGAGAGGTATTGCCTAGAGTCACTTGCAGGAGGTCATTCTGAGATTGCACAGTAGTGATTAATTAGTGAATTCCTCTTTCTGGAATCTCTTCAAGGTCATGAACACCACATTCTGCATTACTCCTGCTTCCTAAAATGCAGCAGTAAAGATC